>CM069445.1:34701751-35152555 GCA_035610835.1 Ophiura sarsii
GACCCAAAAAAGTTAATTTGAAAAAATATTATGTTTGATTAATGATTTTCTTTTCGAGATATCGACGATTATGTAAATTTTTCTCCATAGAGCTGTGTATAAATGCTCATTTTCTCCACCCCACTGTCTTTTAATGCAAGACCCTGCGACATTAAGACTTCTCGGACACGTGCCATAGACGTAAATGATTACTTTAAACGATTTAAAGTTTATCATGTTTATTTATCGAAATGGCTAAGATATGAGGGTCTAAATTTCGCTAATAGGAACAAAATTTGGAGAAAACCTTTTTTTTCTTAAATATCAAAAATATAATTTTAAACGAATTACGCTCTAGTGAGAAGAAAAAAAGATTTGAATACAAGTTTTGCATACTTCCGTAAACTCCCCTCTCAGAACGGCGCGGGGTCTAACATGATCTAAATTGTATTTAAAAAGACATATTTGAAGCAAGAGTTGAACGTAAGCGGTGGGGGGGGGGGGGGGGGCATAGGGTATATGGGGGGGGGGGGGCATGGGGGAGGTAAATTGATTAAGCTGTGTCTACTGAATAGGTCAACCTCACAGAATGTCCTTGTAATTTCAATACTTCCATGCAAAATGTTTTACAACAAGTGATTAGCATAGTGCCGTATGCCTTTTTGACGAGGATCATGGTAACCAAAATCTACTTTTCTACTGACATAGCCAATATGGCGCACAATGTCTTTCACTGTTTTTTACCACTTTGAAGTCGTATATTTGATCAAAAATCATAACTACGCATTATGTAAAGTGCTAAAGATTAAGAAAATGAGGCAATAATAAAAAAAGTGTCTCCTTCAGGTTTCACACCACTAAATAACGTCTGGCCCTACCCCCTTTGAGGCAAAAGTCCAAAACCGGCCCGTTTCTATGCCGAAACGGGAGACCTATTGTAAATTACAGTTTAAAATTAGGGTATTTACTGCAAGTTATGGCGAAATTAATATAGTGTGAATTTTGACAGACACATCAGCGTTCTTCAGGTCCAAAAAAATTGATGCAATGATGATCTTTTAATATTTTAACAGAGACATTTGTGTTCAGGTCATTTCCGGTATCTGACGCAATAATCTTAATCAACAATTGCGTGTGACCAGGAAAACTCAACTCGTACTTTTTGAAAAGGCTCTAGCTCAAAATTATGCCGGTTACCCCCCATATATGAGTTGTTGAGTTAGTAGTCATGGCTTTCATCTTCAAGTTGAAACCAAATTTCAAGTTACCAGTTTCTTATAACGTCAAGAAATATCCATTTTAAAAGTGTGCATTTCACGTGTAACCCTATGGGAGATGTATTTAGTGGTGTGCAACCTATACAGAGGGTCAAGGCGCTTTGACCTTCACCCCTGCATTGCTGTCTAAACTGACTTGCCGGCAATGATAACTAGACTTCTAGTTAAAATTGGTTCTAACACATATTATTACGGCCCGTACACTTAGTTCTCTTAGTATACACATCTGTTTCATCATGAAAGATCCGTCCGTTTGGTTAAATAAGCTACAATCTGACTAATTATAGTCATTATCTAGTTTTTTTATCTTTTTTTTTTTTTTTTTTTTTTTTTTTTAAAGAAGAAAACCCTATATTCCCTGCCCAAAAAAGTTAATTTGAAAAAATATTATGTTTGATTAATGATTTTCTTTTCGAGATATCGACGATTATGTAAATTTTTCTCCATAGAGCTGTGTATAAATGCTCATTTTCTCCACCCCACTGTCTTTTAATGCAAGACCCTGCGACATTAAGACTTCTCGGACACGTGCCATAGACGTAAATGATTACTTTAAACGATTTAAAGTTTATCATGTTTATTTATCGAAATGGCTAAGATATGAGGGTCTAAATTTCGCTAATAGGAACAAAATTTGGAGAAAACCTTTTTTTCTTAAATATCAAAAATATAATTTTAAACGAATTACGCTCTAGTGAGAAGAAAAAAAGATTTGAATACAAGTTTTGCATACTTCCGTAAACTCCCCTCTCAGAACGGCGCGGGGTCTAACATGATCTAAATTGTATTTAAAAAGACATATTTGAAGCAAGAGTTGAACGTAAGCGGTGGGGGGGGGGCATAGGGTATATGGGGGGGGGGGCATGGGGGAGGTAAATTGATTAAGCTGTGTCTACTGAATAGGTCAACCTCACAGAATGTCCTTGTAATTTCAATACTTCCATGCAAAATGTTTTACAACAAGTGATTAGCATAGTGCCGTATGCCTTTTTGACGAGGATCATGGTAACCAAAATCTACTTTTCTACTGACATAGCCAATATGGCGCACAATGTCTTTCACTGTTTTTTACCACTTTGAAGTCGTATATTTGATCAAAAATCATAACTACGCATTATGTAAAGTGCTAAAGATTAAGAAAATGAGGCAATAATAAAAAAAGTGTCTCCTTCAGGTTTCACACCACTAAATAACGTCTGGCCCTACCCCCTTTGAGGCAAAAGTCCAAAACCGGCCCGTTTCTATGCCGAAACGGGAGACCTATTGTAAATTACAGTTTAAAATTAGGGTATTTACTGCAAGTTATGGCGAAATTAATATAGTGTGAATTTTGACAGACACATCAGCGTTCTTCAGGTCCAAAAAAATTGATGCAATGATGATCTTTTAATATTTTAACAGAGACATTTGTGTTCAGGTCATTTCCGGTATCTGACGCAATAATCTTAATCAACAATTGCGTGTGACCAGGAAAACTCAACTCGTACTTTTTGAAAAGGCTCTAGCTCAAAATTATGCCGGTTACCCCCCATATATGAGTTGTTGAGTTAGTAGTCATGGCTTTCATCTTCAAGTTGAAACCAAATTTCAAGTTACCAGTTTCTTATAACGTCAAGAAATATCCATTTTAAAAGTGTGCATTTCACGTGTAACCCTATGGGAGATGTATTTAGTGGTGTGCAACCTATACAGAGGGTCAAGGCGCTTTGACCTTCACCCCTGCATTGCTGTCTAAACTGACTTGCCGGCAATGATAACTAGACTTCTAGTTAAAATTGGTTCTAACACATATTATTACGGCCCGTACACTTAGTTCTCTTAGTATACACATCTGTTTCATCATGAAAGATCCGTCCGTTTGGTTAAATAAGCTACAATCTGACTAATTATAGTCATTATCTAGTTTTTTTATCTTTTTTTTTTTTTTTTTTTTTTTTTTTTAAAGAAGAAAACCCTATATTCCCTGCCCAAAAAAGTTAATTTGAAAAAATATTATGTTTGATTAATGATTTTCTTTTCGAGATATCGACGATTATGTAAATTTTTCTCCATAGAGCTGTGTATAAATGCTCATTTTCTCCACCCCACTGTCTTTTAATGCAAGACCCTGCGACATTAAGACTTCTCGGACACGTGCCATAGACGTAAATGATTACTTTAAACGATTTAAAGTTTATCATGTTTATTTATCGAAATGGCTAAGATATGAGGGTCTAAATTTCGCTAATAGGAACAAAATTTGGAGAAAACCTTTTTTTCTTAAATATCAAAAATATAATTTTAAACGAATTACGCTCTAGTGAGAAGAAAAAAAGATTTGAATACAAGTTTTGCATACTTCCGTAAACTCCCCTCTCAGAACGGCGCGGGGTCTAACATGATCTAAATTGTATTTAAAAAGACATATTTGAAGCAAGAGTTGAACGTAAGCGGTGGGGGGGGGGCATAGGGTATATGGGGGGGGGGGGGCATGGGGGAGGTAAATTGATTAAGCTGTGTCTACTGAATAGGTCAACCTCACAGAATGTCCTTGTAATTTCAATACTTCCATGCAAAATGTTTTACAACAAGTGATTAGCATAGTGCCGTATGCCTTTTTGACGAGGATCATGGTAACCAAAATCTACTTTTCTACTGACATAGCCAATATGGCGCACAATGTCTTTCACTGTTTTTTACCACTTTGAAGTCGTATATTTGATCAAAAATCATAACTACGCATTATGTAAAGTGCTAAAGATTAAGAAAATGAGGCAATAATAAAAAAAGTGTCTCCTTCAGGTTTCACACCACTAAATAACGTCTGGCCCTACCCCCTTTGAGGCAAAAGTCCAAAACCGGCCCGTTTCTATGCCGAAACGGGAGACCTATTGTAAATTACAGTTTAAAATTAGGGTATTTACTGCAAGTTATGGCGAAATTAATATAGTGTGAATTTTGACAGACACATCAGCGTTCTTCAGGTCCAAAAAAATTGATGCAATGATGATCTTTTAATATTTTAACAGAGACATTTGTGTTCAGGTCATTTCCGGTATCTGACGCAATAATCTTAATCAACAATTGCGTGTGACCAGGAAAACTCAACTCGTACTTTTTGAAAAGGCTCTAGCTCAAAATTATGCCGGTTACCCCCCATATATGAGTTGTTGAGTTAGTAGTCATGGCTTTCATCTTCAAGTTGAAACCAAATTTCAAGTTACCAGTTTCTTATAACGTCAAGAAATATCCATTTTAAAAGTGTGCATTTCACGTGTAACCCTATGGGAGATGTATTTAGTGGTGTGCAACCCTATAGGCTAATATATTAATATTCGCTTTGTGATAATATAACATATCTAATCAAAATATCTACTACATACATAATGCACATTATCAAATTCATAGGTCTACATGATTGTATTTAAAATGATTTTGGGATGTTAGGATTTAAAAAATAGCCATTTGACCCCGACGTGATTCGAACACGCAACCTTCTGATCTGGAGTCAGACGCGCTACCATTGCGCCACGGAGTCAGTCAGTTGATACAATACCGGATGTGATAACATTTTCACTTCTCATGATCAATACTAGTACTATTTCAAATTGCCCTTATCCAAAATATATACAACTAAAATGGACAACCAAAGAGTAGTGGTATCTGAAAATGCATTCTCATTCTTGTGTGTAGGATATAGGCTAATATATTAATACTCTCTTTGTGATAATATAACATATCTTATCCAAATATCTATTACATACATAATGCACATTATCCAATTCATAGGTCTATACATGTATTAAAAATGATTTTGGGATGTTAGAAGGATTTAAAATATAGCCATTTGACCCCGACGTGATTCGAACACGCAACCTTCTGATCTGGAGTCAGACGCGCTACCATTGCGCCACGGAGTCAGTTGATTGAATATCGGGTGTGATTCTCATAATCAATATACTATTTCAAATTGCCCGTATCCAAAAAATATATCACTAAAATGGACAACAAAAGAGTAGTGGTATCTGAAAATGCATTCTCATTCTTGTGTGTAGGATATAGGCTAATATATTAATACTCTCTTTGTGATAATATAACATATCTAATCAAAATATCTACTACATACATAATGCACATTATCAAATGCACAGGTCTACATGATTGTATTTAAAATAATTTGGGGATGTTCGGATTTAAAAAATAGCAATTTGACCCCGACGTGATTCGAACACGCAAACTTCTGATCTGGAGTCAGACGCGCTACCATTGCGCCACGGAGCTACAATCATAGAAAAAAGGTGTTCGAACACTGACCCTAATTGCCATGCTTATTGGACCATAACAGGCACGCTATTTGAGTCACGTGAAAATCAAAACTTGTTTCTGGTAGCCTGAAGTATCTCCTTACTCATATCCCTCTCCCTTCCCACCGATCAATGTTGCGAGGCCCTGTGCTGATGGTGGGCAAATTGTGGGATTCAACATTGATCAGGGGGGAAGGGGGAATACTTTACATTACACCTACAAAGTGTTCGAACACTTTTTTCTAACATTGTAGTCAGTTGATAGAATACCGGGTGTGATAACATTTTCACTTCTCATGATCAATACTAGTACTATTTCAAATTGCCCTTATCCAAAATATATACAACTAAAATGGACAACCAACGAGTAGTGGTATCTGAAAATACATTCTAATTCTTGTGTGTAGGATATAAACTCTCTTTGTGATAATATAACATATCTATTACATAATGCACATTATCAACAAATTCATAGGTCTACATGTATTTAAAATTATATTGGGATGTTAGACGGATTATAAATATAGCCATTTGACCCCGACGTGATTCGAACACACAACCTTCTGATCTGGAGTCAGACGCGCTACCATTGCGCCACGGAGTCAGATGATCGAATATCGGGTGTGATAACATTTTCAATTCTCATGATCAATATACTATTTCAAATTGCCCGTATCCAAAAGAAATCTCACTAAAATGGACACCAAAGAATAGTGGTATCTAAAAATGCATTCTAATTCTTTTGTGTAGGATATAGGCTAATATAGTGGAGCGTGTGTGGTCTAGTGGATAAGACGCCGGTCTCACGATGCAAAGGTTGTGAGTTCGAGCCCCACTTCGGCCAACATGTTTGTATCCTTGGGCAAGGTACTTAGTCTCAATTGCCTCGTGGTGATTGTCCCAAGGAAACTGGGGCCTTGGCGTTAATATCCTGACTTATGGATTCTGCCGAGTATTGATGTAGATGTAGATGTATATTAATACTCTCTTTGTGATAATACAGGGTGTCTAAAAAAAACCGTGCACGTGTTTACCCAACTTATTGACCATGAACTTCTAGAATTTGGTGTAACAACTGTAATCATGTTGATAGACTAAACGCTTAGCTTTCATATGCCGTTTATATCATCTAATTTGGTTTTGTCAATCCTGAGATATGATCAATTAACTAAAGCTACCTAAAATCGACTTTGTGCCACTTTTACAGAAGAATGCTTAAGACATAAGCATTAAAACCCTCGTCCTATAGTAAGGGAAGGTGGTCGCCGATTGCGCTAAAACGCAAAAAACAGTGACCTAGGGCGTACAGGTGATCGCTTTTACATCCCCTGCGCTCATTTTGACGAGAAAAAAATTGAGGGTGCCACCTTACCCAGGGTAGGGTAAAGCCGTCAAAGTAGGGGGGGGGGTGGTTGTCACCTTACAATTTTTTAAATCGCCATTTTGAAAAATATTTGAATTGTATGGTCCTGAATATTATAGCATAGGCCTATGTTAAAAACACCATTTCCCTCACTTATAAGCAAAAAACCGGGTGAAATTCTAATATTTGGAACTTTTTTAGAGAATATTTATATTTTGGCCTATATTTCACTGTCCAGCGAATACGGCGGGATTTTTAGGTCGGCCATGTTTGGTGACGGGGTCATTATGACGTCATGCGTGGGATGTTTGTACTTGTTTTGGTATGTATGGATAGAGGAAACCTCTAGCTATACCATGGTACCCAAATAAGCATACTCTGCATTTTGGATTGGATTTTTTAGGGGGTGGTAACAACCCACACCCACACCACCTCCTCTCCGGAGTAACCCTTTCTATTCATTGCAAACTGTAAAGTGGCACAATTTTAAGGTAGCTTTAGTTAATTGGTCATATCTCAAGATTGACAAAACGAAATCAGATGAAATGAACGGCATATGAAAGCTAAGCGTTTAGTCTATCAATATGTATACAATATAGTTACACCAAATTTTAGAAGTTCATGGTCAATAAGCTGGGTAAACACGTGCACGGTTTTTTGAGACACCCTGTGTAACATATTTAATCAAAATATCTATTACATACATAATGCACATTATCAAATGCATAGGTCTATATATTAAAAATGATTTTGGGATATTAGAAGGATTTAAAATATAGCCATTTGACCCCGACGTGATTCGAACACGCAACCTTCTGATCTGGAGTCAGACGCGCTACCATTGCGCCACGGAGTCAGTTGATAGAATATCGGGTGTGATAACATTTTCAATTCTCATGATCAATATACTATTTCAAATTGTCCGTATCCAAAAAAATATCTCACTAAAATGGACAACCAAAGAATAGTGGTATCTAAAAATGCATTCTAATTTTTGTGTTGGATATAGGCTAATATAATAATACTCTCGTTGTGATAATATAACATATCTAATCAAATATCTATTACATACATAATGCACATTATCAAATGCATAGGTCTATATATTAAAAATGATTTTGGGATATTAGAAGGACTTAAAATATAGCTATTTGACCCCGACGTGATTCGAACAGGCAACCTTATGATCTGGAGTCAGACGCGCTACCATTGCGCCACGGAGTCAGTTGATCGATAATCGGGTGTGATAAAATTTTTAATTCTCATAATCAATATACTATTTCAAAATATCTCTTTGTGATAATATATCTAATCAAAATATCTATCAAAATATCTATTACATACATAATGCACATGATCAACTTCATAGGTAGGTCTACATGTATTTAAAATGATTTTGGGATGTTAGAAGGATTAAAAATATAGCCATTTGACCCCGACGTGATTCGAACACGCAACCTTCTGATCTGGAGTCAGACGCGCTACCATTGCGCCACGGAGTCAGTTGATAAGATATCGAGTGTTATAACATTTTTAATTCTCATGATCAATATACTATTTCAAATTGCCCGTATCCAAAAAAATATATCACTAAAATGGTCAACCAAAGAGTAGTGGTATCTAAAAATGCATTCTAATTCTTTTGTGTAGGATATAGGCTAATATATTAATACTCTCTGTGTGATAATATAACATATCTAATCAAAATTTCTGTCACATACATATTATGCACGTTATCAAAATCATAGGTCTACATGTATTTAAAATGATTTTGGGATGTTAGAAGGATTAAAAACATAGCCATTTGACCCCGACGTGATTCGAACACGCAACCTTCTGATCTGGAGTCAGACGCGCTACCATTGCGCCACGGAGTCAGTTGATAAGATATCGAGTGTTATAACATTTTTAATTCTCATGATCAATATACTATTTCAAATTGCCCGTATCCAAAAAAATATATCACTAAAATGGTCAACCAAAGAGTAGTGGTATCTAAAAATGCATTCTAATTCTTTTGTGTAGGATATAGGCTAATATATTAATGCTCTCTGTGTGATAATATAACATATCTAATCAAAATTTCTGTCACATAGGCCTACATATTATGCACGTTATCAAAATCATAGGTCTACATGTATTTAAAATGATTTTGGGATGTTAGAAGGATTAAAAACATAGCCATTTGACCCCGACGTGATTCGAACACGCAACCTTCTGATCTGGAGTCAGACGCGCTACCATTGCGCCACGGAGTCAGTTGAAAGAATATCGGGTGGGATAACATTTTTAATTCTCATGATCAATATACTATTTCAAATTGCCCGTATCCAAAAAAAATATCACTAAAGTGGTCAACCAAAGAGTAGTGGTATATCTGAAAATACATTCTCATTCTTATGTGTCGGATATTAATACACTCTTTGTGATAATATAACATATCTAATCAAAACTTCTTTCACATACATAATGCACAATATCAAATTCATAGCTATGTATTTAAAATGATTTTGGGATGTTAGAAGGATAAAAATATAGCCATTTGACACCGACGTGATTCGAACACGCAACCTTTTGATCTGGAGTCAGACGCGCTACCATTGCGCCACGGAGTCAGTTACTGATTACGACCGAATTAATGGTTCTAAATCTCATAATACTAATAAGAGATTATTTATGAGTATCATTTTGTCTACATGTACAATATGATAACAGGCAATTGTCATTCAATGTATGTATGTACGGTATCACGTTATCTCGAACTCCCAACAAATTTCAAAGATGCTGTTATAGATTCATTGAAATAAAAGAAGGAGGTATCAATTTCAGCATTCATATGATAAAGGACGTCTACAACCATGTTAACACTTTACACGCGCCTTGAATCGCATCACCTAATATGAAATCACCATGAGAAATGCATAAAATTAGTGCAAACATGCCTCTAGTAGGCCTATGATCGGTTTAGTAATTTTCGAGATAATGTTTTGAAAGTTGGGAAGCCTTTACTGAAAAATCTGTTTTGTAGGTCTATATGGTAAAACTAATAGCCGCGTGGAAAGTGTTAACAAGGAATTCTGTCTTTCTTTCTATCCAGCCAATGTTTGTGTGTTTTAAACACTGAAAATGAACGCCCATTGTTTTCTCTTTTATTTCACTACATTTTTACAATCTATTCACACGCATTCCGATACAGGGCTTGGACTAATTTTATACTTTTGTGTCAAATTCAGATACTGAAAATTGTGATTTAGATCAATATCCCTTTTTATTTTGAGCAGTATATTATAAACAATGACATTATGTATATCAAAATTCAATCTTATTTCTAAATTGAAAAGCATCGCATACTGAAATGGTGACAGTCAAATAGAAACTCTACTCGCTATTAAACTCAATCAAGAGAATATTATCCAACTTGCACAATTCAATTCAATTCAATTCAATTCAATTCAATTCAATTCAATTCAATTCAATTCAATTCAATTTATTCAGCAAAAATGAATACATAAAAGAAGAATACACTGTGAGAAGAAAGAGGCTAGGAGCACCAACGGAAACCCTGATAAACGGGCTTATAAAATGGGGACCCTTAACACAGAAAAATGAAGAATGATAGCATGCGACGTGAGTTTGTTAATATGGGAATGGCCCATTTTTTAGTGATGTTTACGCTGGCGCGCTGGCGAGTCTAGATTGATGGAAATTCGAAGCCCAAACGTTATTAATAGGCTAGTCTCTCATCCATATAATCGAATTTCTGAATTTAACAGACCGACAAGCAGAAAGTAAATAAACTTACATCACACCCACTATTCTCCTCCACCCTTACAGCTTTTAAAGAGATCCAGAATCGATTTATTGCTTTTTTTTAGCGAAATACTATTGGCTTCATGGATTTTTGGGCAAAAAATAAGTTATTCAATTTTAGATATTGTCAGTGTTTCCATCGGACATTATTTGAACTTTTAGTCGCGCGACCAGGTAGTGGGTTAAGTAACAAACGCTACGATATATTGTTTTTATACTATTCCCCCTGTTCTCGTTAAAAATTAAAAATACATATTATGCAATCTTAAAATATTTCATTTTATCTACCCATCATTACTTCCCGTATTGTTACAAGTTGATCAATATAGTTTCACGAAGAGCAATGAATGATGCGAGACATACAGAAAGTTTTGAATTATTTATTACATGATCATGAATAATTGATTAGTTATTGAGTAGTTGGCACAATGACAAAGTGGAAATGGATATATGGCCTCGATCGACTGCTCCAGTTTTCAAAACAGGAAAACAGTTCTTTGTATGTTTTTAACTTAAATTGTACACAAGACTTTCAACTTAATAACAAAAAAAAAAATTAAATATAATTTCTGTTGAATTACATTCTTAATTGTTAGGTTTGGTTTCGCTAAGATTTGTTCTCATCTTTTCACCATTCCGTTCTCGTCATAAGAGAAATACGGAAGAAAATCAAATAATTTAGTTTGATTGGCCTAGCCTCAAGCTAGTGTTACCTAAAAGAATTGCCAGAGTAGAGCAGTTAGGCGGCTAAAAAAAACAAAAAACTGTTTTACGGGCCCGACCAACCGCTTTTTGCGATTTTCAAGATTTTTAAAAAAATATTTAAGATACTTTTTTCTCAAATCATGTACTAAAATCAGCCGTTTTTTGGCCTAAAATATTTCCAAACAAAAATTTCACACATTTTAAAAAAAATTCCTGATTTTTGCAGATTTTTGTGACATTTTAGGTAAAAATAAAATAAAAATCGCCCGACCGACCTGCCCCTACTTGACAGGTCCGTCCGCCCGTAAAACAGGGTTTTGTCGCCTTACAGCAGAAATATAACCCAATATTTTCTTAACTATAGTGCATGTTTAACCCGGATATTGCCCTGTAAGCTTTCTAATTGGTCCAAATGTAACTTCTTAGGCCTATTGGGCCACCACCCATTTTGTGTTGTGTTAAAATTGGGTAGAAACATATTTAAGAAACACTGTTTGTTGATTTAAAAAAACAAAGATACAATTAAATGAAAAGAAATAAAATACCAAGTATTACATTGTCTTTACGTTGTATAATAATTAAAAAATAGTACCAGCCATTTGACCCCGACGTGATTCGAACACGCAACCTTCTGATCTGGAGTCAGACGCGCTACCGTTGCGCCACGGAGTCATTTGCTGATAGATATTAACTGAATAAATTATTTTAATTTATTATCAACATTGTTTAATCTTATATATAAAAGAATGTTCTGTAAAACTTCCAATGTTTACAAACAAAATATTTAAGTATATATTTAAAGGTTTCCAATTTGTGAGGTCAGATTGGTTTCGACGAACAACTGTTTTTCTTTGTTCAAGAAAACTTTGCAGGTTCAATAGAAATTCATTAATGGAACTACATGTAGGTCCATGGACATTTGGACGTTTACGAATGCTTGAGGAGAAAGAAATAGTTTGGACCGATTATTCCGTAATGTCATGTTTGGTATTTGTGTAATGCCATAGATTTTCATGGTGAGAGTTAAGTTTTCAATACAAATGCTAATTTTCCAACTATCTACAAACTTAGATATCTTTGACTTTTTGTACCTATGCAGATATATACGACAGATATAATTATGCTTTACTCTTTCGAATGTGTGAAAACAATGATATAGAATAATATGTTGAACGTACCTTGGATTGGGTAACTTTTAACCGCGGGCAAAACTATGGTTGTTGATGATTGGCCGTCGGTTGCTGACAATAAAGAGTCAATTATGCACTTGATCTAATAACGGGAATCCATTTTTATAGGTTAAGTTGATCCATCTGATAAGCTTACTTCACTTCCTTACCGACTTCCTCATTATCCCACCAATCATGACTTATTGATACAATTTACACTATAAACAAATTAATAGTGCGTAACTAATACAAACAAAATATCAGATTATTGTCTTGTTTAAACGATCCGTTCCGCTTACTGAGGTACAATTAGTCCCGGGCATTTAGTTAGTGTCACTGAAGCGATTGAACTGACCATCCGCTAACGTTTCAATGCTCTTTTTGATGTGTTTGACCGTAAGCCAAGTTTACTAGGAAAACAAGAAACCACCCATTCCACGAAACACTCATTGAACTAAATATTTAAAGAATGAATTATATTGACTGCATGTTGTTGTTGCTCAATGCATTCAATTTTATTGGGATGGGTCCCAACAAATAGGCCTCTTATACGAAGCGATAAAACTGGCAATCCTAAAACGTCTTAAAATGTTAAATTCTCATTTTGGATGAATTTGATGTTATTGTTGCAAAATGAATTCGGTTTATATGGATGGGGCCCAACAAATATGCCAAAGTTGGTTACACTTAATAACACTTTAAGCTATATTTGATAACCCCAAATAGATATGCTAATTGTATCCTCTTGTATTTACTATATATATAATAAGCAATACATTAGCTACCACACATTTATAGCTACGACATTTTAACACGGGTCATTTGCTAAAAAAAAAGAAGAAAAGATGAATCCCCACAGATATTTATGTTTTATTTGCATTGGCAATTAAATCATCGATATTTAAACTATAAGAAAATAATAGGATTGACTACAAACTAAGTACACTCAATATTTTAAAATAAAAATGTTACCATATGACCCCGACGTGATTCGAACACGCAACCTTCTGATCTGGAGTCAGACGCGCTACCGTTGCGCCACGGAGTCAATTGCTGATAGTAACGATATCACGCTTACTGATAGATCTAAAATAAAATAATCTAAAATAAACAATGTTGAATTAATACTGACATGTCCTTATCAACACATGTTATCAAGGCTTTACTGATTATCAGCAGTAATCGTCTTGTGAACTTGCGAGCAGTCTCCCAGCATACAGAAAAGTATAAAATTGAACTATCACTTTAATGACCATTTCAATAATCATTTGAAGACCCAAGCGCACAAAATATTGAGTTAATGGTTGTTTTGAAGCGTTTAAAAGGATTGAAAATAGTGTTTTTAGTAGTCTTTGAATATAAATGTTAAACTTTGAACATGTCACATTTGTAGTTCCATTATTTCTGTCTCAAATCTACACGTGCCAGTAACTCATATGTATTTTGTCGATCGTTGCTCAGGCGGGCACTTCGAGTTCTTTTTGGATCTTCACAAATTTACGTTAAACATGTTAAACACTCTTTAGTATTTGTATCAAGCTATAGATGGGGTGACAGGTGATGTCACACCGGGCAAAACGTGGCTATACTCTGTTTGGCCATCTCGAGACAGTGACGTAACTGAACAGGCGCAGCTTTTACGCACGCGGGTGTATCTTCCGCCTTTCAACGCTCGTGTTTGTACGCCAGCGCCGCGAGTATGCGCGCGAGTTATGTGATGCAATTAGTAGAATACGCGGTTACGTCACTGTCTCGAGATGGCCAAATAGAGTATAGTTGCTATTGTTCTTTGTCCGGCAGTTTGCGCGCGCGTCATGTTTTGTTTAGGACCCGTGCTTTTAAAACTCGCGCCAAAGCATTATAAAGGGCAATACGGCATAGCGGACAGTGTTGTGGTCATATGCTGTTCCCTCAAGCGTGTATCGACAGTCCAGTCCCTTCGCCCGTTGCGTTTGTTGATAAACATTGGATGTAAACAACGGTCACCTCATCTATATGCATTTAAAGCATTTCATGAAATAGCTTTATTTGGATTCACTATCACGATCACTATTCATCTTGCGCATGTAAAAGGATACTTTGGAAAATCATAATAAAAAATAAAGCCAATTGACACCGACGTGATTCGAACACGCAACCTTCTGATCTGGAGTCAGACGCGCTACCGTTGCGCCACGGAGTCAGTTGCTGTGTTAGCAAACATATTTTAATCGTAAATATATCACGCCAATTGAATAAACTTACGTGATTCGAACATGCAACACCAGTCACCTATCATTTACATTGTTTATCAAGTATAAAACAATTAAATACATTGCAAAAATCCTCTAACTAATGTATTTGCAAATATATTGTTTCGGGTCACTGTAACACTTTTATGCTTGGAAACAGAAATTATCGAAAAAAATGTATCATAACAAATTGGTCAATCAAACCCGCTCCCATGATTTCTTTGTGTAGAGGTTCACACAAAAAACAGTCAATATGCACACTTTCATATTATTTGGTTGGTGTACCAAAAGAGCTAGTGGAATTATTTGATCCATTATTGGTGACTTCGAATGTCGAAGTGTTTTAGTTACCTGTCAAAGTCCCCAGCCATTAAGTGCTGAAGATTGCGTCTACAACCTGAAACTATAAACTGATTCAAACAACAAATGGGTCATATGCTATAGTTGAAAGGAGTAGTACACTTCCTCGTCACGATTCATACATTAGGTATTCCTCTTACAATATTAACTGAGTAACGTTCTACAAAAAAGTCTTTAAAAATAATTGTAGCTTTTGCAAAAGCCAATTGACCCCGACGTGATTCGAACACGCAACCTTCTGATCTGGAGTCAGACGCGCTACCGTTGCGCCACGGAGTCAGTTACTATGATGTTAAACTCTACTGGTATGTCATGGTATCATTTACAGTGTATATCAAGTTTGGTAACAGGATGGTGTAAAGATGGGGTGACAGCAATGTTTATCTACAAATGCAACGGTCGAAGGGACTGGACTGTCGATACATGCTTGAGGGAACAAGCATATGACCATAATACTGTTCACTATGCCTTATTGCCCTTTATAATGCTTTGGCGCGAGTTTTAAAAGCACACGGGTCTTGAGACAAAACAGGATGCGCGCGCACACCGCCGGGCAAAGAACAATCAACAGCAGATCAAATGCCTGGAATGACGTCACACGTCATCCCATCAATAACTTCCAATACACAAATGACCTCACTGAATACAATGTCATGCTGTACCGCACATCTAACACAGTATGTTAATAACGGCATATATCTCATTTGCATACTTGGGACTTCGACATCAAGTATAATACAATAAGTGCCATATTCTTTGTTCAAAATAATTATTGCAGAAATCCTCCAAGGCTAATTTATCTGAAAATATATTGTTTCAGGTCATTGCAACACTATATTCTTGGAAACAGATAATATAGAAAAATGTATCACAAAAGGCGTGAACAAATTGGTCGGTCAAACTCTCTCCCTTATTGGTGACTTTGATTGTCGTCCCAGCTAACAATTGTACGTGTTTAAAACGTTCTTAAAACGTACCAATTACGTGGTTTGGACGTTTTCTAAAAACGTTTTATAAGGTCATGTGTTTTATACTGGGTACAATTTGTGTTACATGTCCCTTTTTCCATAAATTAGGTTCCTTTTTCAGTTTATGCATTATATTTGAAAAAGTTTACATTTAAAGTTGGTAAAAGTATACATATTCTGAGAGCATATACTGTAACGGATGCAAATAGCATACAATCAAGTTGATTATACAGGGTGGTCTGAAATTGTACAGGGTGTAACAAGCAAAATCTTCTAAAAACGAAGGGTTACAATAATTACTTCCACTATGTATATGAAGTGATGAGAGAAAAGTTCAGTACAGATTTAAAGTAGTTTAATAAAATACCCATCCAGACATATGCAAATTAAATGTCATTACGAATCTGAAATTCTACATACAAGGGTGTCTAAAAATTTGTTTATTTAGTTCCGGAAAAATGCTTCTGTTACTACATACATACAAAGACTAGTATTTTAACAAAACACAAGTAGATTTCAAATAAAAATGCATCAATTACATGTACATGAACATTGATTTATTTTAAAAGTCACCCTTTTCTAACATATAGGGTGTTTAAAACATTAATTTAGATATAGGCCTACATGATTATCCACAAATCATTAAATTGAATGAATTTAAATTTGCATCTGAAACATGATTTTACATTCCAATTTGATGTGGCAAATGCTTAAAGTGGTATGAGTTCCAAATAATGTTCAATAAAAAGGGGCCCTTTAACTACAGGGTGACTCAAATTTTCCCAATGGCACATGTTTAGTGGCATACAATTAATTGCGTTCATCCTTCTTGTACCTTCATGATGTGCAAAGCACATTCAAATGAACAAATTAGGTTAGTTTCCATAATGTTTGAACCCAGTATTCAAATTTCAAGAGTCTGATTTAAGTTTGAAATATAATTGTTTTCGTTTTAAGTTGTATTCATCATATAGGGTGATCCAATGTTGATTGGCAAACTGCTTATGCTGGTCATCCTATACTAGGTCAGGTCAGTTGCATTCCTAAGAATTTAATAATTCTCCTGAGTTTACAAGCTTGATGAAAACCAGCAGTTTTTTACTTATTTGGTAACACAGTTAAAAACAAGTAATAACACCACACAAACGCATTTAACAAAATGTGCTAATTAACATCCAGACAATACAGAATACATGAGGTTAATTACATATCTTCTTTTAATTTTTAATTAAATAGTTAAATTTATTTATTCAAAAGGGTACCTCAACCTTTCTATACTTTTAAAATGGACAGTTTGGTGCAGGCAAATGTTTGCATACATTTGCAAACTGCGACCAACTTACGTTTCTTAACAATTTGTTGAGCTTCTAATTAATGATTCCTTAATTAACTAATTATATTTTTAATTCAAATATACTTCAATAATGTTATGTTTTCAATATAGAATTGTACCAAGAGTGAAACCAGTGCATTTTCTGTTTGCCCAATGTATATTGCACCATACTTGTTCAACTATGCAATCCTCCTCCTCCACATACTCCTCCTCCACATACTCCTCCACCCCTGACTAATTAGGTTTAACGAACTATTGTAATTAACAGAACCATGGTAGTTTATATTTTTCTTTTTAAAATAAAGGCCAAATACTTTCTCATCAAAATAAGATCAAATTTAAGTATGTGTGATAAAGAATAGCCAAAATATATGCATGCAAAGTAATAATATGTAGTGCAAATGTAACAGATCCACCTTTTTGGGGTACCCAGTATAAAAAACATGACCATAAACGTTTATTTGTGGAAGGTTTCAGACGCCGTAAAAACGTTTTATGGGACGTTTGTAAAACCTTTAATGAACGTAATTTGTAAGTGTTTTAAACGTTCTTAAAACGTACTATGTAGGTGGTTTGGACGCTTTCTAAAAACGTTTTATTAACGTTTATTTGTGGAAGGTTTCAGACGTTTTAAAAACGTTTTATTGGACGTTTGTAAAACCTTTTATGGGGGTGGGGTGGGGGGGGGGGGATGCAAGGGCATTGACTCTTGGATGTTTGTGTTCTTGCACAATGTATATGCATTTGTTTAGTGAGCAATCACCTTACTCAAAACCAGTGCGGACATATGCACTTACAAGTGTACATCAATATACATTCCATGGTGTTAAAATTAATGCATCGACTTAATTCAAATAAAATAATAGGTTTAAATGAATAAAAGGTGTAAATTAGCTCATTAGCATAATTGAAATGGTACAAATGAGCACCGGTACTAATTTTTGTACCATTGCAATTATGTTAATGAGCGATTTGCACAATTTACTCGGTTAATATAAGGCCAAGTAAAATATGCAAATTAGCTCCAGACTAATTTTTGATTCAACAACGACGTCTTATAACGTTTTTAAAACGTCTATAAAGACGAAGACCTACAGAACCTATAGAACCTAACAAAAACGTTTCCAAAAACACGTTTTAAATGTGTCGCACAAAATACGTCCAAGTAAAACGTTTTCTATACGTCACAAAAAGACGTTTGTTATATTAGTATATTTAATAACGTCTAAAACATGTTACTACAACGTCCTAAAAACAAGTATTCCAGACTAGCTGATTTAAGTCTGAAAAACGACGTCTTATAACGTTTTTAATACGTAATCTAAAGACGAAGACCTACAGAACCTAACGAAAACGTTTAAAAAACGTTTCCAAATCACGTTTTAAATATGTCGCACAAAATACGTCCAAGTAAAACGTTTTCAGTATACGTCGCAAAAAGACGTTTGTTACATTGGTATACTAATAACGTCTAAAACACGTTACTACAACGTCCTAAATAAAACGTATTCCAGACTAGCTGATTTAAGTCTGAAAAAAACGACGTCTTATAACGTTTTTAACACGTCTATAAAGACGAAGACCTACAGAACCTATAGAACCTAACGAAAACGTTTAAAAAACGTTTCCAAATCACGTTTTAAATATGTCGCACAAAATACGTCCAAGTAAAACGTTTTCAGTATACGTCGCAAAAAGACGTTTGTTACATTGGTATACTAATAACGTCTAAAACACGTTACTACAACGTCCTAAATAAAACGTATTCCAGACTAGCTGATTTAAGTCTGAAAAAAACGACGTCTTATAACGTTTTTAACACGTCTATAAAGACGAAGACCTACAGAACCTATAGAACCTAACGAAAACGTTTAAAAAACGTTTCCAAAACACGTTTTAAATATGTCGCACAAAATACGTCCAAGTAAAACGTTTTCTATACGTCGCAAAAAGACGTTTGTTACATTGGTATATTAATAACGTCCAGAACACGTTACTACAACGTCCTTAAAAAACGTATTCCAGACTAGCTGATTTAAGTCTGAAAAATGACGTCTTATAAACGTTTTCAAAACGTCTATAAAGACGAAGACCTACAGGACCTAAATAGCACCTACCGAAAACGTTTTTAAAACGTTTTGTGTTTGCTGGGGTAGTGTAGTAACGCTGTTTACCATGAAATGCTGTCCGAGCCGGGGATGGAATATTTTGAAACGACGTTTGATGCACAAAGACGGCTGATTTGTCTTAATCCTTGCAGCTATAAGTTTATGTATGTAATACAATTGTGACCATGTAGAAATCCCGGTTTTTATCCTAATTGAGGGCGCAGCCTTCAACACATCTCTTAGTACCCCTAGTGCTGAAGAGTGCGTCTACAATCTGAAACTGTAAACTGAGTGTTAGCCTTGATTGATTCAGACAGCAATTGGGTAATATGCTATAGTTGTCACGATTCATACATTAGGTATTCCTCTTAATACAATAACTGAGTAACGTTCTTCAAAAAATTCTTTAAAAATCATTGTAGCTTGGCTAAAGCCAATTGACCACCCGACGTGATTCGAACACGCAACCTTCTGATCTGGAGTCAGACGTGCTACATATTGCGCCACGGAGTCAGTTACTATTAGCAAAAATATGTATAACTATACTTGTATGTTTTGGTAAATATATCACGCAAATTGAATAACCTTACGTATTTGCATTGTCTATCAAGTATAAGCAATTACTGCCATATTCTTTGCTCCTTATACGGGAGACCTATTTAAAGACATTGCAAAAATCCTATAACAATGTCTCTACAAATATATTGTTTTAGGTCACAGCAACTTAAAACTGAATCATGACGAGGGGTAGCCTATACTTGGCTACTCCTTTCAACTATAGCATATGACCCAATACCGTATTGTTTCACCAGAAAATATGGACAATGTAACATATAAGACGTGAACAAATTGGTCGATCAAACCCGCACACATTCTCCTTGTGAAGAGGTTCACAAAAAAACAAGTCAATGTCCACTATCATATCATATTGGTATACCACCAGAGCTAGTGGAATCATTTTATCATAAGCCTACTGGTGACTTCGATTGTAGACGTTTCTTCATTAGGCCTCAGCATTAAAGGCAGGAGTTTGCTTCTACAATCTGAAACGATAAACCGAGTATTATCGACGATTGATTCGATCAACAATTGGGTCATATACTTTTAGTATTGAAAGGAGTAGTACACTTCCTCGTCCCGATTCATGAATTAGGTACTCTTCTTACAATAACGGTTTGCAATTTTCTTTTTGCAAAAAGGTTTCATATATCCATTCTTCTACTAATATAGTCACTACTAAACCAATGAATAAATATCTTCATGTGTTATGATATGATCTTTTCATATGTAAAGGTTTAGACATGACTTATACATAGCATGGGTCCTGTGCCCGGTGTTCTCTCTTCATATTCAGAGGGGTAACACATGATCGTTCCAGGATATTCAAATACCCCCCTATTTACGGCGTTTCGCGGACAATTTTGCTAATTTGACCCTTTTTCGCACAAAAACGCGGACACTTTGTCTGAAAATAACCCCCCTGTTTTTCACTATTTCAAGGACACTTTCTAAATATCCCCCCTTTTTGCGCAAAAACGCGGACACATCTGGTTCAAAATACCCCTTTTTCCTATTCCCAGGACAATTTGATATGACACAAAGCTCATTCTATTTGTTTTTCTTCCTCGCGGACATAGCCTCTCAAAAAAACACCCCTAATTTGTTGAAATCGCGGACATAGCTTCCAAAACGACCCCTTATTATTGAAAATCGCGGACATAGTTTCAAAAAACACCCCTAATTTTGGGAAATCGCGGACATAAATGTCCGTGGAATGTCCGCGGACATGGTACGAAAAACCCCCCTTTTCCGCGATTTTTGGCACGATCATGCGTACCCAAAGTCAATGTTGACTGAAACCACCGGGGTCCTGTGAAACAATATATATCTCCCTGCTTATTATCTGACATTATTATTAACGGAATGTCTTGTCTTTTTATTTCAGAAAATAAACACGTGCCAGCGTTTGACAAAGAACAACTTTCTGTAGATATAAATGTGAATAAATTATTAAAATATAAAAACAACATCCTCACAACTATCAATGCCAAAGATCATGACTCGACAAAATGCTCGACCGATCAACCTTGCCCATGCGCAACAGTACTTTATTCAATTGAACGAGGCAACGAGAAAGCGTTGTTCATGATTGATCCTCGTAAAGGTGAACTAAGTCTCTCGACACGAGGCGAAGAGACGCCCTCTTATGGGAAATCATACGATATTGTGATATCGGCAAGGAACCCTGTGCACAAGACGAGAAATCGAGGGTCTGCGCATAAGGAGGACGCAGATAGCCAATCAGCATCGAGTGTTAAGGTCACTGTCAATTTTGTGAGAGAGACGGTTCGAGAGGAAAATATGGTACATTCAAGACAGAGGAGATCGGTAAGTGAACTTTCTTTTGTCAGCACTGAGTCTGGCACTCCTCTAATAAGAAAAACAATGGGTATAGTGGTATCACACAAATACCACATACCATCAAAATAATATTGCCCTTAAACCCACATTGCCATCCATGAAATACCCAGAGTATCCCCAATTGTCCCTTGATATCGAGTGGAAGAATACCCTTTACCCTAGTCAACACCACCAGCAGCCGGATCGCGAAGATAAATGAAGTTAATATTTGAATAAAGCAAGACTGTCCTGAGGGACACATGGACGAACTTTCATGACCGATAACATGAATAATAGGCTTGATTAATGATAGACCCATCTACCTAAGAACCTTCATAAGGCTTACTTATTTTGTGAAACATTAAAGATTATGAGTCATCAAACCAAATCCAATATTGTTTCTAAATTTTGTATATCAAACAGACCGCTGGAATAACAACCGAGTATATTTTCATTCTGGAGAAACTTGACCCATGGACATCAACTACTAACGTTGTAGCTGGAGATGACATTCCCTTCCGGTTGACACTGTGGCTACCAGAGGGAGACTTCACGGGGCAGGTTGAACTACTCACGCAGTACGAATCCAGTGCTATAATGACCATATGCTCGCCTACCGTCACATCGGTTGGAGGCAATTTTGGATCCTTTAGCGCAGCAGATGTGACGCCGACTATGATAGCTCATGGCGAGAATGCTCGTGTAAGTAATATCTGTTTTATAGCAACATATTCTCTTACGGTTGAATAATACCGCCTTTAATTTATGTCATTTGTCTACTCAATATAATCTTGTGTGTCCATGACATAAATTGCCCGCTTAGGAGCGCTATTAATTCGGTCTGGTGAACCTTCTGTTATCAATTACTACGAGAGGATTGCCTGGTTGTATATTTAAATTCGAGCGGTACTTCTTGCTAACTGCATGGGTGAGTTTCCATTATGTTGCAAATTACATCCACGCTCATGTGTTTAAACTACTCAATGGGCGTTGCAATACAGCCGGATGGTTGCACACGAGAATTATGTCATATAGCAACCAGCTTTGATGGAAGGCGAATATTTAAATTTGTGCCGGTTTTAAGGGCATGCACCAATTTATAGCGCTGCTAAGCGGGCCTTGTAGCGTAATGTTTCTGTTCAAATCATTAATAATCCTTCTCCTTAATTTAACGGGTAAAAGAAGTTTGTCACACTTGAGTGACTCCATGCATTGTTTTATTTGACAAGTGTTTAGGGACTTCTGGTGAATCACCAGTGGCTTAGATTTCATTTTCACATTGGCGAATGGATTTCGCGAGGTTAAACACTAAGGGACTATATAATTTTTACCAAGTTTGTAGGAAATTGCATCCCCAATATGAAAAAGAAGTCTAAGCCACTGCTAATTACCCATGACCACGTCTTTACCTGTTTAAATGGCCCTCAAGTTTAGCCTCAAAACTAGCTCATTATAGAAACAAAGCTTGGGGTCGCTCATGCGTGACGATCCATGCTTACTCAAAATGAAAAATGGTTTGAACAACAATATGATACAACAGCATTTTAAAATAGAAAGGAATCAAAGATATTAACAGACAAGAGATAAATGTTTTTTTCAAACAAGCTGTTTAAAAACACATTTTTTTGCACTTTGCCAAAAAGGTGAAATCACACTGTCTTACACAATGGAGTGTATTAACTTCATTAAAATAAGTCCGATATTCATGACCTAAAATTCTAATAAAAGGGTACAGTATAGCAAATATGATATAAAAACAATGGATCTAATTTCATCGATTTTGATGAAGAAAAAATGTATTGAACTTTGGGCATCGATGGGTACTAATCATTTTGGGACAGCCTGTAGTTGAATTTGGGCAGAAAAACATATACCGTATTCATCCATATTATTCATGACAAACCACAGCATATTTGAATTTAAGATGCATTTTACACAATACATTGACATCCAATAAAATCACAAATACAGTTATTTTCAGCTGAGACTCCAATTCTTGCTCAAAAGTGGACAAAATGGGATTCGCAGTCTTGCTACCAAATAGATCATGTCTCGGCAGTAAGGTGGTGAAATTTAATGGGATAAAGAGTATAATAGAAGACTAATGGGACACTTTTTGACACCCCCTGTATAATTATGCTAAATAAAGGTCATAATGCTGGATACGCTGGACAAGGTGGATTTTCTGGAATACATTACAGTTTATATGTTTGGTAGGGAAAGACAGTAGAACTAGCAATTCTGGATTATTAGTTACCCCCTGTTTTTTCATGCAATGCGAAAAGATATGTTTTGGGTTCGGCCGAATGTGATACGAACCCAATATTTTTCGTATTGCATGAGAACAAACAGGGGATAACGAATTTATCATTCAGTAGGCATGAATTTAGTTTAGTGCATAACTGCAAGATGAAAAAGAGTATAATTGTATTCCCAAAGATATCTGTTGAGACTGTGCCTGATGTTATCCAAGGTGCTTGCCTTGTGTCTTTTTCGTATCATATGGCAATAAGTTCGTATCATACAAAACTTTTTAAAAGATCTGTGTGATGCGGAAATATCCCTTTTGGCTATTAACCAATGAAATCGCGGTATTCATGCCTACTAAGAGAATAATGACTGCGTAACAACTGTTTCCGTGAATTTGTTTTGAAATCAGAGGTTTTTATTCTGGTCTGAGGACAATTCCGAATGACCAGAACAACAACCGAGGATTTCAAAACAAATTCACGAAAACAGTTGTTAAGCAGTCATTATTCTCATTCATTACTGAAAAAGATGCATATTTATCCAAATCGTTGATTTGTACCGATAATTGCGCTAATAATTAATTAGTTTTCTGTTCATTTTGTCCACCCTTCTAAGTTATTGAAACAGTCCAAGTCGGGTCATCCCTCCATTAACATTTTTATCATTCAACCAATCAGAAATAAGCTTTAATCGTGTTGCCTCATAACTCATTGAATATTCAGTTTATGGGCTTGAGGCTTTAATTTGATTGGTCGGTCAATGAGCAAAACAATCGAACACTTTGGCGCAGTACTTTCGGGCAATTATTAGTAAACTGCGCTAGGCGTGCGCGTTATCATCTAACGATTAATTTGAATGGAGCGCACTTGGTACGCAGCTATCGAGATTATTCATGTAGTAATGAATGAATGAATGATAAGGTCTATATAGAATGTTTAGGCTATGCTGGATTAATACAGAGTGTCTGTTGGACAGACACATGGTATATTTACTTGCTGAATTGGTAAAGTTTGTCTTGAATACGGGAAAAGTATATCTGTTTGATGGGTATTGTTGGATACGTAGCGCATCGAATTGATAGGTGACGGGATTATGGATACGTTAACCTTTACTTTCAAAAGTCCATCTTAAGAATTACTCTTCCAATGCTAGGCATGTTTATACTTCTTGTAATGCAACTTTCATGGTAATTCCAAAAAAGGTGATGAAATTCAATAATGGTTACATTTTTGAAACATTTTGGAATGTCGTCTGCAGACGCCTGCCGCGTGGAAAGTGGAAAGAATATTCTCATCATACCGGTAGGTTTGTGGAACGGTTACATTGCTGGATTACGCGGTTATGTGTACAAACTGAAATTACCTATAATATTTCAAAATTGATATAGTTTTCAACGTTTATCTCCTTTATCTGAATAGTACGACCGGGCTCTGATAGACCTAGCGGTGAACAACGATGTCTCGAATACAGCTGAACAATCCGCAAATGAAATTGAGATTGAATTTACAGCTGTAGTGGAATACAATAACGCGACCCAGGACGGGGAGGAATACTGGGTGTCGGCTGGGGTATCTTACGATAACGGAAACGAACTATGGGTCGGCCAATCGACATTTACGTTCACGGACGATACTGGCGACTTTGTGAGTATGACAATAATGAGTGTGGATGTGTATCAAAGAGTTTTCAACATTTCATCGGTCTTCGTTATGTTCAAAATGTATAATGAACAATGGGGGATACGAAAGTATTACCTTGGCGTATTAAAACAACTATACTCAGGATCACAGACTACTTTTACATTTCCACCTTATAGGCGACAGAAAAAGTAGGGTTAGTCGGTCTTTTTTTTCTTTTTTTTCTTTTCTTTCTTACCTTAAATGTCACCAAAATCTGCCCAAATCGGGAATTTGTTAAAACAAATTTGAAAAAAAAAAAACCCGGCTGATTTTACATGATTTGAGAAAAAATATTCTAATTTTTTTATTTTTGTTTGTTTTGAAAAACGCAAAAAGTGGGTCGGTCGGGCCCGCAAAACTGGGTTTTCCTTTGTCCTCGCCTTAGGCCGCACTACAAAACCAGAACGTATGGCTTATTAGTGACTTATACGCTAGACTAAGACTTGTACGATAAATGCCAAAGCAATATTTTGCATTACAATATGTACAAGCACCAATGGGGGTCGGTATAGACTTACGCACACGGCACACGATGTTTTATTTGTATGATGTCGGCATATTCACATATCGCTGAATTCTGTAAATCTATTGGTACTAATCATGTAATTGAAGTTTATACATAAAATTGCAGAGTAAAAACTTGTTTCTAATCAAGATTAGCTTATCGTCATGAAACCTCGTTCAACCGAGTTATTATTCGCAATAGAAATTGATCTTATTTAAAAACCGGTAAAAGAAGGAAGGTATTCTATGAAAACCCGTCATAAGGTTTTGTCAGATGGCCATTGTCCAAAATGTCCAAAGGTCTTTGTCTGTATTGTAGACAGCCCTCGACCCTACGATAGCATGACATAAATTGCCCGCTTAGGAGCGCAATTAATTCGGTCTGGTAAACCTATTGTTATCAATTACTACGAGAGGATTGCCTGGTTGTATATAAATTCGAGCGGTACTTCTTGCTAACTGCATGGGTGAGTCTCCATTATGTTGCAAATTACATCCACGCTCATGTGTTTAAACTACTCAATGGGCGTTGCAATACAGCCGGTGGTTGCACACGAGAATTATGTCATATAGCAACCAGCTTTGATGGAAGGCGAATATTTAAATTTGGTGCCGGTTTTTAGGGCAACAACTTATAGCGCTGCTAAGCGGGCCTTGTAGCGTAATGATGTGCCGTTTGTGCCAGCCATTACCACCGTG
Source organism: Ophiura sarsii (assembly GCA_035610835.1). Classification (NCBI taxonomy): domain Eukaryota; kingdom Metazoa; phylum Echinodermata; class Ophiuroidea; order Amphilepidida; family Ophiuridae; genus Ophiura; species Ophiura sarsii. The sequence continues at coordinate 34,728,870 of CM069445.1, forward strand.
TTTTATCACTAGAGGGTTTTCGAAGCATTTTTAAAACGGAATCAATTAAGTTCACCTATATCCGACCAGCAACTCGTCACCGCTGAAAGTTCCAAGACGAACAGAAAAATGCATAATTAGAAGGTTTCCCATCCCACTAGGTTAACTTTCTACTCTTGCTTTTTGTGTGTGTAGGCATGGAAAGCACCATCAATCAACATAGTCGACCCACCATCAAGTGTAAGCTTAGAGTCTGCTACTGTCGTAACCATAAACATCGTGCTGCAAAACATTGGCATTCGACCGTTCTACGTCGATGTGATTAGCAATAACTACACGATATCGGATACCGTCTGGAGCATCGGCGCATTTGACTTCACGAGCAAAGGTAAAAATGGCGGGAAATCTGGTATTCTGTTTCGTTGTGTAAAAGATCCACACAGCAGTGGCGTAACAGCCGGGGGGCAGGGGGGACACAGTGCCCCCCTGAAGGTGCTCAGCAGGAAATTCAAACCTACCCACCAGGAAATTCAAACCTACCCACCAGGAAAAATGGGGGGGGGGGGGGGGGGGGGAGGGAAAAGAGGAAAAGAAGGGGGAAAGGGATAGAAAAGAGAGAGAGAAAGGAAAATGGGAGGAAAAAGGAAAAGGAAAAGGAGAAAAAAGGGGAAAAAAAGAAAAGAAGAAAGGGAAAGAAAGAAAGAAAGAAAATTTCGCAGTACAAAAAGCACAACAGTCAATTTTTGTTACCCTACCCCTAGTGTATATGATCAGCGTAACAGTAACAGACTGCAAAAATTAAAAAATGATTGTAAAATACTACATACATTGTTTCATATGTTTTTCAAATATGCATGTTTCAACAGGAAGTAATTTTGCTTGTCTACCGGAAGAATTACCACTGTATTCAGAGGAGACTGATAATGCAACTGGCTTAGCATCGATGGCACGACTTGATTTTGGACAAATCGTCAATCCTGGTAAATTATCGTGTGATGTTAATAAATTTATGCATATTATCATTTACATTTTTTTTTAAATGACTGGACTATGTAATGAGTGGCGCATATCTTAATGCTTACCACGCGGCTATTAGTTTTACCATATTATACAGATATACAAAACAGATTTTTCAGAAACCTTTCCCAACTTTCAAAGTCTATCTCAAGGATTACTGAACCAATATTAGATATGTTTGTACTTATTAAAATGCATTTTTCATGGGGAATCCAAGTATGGTAGTGAAATTCAATAATTTGGACACTTTTGAAACATTTTGTGAACTTTTGGAGTGTCGTCTGCAGACGCCTGCCGCATGGGCAGTGTTAAGATCAGTGTCTGTAGACCCAGACACTTTGGTTCTCTTTTGTATGCCCAACGTCAACCCAAGAGTCTAAATGAACCAACATATCAATGGGAACATACTGTGTCCACCTTCAAAAAAGTATTGTCTAGCGTACCTTTCCTTTCATATTTCTTCCTTTCAAAACTGCTCAAAATTAGATTATGTCATTGTCGTAAGAACGAACCGAGGATGTGAGGGGAGAATGTGGGGATGTATTTTTTAAGCCATACTGCAAACATTCACTTAAATGGCTGTTATTCCCATATTTTAGGTTATCGTGATGGGAACGGAGAACCTGGCTCAAATACTCTCACCCTGGAAGCCGCAATTTGCAGTGGTCCTGGTGATGTCGGTGAAACCCACTGGATCGGGTTGGCCTTCCACGTAAGCCTTGCGAATGACACGGTTTATACGGAACAGTTTGCCATCAACAGCTTAGATGTATCTGCACCAGATGTGGTAAGAATGAGAGTCTAAAGGGCTGAGCAGACTCCACAACGCTCGAACTCTTTGCGCTCTCACACATGCGTAGTAGCTCCACCACAACACAATGACGCAGCCTGATTGGTCAGCGGTGGCCAACGCTTGCGCTCAGCGTTGGAGCGTTGTGTAGTCTGCTGTGTACTTTATAGATGATGACAGCTGATGACGTCACATTTTTTGACATTATTGGACGCCCTCGGTTGTTATGGAAAAGTAACAACAAAAAATAACAAAGATGCCAGTCAACGATTCCTATAACAGAACAGTCCAGGTCTTTTCTAAGTAGATTGTTGGTTTCAAAGCAAATTTTGATCACAATGTTGTAATTTAAAACGTTCTTAGAAAGTTAGAATTACTATCAACCATAAAATTTCACAACAATCATGACAAAATGATTTTTCGTTTGAGGCAATTACACCAAGAGTGATTTTGGCGAGCGATAGAGGCCATGAGGCACTTGTACGCCATATAGTAATGTCCAAATTACGCTGACAGACGACACTAATTTGGACGAAAAACATTTCAATGGGAATTAAGATAACTCAAAATCAAAAACTAATCAAGATGTATACCAAATTTCAATTCATCTTACTTTGCTTGAATATAACATTCACAAACATATTACAAGACTTTGCAAGTTAGATGTTGTACGTTGACATTATGTTAATTTTTGAGCGGTGAAAACCTAAACATTCTGATAAAATCTAATGTTGTAACCTTTATGGTTTGTTTTTACTTCGATAGGCTGAGTCCCCTAATTTTGAGTTCTACGCCATGGACGGCTACAACGTGATAATTGGAGGCGGTATTGGATTTGTTATCAACGTTTTTACCAGAGTGGGAACCTCTAGTCTTATCGTCGATATCTCGCTGCCGTACGAATCCGACCAAGCGGTGATGAATCTCTGGCGAGCCAGTATATTGTATCGTGGTAAAAATATCCCGTGTGTTGGACTTCTCGCGCCAGAATATTTCAGAGAGGTAAATTGTCGTCTGCGTTCGTATTTGTTTACGCATGCGCATGCCTTCATTATAATTGATATTGCGTTTTTACAGACTCGCGTATAAACCTGATTCAAGATTGCCAACCATTGATGGAGTAAACAAATGTGGCTATTTACTGTGACGTCATTTGTTACGGGCCACAAATCTAGGCATTGTGGCACTCCATGAGCTCCATGTTTACGCCATCAACGGTAGGAAGAGACCAGTTATAAATAAGGTATATCGTAACTGTTTGATTGTAAGATACAACTTCCACACCCCAGCACGAAAGTTGTCAATTAAAGCGTTTTAGGATAAAATGATTATATATAATATAAGGACACAAAGTAACTGCGTAAGTTTCGACGAATTCGTTTGCCTTTCTCAAAATATGCTTGTTGTAAAACGGTATGCAGTTAATCTCTAATCTCATGAATACTCCCCATCTTGAATGTGGGATATAGGTCTATTCAATAAAGCACATCCTTTTAACTAATTTATGTTCTACAGTTGTATCAATTATTTTAACTATAATTTAAATTATATGTTTTCGTACTCTATCCCAGGATTCCACAAATGTGGACTACATACAGTTCGATTTCGGCAGGGTGACGAATTTGGCTCGCGACCCTACCGACACAAACAACGACCTCCTTCAGATACATTTCAGCTCAGAAATGCTAGAAAATCACACGTCGGTCACCAATGGCACTGAATTCTTAGTCCAAGTTGGCGTGCGATATGAGATCATCAGCAAAGATGTGTTATGGGCGGCTGAAATACCCGTCTATGCCCTTGATAGGCAGTATGAAATGTATTCGGAAACAGAAAAGGTATGTATCGAAGGATTAGCGTCCTGAGGGCACTTTAGTTTAGTTCAGAGATATGAGTCCTGAGACTGACCTCCATACCTATTTTAGATTTTTGTTGCCGAATTTCCAGTAAATGTCACTGTGCTCCTTTGGTTCGGAGAGTCACGTAACGCCGTTGGTCCCGTGTATTCAGACGCTACATCCTGAACACGTTATTAAATTTGCACACCTTATCGTTAAGAGTAGTGAATCATCCCGGGTCTGTTACCTGTACAAAACCCTCATCCTCAAGGTTTCAGAGAGCTTCTAGTTTAGCTACGAACTGAGCTGCTATAGGGGGTTAAAAAGCACTAGCACTTAGGAATCCATATCTAGATATATTATAGTGAAATTACACTCATGTTATGGTAGCCTATCACTTGTGAAAAACATAAGTATTCCTCCAAAAGATTAATGTTAAACAGCGCCGTCGCAGATCAAACGTAATCTTATCCCTATCCTTATTGCTATGACCACTTACAGCAACCACGATTCTGGTTAACCAACCGAGCTCAGGACAACGTCCTATACAACGACACAACTGTTTCCTTCGACTTCACTGTGTACATCCCACCAGAGACCACCTACACACCATTGAAGGTAAACATCAGCGCCGAAAGAGGAGGAGATAACCAGACGCTTTTCAGCTTCTGCAGCCTTCACCTGGTGTCCATTGGCGACAACTTCCACCTGACTGAGGAGAGCATGATTGAAATCACAAATGTCATTGACGCTGAGGGTCACGTAACGGATTACAGCATCGACTTTGGTATCGTTAGCAACACGTGAGTTATCCTTAAATAATGCTATTATAGAATTTCCAATTTCATTTTCTATTTCATTTGCTTCTAAGTCTTTCTTATTTCCAACTGTAGTTACAGATTCACGATTTGTTACCATTATGTTAAAATTCTCCTGTGTTTAAATGTTGATGACTGAACAATTCTGGCAAACAACATATAATCTTGAGGCGATGGTACGATGGTAATTTTGTTAGACTTTAGAGTGCATTCAAAATATGAGTTCTCTCTGTTCATTTTATAAACCTCAATATTCTCATAACATCAACAGTATGCCAACAGAGAGAGCTGGAGACGAATCAAATAACTACTTTGAGTTTGAGCTTCGTGTGAAGTGGATCAACCATGAACCGTGGCTAGAGAATGGCACTATCGTATCGGCATTTTTCGAGGTGACGTACGGTCCTGAAGGTTTCTGGAATGACAGTATCGGCTATGAGATTAGCTACGATATGCCAGAGTTGGCCCTGGTAAGTAGTCGGAGGAGTAGCTCTATTATAAGTACGGTATTATAATATGGATTTTAACGTCCATGGTTATTTCTATTTTACGGTTCATTTATAAAACCATACATAGAAAGAAAGAAAGAAAGAAAAAAATGCCGTTAACCCTAACCTCCTACCCACATTTTCTAAGGGAATTTTTTTTCAACGACAAAAACACGGAAAAATAGAGTGGCGCCACCGGGACTTGAACCAACAACCTCTCGATTGCGAGACGGACACTTTACCAGTGTGCCACGGGGGCCAACGATACTTGGGCGAGTATATTCGCCCAACTATGTAGCCTGGGGCCATTATTTCATCGAAAAAGTGCCATGCCAGTGCGCATGGTGCGCACAGACAGACTTTACCGTGGACATTTGTGGCACTGGGGGTGGTTAGGGTTAATGAATATCCGACAATCTGATGGTAGATTGAGAAAAAGCTCCGATAGATCGGTGGATATTCATCTAAGGTCATATGTAAAAGGTTAACGTATTTTCACGTCAAGTAAACGAAGTCGTTCTACATCATTTAAAAAATAATATCATTACTCTTACCAACAAATTACAATTCTCTGAACACGTATTTAGAACGTACGGGCAACATTTTTCTTTTTTTATTATGTTAAGACAATACTGAATGAAGCTACGATTTGAATATTTGTGCGTAGATATATGCCCTTAGAAATTTGACATAAAAGTGTCATCATTTTCTCACTAAAGTTTACAAATGATACAAATTCACTATTTTGAATTTCTTAGACCGCCTTTTAAATAACCGTGATAAAGTTGCACAATAACTAAATACATTGATTTTCTTCACTCGCAGGATGACAAGGAGCCCGGATTCAACTTGTACATTGACCCTACCAGGAGCAACACGCTGAGAGCCGGTGAAGCAGCCGTGTACTACCTCGAGACCAATGTGCCTCCCGATTCGGTGGCGTCCTACTTTGTGGATGTTGACACCGCCAACGACACACTCTCGGTATGTGCGGTTCGGTTGGTTAGAGCCGGAAGTAACATGCCGTGTTTTGAAACGGATAGGGTAGTGAATTACTGGTCGCATGAGGAGGATTATCACCGCGATCGTGGCTTCCTGGAGATAGGAGCTGTGCGAAACGTTGGTAAGAATTGTTGATTTAAATCTAAATCACAACAGTAATCAAGTAAAATCATACAATCATACAATTTAATTGTCTAATCTGAACGAAAAGATATTTAATATTTTGTATTCTAAACGTTCCACTTTGAACTTTCAAATTCGTTCCTTTTATTCACCCGAATACAATTCTAATGACAAAATGGTTTCGTTGATGCGAGATTAGAATTAATTTGGTCTAGAAAATAAGATAAAATGAGCGAGTAGAACTCTTTGTTTATAAATGTTTGACTTCAAGTCAATATCATTGTTATATCTGCCCGTCAATTAGTCAGCGTTCTGGTTTCAATTGCTTAAAGTATACAGAGCAAATACCAGTGAATATCCCACCAAGATAAGAACACATTAACAGCGCTGGAAAGGTAAACCCACGATTATCTTTTATTTATTAATTCAATCCACAGGCTATGCATCCGAAATTAAGCACCAAGAAGACAACTTGATGTTGACCCAGGTCGTGGTGAAGCTAGATGCTGCCATTCCAACGGGCAATACCACGGACAATGCGACCTTGCTGGAGTTACAGGAGGAGTTCCAATTGACATCAAGAGTAGGACAGACTGACATGTACACCATATCAGAGGCCATCAATGTGGATCCGACACCTGCAATGACTAATCTGGTAAATTGTTGTTGTTGTTGCTGTTGTTGTTGTTGTTGTTGTTGTAATCATATAATTTTTTTTTTAAATCTTGGATCTGTTTATATATGAGTAAAGATTCAAGGAAACGCAGGGAAGCCGTGGAAATCGTTAGTAGATTTAAAAACAAATAATTTTAAATTAGGGGACACAAGCTTTTAATGTGTGTGTTTCTTAAACGTTTTCCCCCTACTTGGAAATAGTGGCACATACTTAACTTAGATTAGATCCTACATGTTACACTTATCAATCAGATTTAAAAAAAATTGATTCGTTGTATAAAGCATTGGAAATGTTCTTTTAGACTAGGAGCTGAATCAAAAGATTTTTTCGATCGTTTTGTTCTTTGCAATATTATTGTCACATTTCGAATAATTATAAAGCCTGTCAGAAATACCGATTGGAATTTATCCATTTCCGAGTGATGAAAACAAATAGAAATAATCCTCCTAAATTACGTCTTCTCCGTTCTCAACTTTCAGACCATTTACCCCGAGGTGACGTTTACCAAGGACCTTCCAGAGATCCGGGTGATAAAAGGCGGTAGCGTTGTTTTCAACCTGGACATCTACATTCCATACGACTCTATTCTTGACTATGGTATCACCTTCCAATCTGATATTGAAGATACTTACAGGTAAGAAAGAAAAGCATGTCAAAGCTTTGGAGTTTGTGCATGGAGTGCATGCTTAGTGGTTTCATGCGTTGACGAATTGTGTGGTAAAGGGGGGGGGGGGGGGGGGGGGGGGGGAGGGGGTGTGTTGTGTGGAGGGTTGAGTCGAGTGTACACATGTGGTGAGGATGCTTTGTGTTCATTTACTTGTAAGATGTGTGTGTGGATTTTTAAGGGATTTTATTATATTGTGTGTGGATTTCATTTCATAATTATGTATTTTAAATATTTTTGCTGGTTTTTTTCTTGTATTTATGTATTTTTATGTTTTTATACTGTGAAAAATGAGCAATTTGGCCTTTGGCCGGCCACGATGTTATTTTATAATAAATTGAATCTTGAATCTAAAATCTAAATTGTCATTGTATTAGCTCAAGGATAATAGTTAAGCTGCGTCTCATAAGACGGTCATTACGTTAGTTGGATTCCGTTCTCCACATGAAATACACAGATTCATCTTAAATAATATATTCATCTGTTTTATCCTACAAAAGAACGAATTTGTCCTTCGGCAGCTAGAGAGTTACCCCTGCATCGCGCTGGTTTCTAATTTTAAATACGATTTATTCCGTCAAAATAAGCAGTCGGGTTCCAAAGCGTCGGCAATAACTATTTTCCTTTCATCTTTGAGCTCCCAAAAGTGAGATTCCAAAAGAACCATTGTCTTACCCTATCACTATACCCGACCGAGATCTATTAATAACTACGATGGCTCTCGTTTTGGCATTGTTTTTGTTTAAAATCCTGGAATTTTCAGAAGGGCTACATGTCGAGGGCTCAGAAACACAAGGCCTTATCTCCATTTTGACCATTTTGAGAAAAAGACAATTGAAGATTTTTAAACACATTGGGGAGATGGAGATGCCTTGTGATACTGGCTATAACTTTGAAAGGGGTTGTGTTATGTAGATAACGCTGTGTTACTGGAAAGATAATTTCTTTCTGAACATTTTGAAACCATATTCTCGTTTTTAAAAAACATGGAGATGAGGCCTTGTGGTTCCGAGCCCTCGATGTATGCAATATTATGGGAAAATCTTTCAATTTTCAAAGATATTCTCTAGCCATTGACTATCTTTGTCCAAACAAATCTGAACCCTGTGGGTTGAGCCCATAGAAGTATGATTACTTCTACACGTAACTTACCAGCAATGAAATATATTATTTACATTAAAACCATATCATGAGTTACTTTGAATAGGATTAGAAAAAACATATACTTCTGGTATCATGAAAAATAATGAAAAGGGATCAACTGCTTTGGTCAACTTGATCCATATCAGATATTTTGTTTTGTTTTATTTATATTTTGATGTGGTTCTCTATATGTTTGGGCTTTTATCTTATTCTTATGTCATTCTCATTTTTAACCGTGGCCCACTTGTGTTTCTTGTTTTATGCATATCTTCTGAGTTGCAGTGAACCAATTGATTGGCGTTTCAGAGCTCTGAGAGTTACCAGTTTGATTTCAATGTCTGTTTGGATATTTTTTACGTATGTTCTTTATATTAAAAAAAGAAGGTAAATCCATATACCCGCCTACAAAGAAGTACACATTATGATATAGTCATATACCATGTTTTCGAACGGAAACTCAGCTTTAAACAATCAAATAGTCGATACATCTTTTTGTTTGATCGTTACCAGGACAACCATCTGCTCAGCTCGTGTAATTTCATCTGGCTGGAATGTTCCGTGCATCAATGGCTCCTTTCTACAGGCAGAGTATATGTCTACTTCAGGCGATGCACATATTGACATGGGCTATCTGGATGCTAAAGATATTACAAATATCGAAATGGAAACCGGCGATAGTCCACCTTTAATGAGTGGCGTAAATAAGGTTGGTGTTTAATAATTAACAAACTGTCAATGCCAAGCGAACGCCAATATGACCGATCTATTCCGCGATGTCCATAACTTATTAACCACTTTTGATTAATTTACATCTGTTACCAGAATATTTGTATGACTATCAATATAAAGATTCAAAGTTGAATTAAAAACGATGCGGTAATTGTTTTAAACAATATTTATTTTCTCTGGCGTTTTGAACCCCGATTTAAAAATAATATATTAATTTCGTTTTAATGCAAACTCCTTAGATGCCTAGATGCGACAGCTCTTTCCTGATTAACACATAGCACACTCCGTTTCCGGAACTCCGTGCCCGTTGTGTCATCACTCGCGTTTGTAGCGATAATATATCATCAGCCTGAAAAAAGTCCCCCAAAAAAGTTCGTTTTCATATATCGTTTAATTCTCAACAGATTCTATTCATTAATAAGAAAACCTTTTAGTTGGACAATGTAATACCCACCAACCGGTGTGAAATAAGCAATAGTCCCCCTGGAGCTATAGTCCGGCGTCCATAGACATACCCGGAATGAAGTGTGATTTGCGTGTAGAGATGAGTGTTCTAGACTTTACATTACAGGCCGGGCTATAGCTCCAGGGAACTATATCTCTTTTAATACGCCGGCGTGAAAGGAGCCACGGTCCTCCTGGAGCCATACTCCGGCTTCCATATACATACACGGAATGAAGCGTGAAACTAGTGTTACGTGTAGAGATGAGGGCCCTATACAAACCTATACTTCACTGTACAGGGGGCGGACTATGGCTCCAGGGGGCTGTGTCTCCTACTAAACCGGGTTTAAGCATCATGTGACCTAACTAGTCCGAGAATAAACCCAGACAAACAATCATACACTTCGTCTCATTGTAATGTATACTATTGTGTTATCTAATATCACCCCTTCAAAGGTCCGGGTTCAACTCATTGCTCGTCTTGAAGCCAATGACACCCATATTGACGAGGGAGATTCCATATGGCTCGGAGCCGCTCTCAACATTAACGGATTTAACGAATACTACCTTGAATCGTTTTTCAACGCGACGGAATATCCGATCTATGAACAGGTAAACAGCTTTAAGACTTCATGGCTTATGTGTTTGTTTTTATTGGGCCTACTTCTGGAATTTACTTCTAACTGCTGATCTTCTATACTGAAAAGATCTTGTTTTGACCCTACCCCATAGCTATGTTGTTATAATTATCAATAAATAAAGTTTTGAATGACGTTAACATGATAAATTGATAGCTGCCACCAATCAATTTACTATTCTACATGTATCTGTAAAGTGTTTTATATATTGACTTTTTCCTGTGAGTAAAGCTCACGTATAAATAATAATATCATGTTCAGACTTTGAAATTAGGCCTCCTTTAAGACACATTGTATTTAATCAATTAGAGCAAAATTACGAGACATATAACTCAACTTTATCTTCTGTTCTTTTAAATGCCTTTCCACTCCCGTGCACACTGACTTATTATTAGGTCACTTCGAATAACGTCTACTTTCCTGTACCTGAATACACTGCTATAACAGCATTTATAAATATTAAATAATTTTCATGAAAATCTTTACACATTTCTAGAATATTCCATTGATACCAGTACAATGTTTATCCATTGGTGAAGGAACCTTTTCATTTTGCTGAATGCTGGCATGACTTAAATTATATATTACCCTCATTTCAAATTCATTTTGTAACTCTTTGCTTATTTCAGACTTACTTGGAGCCCGAGTTTCAAATAGACTGTCCCAATCGTAACGTCTCGCTAACAATTGGCACCACTGAGATATACTACATGAAAATCACCACTCCCACCATGTCAACCCCAATGGTACTGAACATTACAATGCCAACCTCTGGGGACGAGGCGCTACTGACGATCGTTGACATGAAGTACGAGTTTATCGGAGAAAACTACGCGTGCTATGACCGATTGAAACTGGAGCCCGAGTATGATTCCAAATTCAACACCAGCCAGAATACGTCGGCGATTATTGATTTGGGTGTGCTCACCAACCATGGTAAGTGGTTAATTTGGTTTATTTAAGGATATCTGGGAGTGGCATATCACGACTAATGTCTATACCATCTTTCGCGGTACAAGTGATGCCTTAAAGCATATCATTTTCTAGTAATGTTAAGTTATCCCAGCATGGTTGTGGACACTCGGTTCATCACGATATTGTCTTTTACCTCTGCGTTTTCAAGGAAGTAAAATCAGGATCAACTGCCCACCATATTTACCCGCAGTCGTTATGGACAAGGTTGCAAATACCATTTTCTGTACAAATCACCAGTTAAGAAAATACCAGAGGCCATTCAGATATTTCCATAAAAAGAAAAAGCAAACTAACGTTTATGCAAAGTTTTAAAATTATGAACAAATGGTGGTATAAAAAGATGAAACTCTATTTTGAATCGGGCCTTTACTGTGATCTGGTTGATTGTTATTCCTTTCAGGAACGTCACATATCTACCAGTATTACCCTGGCAAGCAAGAAGACAACGAGATGATCATCTCACTAGAAGTACAACTAACAGACAACTATGACTTGGTGGATGGCGCCCTCATGGCATTTGACGTGGAATTTCAGTACAGTTTGGATAGGACTTATGTCATTACTGAGGAAATACTGGTCATCAAGACAGGAGATGAAGAACCGGAACTGGAATACAATATTACTTTCTTTAATTATAATGCTTGGGAGCTTCACCAAGAGTGAGTTTAGAAACAAGTTAAGCGAGGAATTGGATTATGTTTTCATAACGTTCCTTAAGGGGGACTGAAGGAAGTTTTTGATCTGATTTTTTGAATTTTGTGAGTGCTGTAATTATTGCACTATTAATCATATGCTTATAAAAGTATACATTTTTAGCAAGGAAATGGATCAGAGATTCCAAATTTGGACGTCAATTTGAGATTTGTCTTAACAAATTTACCTTTTTTGGCCCTTTTTAGTCGAAATTTCAAAAAATATTAGGTTAGGTCAAAAATGAGAAGTTAATCCCTAAGTTAGTGTCTTCACATCATAATCAAGCGATTTGGGCATTTTCTATTATTATTATTTTTGTAAGCTTTGTTGAAAAATCGTGGGTCAAAAAAGTGATTCTTTTGTGATTTTCTGAAATAATCAACATTTTTGGTAAAAATTGATGTCAAATTTGGATTCTCTGATCTGTTTCCTTTCCCAAAATGTATACTATTATATACATTTGAGTCATAGTTCAATAATTACAGCACTTACAAAATTCAAAAACTTATTTCCTTGAGCCCCCCCCCCCCCCCCCCCCCCCCCCCCGCCACCCTTGAATTACTACAGTAATTATCACGTTTAAAGTAGTGAATAATATATGTGTACCTTATTCATAATGGGAATTATATTGTTTTAGTAATAAGTCTTGATATAAAACGGAATAAAGCTTCCCGGCTTTGAAGTTTTTCCCGTCTTGCAACCAGGCCCACTCAAGACATTGCGTCTAATGTACGTTTTCCATAACCTAGTGCCCCGTGAAGAATACGTTAATACGCTATTACTATTCCCTAACTTGCCTGCTATATAACCTACTTATATGTCTTTAGGCAGATGTAAATTTTGAAATACCTAAACGACCGTTTTCTTAAAGATAGAGAGTTTGATTTAAACTATTTTTTTTTGTATTAGGTACACATTTTTATTCTTTTCTTTAATTATCTCATATTTTTGTTACCTCCATAGGGACAAAGTAAGATCTTTGATTACTCTTTACCACACCAACTCTTCGTCAGCTCACGCTCACTCGGTGTTCATTAATTTCATGCTCCCGTACTATATCGAGATTGATGAGGACGTGGACATCGAGGGACCGGTATTCTGCGTTAAAGAGGGCATAGAGGGCGTTAAATTCCATGTAAGTTGGTTACAGACGACGTCTAGTAAAATCTGACAACATTTTGGTATTCGGATTTGTATACTTTTAATTATGAATAATTTCAAATGGGCAATTATAAACACATCTTGTCATTTAAAAATTTACCCCTTGTAGGCCTCTTATATTCTCGACTGTTATGTTACCGTGCAAAATCCCTAGTAGTCCATCTCCATCAATACTTAATGAGTTGTATTTGTAATTTCAACAGTATAAAAGATTAAGCAGCAGTTGTCCAATTTAACGGATTAGCGTTAATAAAGCGATTATCCTCCTTTTTGACACTGGTCCGCTTATCAATTCCTAATATCATGATTAATTGACCGCTATATTAAGATTCCACCTTGAAATCCATGATTGTCCTACTATTAAATAATACCAACGTAATATTGGTTATTATGCAATTCGTGTTTTCAAAAGCGATCTGATAAGTGATATAACATTGATCTATCATTTTAAGTCATTTTCTGAACCCCCGAACAATAACAGTGTTTTATTTCTTATATTTTTGCGCTAATGAAATATTGTCTTTTACCAGTTTGAGGAGATGTTCTTCACCGATATCTTCACCATGTGGTTCAATTTCACCCTCGATCCGATGCGACACATGCCGATGGAATTGGACTTTGTCAACACTACGGTGCCGCTAGAAGCAGTATACTACCAACTGAAAGAACTTGACGGAAATGGTAGTGTCGTGCTGGGCCAGGCTTTTAAGACGCATACTGAACTACTTGATCTCACCTTTACAATCGAAGGTAGGGGTTGGGGTTCAAGAAGTTTATGATATACGAATGAAGAGAGCACTTGTCTCAAGAAAAAAGAAAGACATAGATGATGATTATTGTGGATTATTAATATCGGATGACTTTAATTCGTGCCCTTGACAATTGTGTAAACAATATGAATGCTTCTAATCTACAAACCCAATTAATTTGTTTATGTGTGCTTTTCTGTCTGCCGGGGGAAGCTATATTATGTGAAACAATTATGCCCGACCCAACTTTGATTATAGAAAGGATGAATTATTTCAGATTAGAGTTTTCACATCCCTATATACCAGTATTTACACCTAAGTGCACATTAAAGTTGGTAAGGAAAGTCGTAGCAGTCTCGAGGGATCGAACTCTCAGGCCTAGGCTACATTTGGTGGTGGTCGGGCTTGGCGGTGGTTTATTATTCACTTGAAGCAGTAACCGGGGAAAGGTCGAATGTCCATGCGAGCGTTGTGTATCCGGGTCTGTTCGTTCGTACGCTCTCAGGGAGCGATGCGAGCAGATTTATCTTTCATACAAATCAAGACCCGTCTTATAAGCCCTAAATTTAGTATATCCATACAATATTTGAGATTGGTGTATGAACAATAGGTTGGAGACCTTTTAAAGGTTTATTCAGTGATGTCTCGGAGGCTGCGCCCTCAATTTTTAAATTTGATAACAACTAGGATTCGTACATTTTTACAATTGTATGACATGAATAAACTTACACTTGTAAGGATTCAGAAAAACCAGCCCTCTTTATACAACAAATATTCTGACCTAAGGCTAAGACAAGATTTCACACTATAGTTGGGGAGCATAGGGTGTTTCTGTCCCGATCTAGGTTGACACAGGGAATTATGCACCACATTGTTCTTTGAGGGTAACTTGGTAGAGTTACAAACTAAGTAGACATCCTTGCCAACGTGGGTAGTTAATTGACCTTGATTTAGGGTAAAATATCACATGTGTTTCAATATGTTTGAAAACCATGTGTGCTCCACAGCTATTAAAAGAATCACAATAAAAATATGCTAGGCACATGGCTGCTTTCGCGATTTCGTGAGTGGCGACAGCAACAATTATCATTATTAATGTTCTTCTTGAATTCAACACTACTGCATACTATATTGCTTAAATTTCTGACTGGCGTCATAGCTAGAAAAGAAAAATCGTGATCGATTTTATTACAATATAAACATGTCTGGTCGGTAACCGTACTTTTATTTTAGCGGACAAATGATCTTGTACTTTACCTCCTTCAAGCCACAGTAACCAAAGAGTGTTGTCTTAATTTCGATTTTCCTTTTTTCAGGTTGCTTTGACAGCCTTGGTCTTGAAAGTGGATACATAGACGATTGTCAAATTAAGGCTAGCTCATCATACAATAAAAGTTTCGGACCGGAGTATGGTAGGTTGAATATGGAAGGATGGGGACCAGGCATCCGTGACTACCCACCGTATGCAGGAAATGACTACTATGAGGTGGGTATTCTTTCAATGGCAATTATTCGGTTAATGTAATTGTTATAAAAGGCGCGGTTTAGTGTATGTATGGAAGTATTAAAGTTGGAACAAATTGTCTTATCCGGACATCCCGGAGTAGGAAAGTGAACACTATTTTCTTTAAAAAAAACATTTTTAGGGAGCTATGCCTATGATTCCATTCCGGTACATACCAATAAACACATAGAATATGCAAAATTGGTTTTGGGGCCTGCCATTAATGTCACCTTAAGTCACCTGTAAGTTATTTGCAATGATTTACGCCGTTCCCTTCACACTCTGAATAGCTGCCAATAATATGAACACATTACCAGAATTCGTGACATAATCTACTAATATAAGTTTAAAGTCGGATAAGTTTTAATCCGTCAAGCTTTCGTCAGGATTAGCTCTGACTTCTTCAGGACCAAATTATTATAATATTAAGCAAAACATAGAGATTGTCACTTCTATATTGTTATCATCATTTGGGCTGCCCCTTGCCCGATGATCCGGGAGTAGGTGCACTTTCCTACTTGTGAAAGAATTGGTGGCTCCGAAAAGTGCCGTTCAGATGGGTTGCCGCTTTTTCACTGAACAGAGATGGTGGCTCTGAAAAGAGCTCTAAACGTAGGTTGTCACTGGCCTACTATAGATTTGGCTATAATAGAACCTCCAAAGGACTACTCTTTGACCAATGGAAATAACATAGAGACTGCTCTATGTCTACTACAGACTACAAAAGGTATAATGCACAGTGGTGCGGTCACTGATCTGTACTCTACTTAAACTAATCCTTTATCGAGTGCAATGTCAGTATGAATACAATAAACAGGCTTATGACATGTTTTTGTTTTTTATAGGTAACCTTCGGAGGTCTGTTCCGATTTACGGGCATTCAGATGCAGGTCGGACCAAGCAACCAATCTTACGTATCCTCGTACCGTATCAGTTATACCGACGATGGACTGATATGGAATGACTACATGGAAAATGGGCAAAGAAAGGTATACTTCACACTCTACACACATTATTGTCAGTGTTAGATACTATCCCTACGAGATGTAATAATATATATAATAATGTTTCAACGGCAATGATTATAGGCCATAGAGCATACAAATGAGATAAATGTTACACTACTCCAGATGCAGTATCATAACAACTGAGTCAAAAATACAGCATTTCTATTCTGGTAACAGAAAACGTTAGCAGAGGAGTATGTTATCAGCGGATGACCTGTACATGGAAAATGTACATTAACAACACATACAACATACACATTACTCGCTACTGTGAATACAGCGTGTCCCAAAAAACTGGGTCCAAAAACTGGAGAGCTTATAACTGAAAAAATAGCAAACATAGCAAGTTCATATTTAAGAATATAAATGTAAATATATTTGACCTTAAGTGGTGAAACTGTGAGACCCGTCTGATGTTAACTTTTTGAAATACAAAGCTTTGACAGAGCCTGGCCAGAACACGTTTGTCCCGATTTTGCCCATGGACCGCCCATGTGTTGCATGTGCGCATTGTTCTGCTTTTATAAAAATACTATTATTCAAAGAAAAGCAACACCTTTACCAACAAAAAGTACAAAATGAATATGAATATTCAATTAAGAAACAGAAACCCCAATGGTAAACAGATGGACTTTAAATAAATAAACATGGTTTGAGCATGCATAAGTTATTTCGGAGAATAAACTCCATGCGGGGGAAACTTGCAGACAACGCACAGATGCAACACATGGATGGGTGGTATTTTGCTAACATCGGGACAAACGGGTTCTGACGACGCTCTATTCAAATCTTTGTATTTCCAAAGGTTGAGATCGGATTTGTCTCGCAATTCCACCAAATAAGGTCAAGTAATATTTACCTTCATATCACTAATATCAAGCAGTTATGGTTTCTACTGTTTAAGTTAAAAGCTTCCCAGTTTTTGGACCCAGTTTGGGGGGACACGCTGTATTATTAGTAATCCTTGGATAAGAGTATCCCATTGTAATCTGAATGAGTGTCCCGGATGAGTGCATATATTTTCCTCGCACTGTAATGACATTTTTTCGGAGCGCTGCTATCCGCTCAAACACTTTGTGCAGCACTGGCATTTTTACATAGTACTAATAGAATAACTAGATGTTAACATCGTTTTTCTTGCACAGATTTTTGACAATGATTATTACGCTAATGGCACCGAATACAACAGCACCATCGAGGATCCATGGGTTCTTCAAAGGTTGGACTATCCTTTCAACGCACGTGCTGTTAGAATTCTACCAACGTCATTTAACAATACCGACAATTCTACCACAATGCCCGTTGTACGATTCGAATTGTTTGGTTGCCAGAAGGATTTGATCGTCCAGAATCCAGAGGGTACGTATGAGATGAAGATTTACAATTGGGATTCGTTAAGGCTTTATATTACAGGAAAACCAAACAAAAAGAAATTTAACGATTTTTTTCCCGGACCGTTTTGGAAAAATATCTCAACCTCTAGTCTAAGTTTGGTGATATTTAGAGAAACGAAACATTTGCTAAATTATAGACGAGAACCGTTGCAATGATTTTTCGGAAATACTACTGCTTAATATAAAAAGTGTTGAAATAATAGGAGGCTTTAAAAAAATAAAAGTGGGCGCTATTACTCCATTAAATGTATACAATGTGACAGAATTGTTGTCTACTAAAATCCATTTAATGCCACACTGTCCTAAGATAGTTGTGTTACACTTTAAAGTGAAGTCGTTCAATTCACCGTTAAACAACCCGTTTGCTTAAATAAAGTAGTTTAAAAAGAGCTTGAATCGGTATTTACACAAGTCCATTTAAAGTTGCGAAGCACCTTGCCGTCTAATATCACTATCAATCGGATGTTTGTCTGTGTCATAAACCCTGGATACATGTGTAGAAATAGGACTGGATGACAGGTTAAATTAATAAGCTGTGTAGTTGTGTGATTGCTCCAGTCATTACTTTATGTAAAGAATCATCTAAATATCGTTTTGATTTTATTTCGTTTGCAGAATTCTGTGAAAAAGAAGACAATTCGACAGGTATGTATTTTCAAATGCGGCAGTGGCTGGGAGAGTGGATTCATGTGATTTGGGCTTTTTTCAATGTGTGTACATTATCAGACGGCCATTATAGTCAGTTGCCGTAGATCCAATATTAAAACACATTACAAAATACCAAAATAAGAACAGATTTTAGAAACAGGGAATGAGATAAAGAGTGAAAACAGTATACTTCGTCCATCTTACTTTGTGCAGTGACATCAGAATGTATTTTAGTGATTAACGCAGCATTTACGTACAGATGCAGGGATTCGCTTCTGAGTGCGTGGGTATTTACGCCAGCGCAATGCTCTAACGTCATTGCCTTATAGTTATATATGAATGAACTATAACAATTATTAGTCAGTCAATCCGGTCGAGTGAGTATTATTCCAACAGCAATTATCTAAAAAATTATTATCAACAGGAAACAAACTTTATATAAACATAATATCATGGCAACAAAAGAATGGAAATCGGTATTCAAACTATGGAAAGTGAATAATGGCCAATAAAAACAATCAGTCAAATATTTTACACTCAAACAACACGGCTGCATGAATATTTTTCTTAACATGTATTTATTCGATTTATTTCAGATTATGGATATTACGAGCGAGGATTCTTAGTGGAGCCTCATTCTGGTTATGTGTATGTCTGCATACTTGAATATGTTGAGTAAGTGCTTTTTGCAAGGATATACTCATGAAAATAGCTCTTACAACGCGTTTTTAGTCATATTTGTCATATTTGTGTTTTTTTACAAACTCTATGTTGGCTTCAACGTTAAAAAGTAACATGATATGAACCACTGTATTGAATTCAAAATCAAAAGTTTTAAATTAAAACGTTAGAACAAGTTGTCTCATCAGGTCATGCTGGAATAGGAAAGTGTACATTGTGCTTATTTTACACATTTGGTCGATTGGACGTATTCCCTAGATTACTTGCATTTTGTAACTGGGATTAATACTGATGGGTTATTTTGAACTAAAACTAACGTTTCAAAACAAATTTGGTTGAAATTAAAATCGTAGATGCAAATAATACTTGCTTTCAGGGTCAACCACATTAGAAGGTCAATTTCTAGAATCATCCGCGTTATATTTTGTCAAGGCTTCTGAACTAAACCGTGCCCGCTTCATCATATTTCATTTTACAGTGGTCCAACCAGATGTTCGCTTTCCAGAGATAATGGCACAACTTGGGAAGGTATGTATATTGACCTAGATTAAAGAAACATATTTTTTAATATAATTGATGCTAAGTTGAGTGGTTAAAACATCTTAATCATGCCAGTTTAACATGTTATCCTCCTCAATTTACCTATAAATGTTATCAATATTACCTTTCATTAAGATATGGACAACAACGTAGCCAATGTCTTAGTTATCCATCATAACGACATCGATCTGGAGCTCTTTGGACTCTCGCAAAACAAGAAAGCCATCATGCGCAGTGATGACCTGGGCGTCACGTGGTGCAGCGTATCTCCAGAGCGATATCTACGTTTCCTGCGTTTGGAACCAAATTATATCACCAAAGCCGTTAGGATTCCGTTTGTTAAGCTTCCGGTGAATCCTCCGCCAAGATTTACTTTGAACAACGATTTTGTGAAAGAGGGAAATCGGTCATACGTTGAATGGGGTGGTAAGTTAAAAAGAATATAAGATATTGTTGTCTGCTCAGATCAGAGAAAGATTAATCCGAATTTCACATTTTTTTGCAATTTTAGGTCAATGCATGTGATAAAAGTGTATGTTCTTTTATACAGTCAATTCATCATAGAGCTTGACTGAAACTTGACTCAATCCACTTCTAAAATATCTTTACAAAGTATATTGATTAAATGTTCACGTGTTCCCCCTCATCTCATGATAAAATAACTAAAACAGTTTTTACCTTAAGCCTGAGGGTGTAGAGAAAGGAACTAATGGCTCCACTATAATAATGGCTAAAATTCCTACACATCATTTTAATAATGTTTTGAATCATTCTAATATCTTCATTACAAATACATCCAAATCAATAAAAGAAAGATAGTGATTGACACTGGTCAGAATTGATATCCAGCCATATGAGCAAGGCAGGGAGACGAGACGAATATTAAATGTCAAAGATTTATTTAAGATATGAAATCAGGGCTGGAACTTCAGTTTTTTTTTCAACCAGCCAGTCGGGCAAGTAACTCACAAAAAATACCTGCCCAACAGAAATTCCACCAGCTAGTGTAACACACTTACACTGTTAATTCGAAATTATTCACCTGCCAGTCGGGCTGGTACTTTTGTATTTTCACCCGCCCGACACAAAGGTTACCCGCTATGGGCAGACGGGCGGTGCTATTACCAGGCCTGTATGAAATTATATAGTCAGGACAGAAATTTAAAGCCAATGCGCAGCGTAGAAATGTTCATCTGTCAAATTCTCAAATGTGTGGTTATGTGTCATTAAGGCTCCCTACGAGCGTTCCAGTTTTGGGTAGCTACACATCATGGATACTTTTGATCTGGTTAGACGGTGTGGCACCCACGCAACTGCTTCGAGTTGTCGTCAGTGACAGTACCCACGAACTAATCCCGGCACAGTTGCAGTTGAAATTAAAACCACTGCTAGTAATTCCACATGTGAGCATTTTATAACTGTCAAACCCATACTCTCAAATGAGTCTGGTTAAGCATAATCTCAAGCCTACCAATCGTCAACAACATACAATTGAAAAAAAATAACAACAACTATTGTATGGCAAGTATGCTTCCTGAAATCAAACGATGCAACTCAACAAGGTCACGTGACACAGTTTTGACGAATCAGACGAATAGTAACATTTGTAAGTGAGATATATATACATTTAATGCCATTAACATGCTCGCCAATTCCATCAAGAATACCCAGGTGTTATAGCATTATTTCCTTATATCATTTCTACAGCTGGAGCGCATGGTTTATACCGACGGGAAATGTTCATGGAAGTGGAGGAAGTCTACATAGAATCCACCACGATAGAACCGACAACCGAAGACACCATCACTGCCACAATACCGTACACAACGGACTCTAACGAAGAAGTCACCGAAGAGGTAACAATGGCTCCGGAGGGTTGGAGTTACGATGGAAACGATTACTTCAGCTACAGCGGATTAAGGAATATTTCAACTTCGCATCCGCGTCCCTGGAAAATGATTGGCGGTTGGAGCAGTGTGTATGAATGAATTCCACGGCGCTGAGGGCGCTGTATTAGTCCATGAACCTGTTGAAAATAGCATGCATACAAAGACGTATTTTATTGCTATAGTATGGAGATTGGCAATGGCTACATTCATGCCAGTTACGGTATAAGCTTAAGCTGAGCTTATTCCACAAATGTGATTCCGTAATGATCAGTGACATCACGCGATACTAAAGTGGATAATGTCGGACTTACTTTCATTGCACGGGAAGACCATGTGTACAGGATACCGTATACAGAAACTATTGAACACTCTTGTTAAGAATAGAGCATGAGATTTATCGATGTCTAAATATTTGGATCTAGCGTTCAGAGGAAAATGTGTAGAGAACAATTTATAGTTTATCCAAGGGGAACCACTTATATTCAGAGGTGGATATCATGCTACACAGGCAGGGAATTCAGTTGAAATATTTGTTTAGGATTTCTATGGGGAACATGATGATTAAATATTAAATATTTGTTCAGGGTACCAAGCATGATGCCAACCTTAGTGCCCCCCTCCCCCGGAGAGAATCTATCTACTTAATAATGTATATTTTACAACAACAAAAACAGCGTTGGTAAACGTAAGTAACAATTATTCGAACAATTGGTTGCTTAAAATATAAATAGTGTATTATATAACTGAATATAAATATTATAAATAATTGTGCAATTATTTGCAGTAAATGTTACATTAATTTGATTTGTGCATATTGCTTATTTGACGAATGTAGGTTTTAACTAGCCTAAATGATAGATAAACAAGAGAATATAGATTTGATATAGACTAATATAATTGTTAAATGTTAAAATGATATGTTTTCATAACCAAGATGTCATTCTTCGTGCGAAAGGGATTATGATAACAACGAAATTTACAATATAATGCTAATTTAAAGAAAAAACATAGCAATTTTGGACTGGATATTATGTTTGTTAAGTCCCTTTCACTCCATGGTAAAAGGCTTACAAATTGGGTATTGTTGTGAAAAGGTATACATTGCATAAGATGCAAAATGGCTTTACCGTCCCTAATTTAAAAAATAGTCGATTTAAACATGTTCAATGAACTTGGTTTCAAGTGTCTTAAAATTCTTCATGCTCGTAAGGGGAAAATCAATCATTTCAAATCCATTCAATGAATAGTATTCATATATTTAACACTTTCCTCGCGGCAGGCGTCTGCAGACGACATTCTAAAAGATCACAAAATGTTTCAAAAATGTCAAAATAATTGAATTTTATTACCATATTGGCATCACCATGAGAAATACAAACATGCCTAGTATTGGTTCAGAAATATTTGAGATAGACTTTGAAAGTTGGTAAAGGTTCAAAATAATCTGATTTACATATCGTCAGCCTGCTTCGATAATTGCCTAACTCACTTTTCAGCAAAATTGAGTTTTTTGCATAAATCATGACTTCATTACATTATGCACATAATACCTAAGTCATTGACCAATCAAAAGTGTTGATAAATGAAGAGATTTATTGCAAAAGGGCCACCAGACCACTCCAACATGTTACTCATTTTGCATTATTGAATTTGCATTGACAAATCCATGGAATTAATCAAATTATTGTATGGCTGTGTTCATCTGTTTCTATGACTTGGGTTAGTGCATCCATGCACGCCAATTGAGGCATCAACAATACAAGTCACATTCCACATAATGAATATCCATCCATCAATAATGCAAAATGAGTAACAGGTACACAGGTAACAGGTTTCATACTTTTGTTGTTTTCTAAGAACTAGAACAAATGAGTTAGGCAATTATCGAAGCAGGCTGACGATATGGTAAAACTAAGTAATAGCCGCGTGGAAAGTGTTAAGCAAAGATAAGCCAAAGGCGAACAATCTTTATACATATGATAATATTGCAAATATTTCGATTTCAATGTGGTCTCAAAATATTCTGACCTATTTTCTTCGCCCATAAACCCCTCTTTGGTTTTAGGTTACTAGAAAACCTCTTGCATGTGCCATTTATGTGACATATTTGATGAATAATAAGAAATGATTGATCGTTTATATTAAAAATACATGATCATGTTTGTGGATATAATTACATATATTGTATTTTGGTGAAGATGTCTATATCAAATTGAAAGAAAAGGGACACGATAAAAAGTATAATTTCAAAAGTCATATGTGTGTGCGAAAATGAATATGAAATGTTCTAAAGTATGTTCCCTTTGTTTGATTAGAAGCAATGACAAAACCTTTTTCGGTGGCTGAACCACCTCTGATCCCGTCATCGTTCAAACGCTATTACACGTAAGAATGTATTCCGTTGAAATTCAGATGCAGAGGCGATGTCTTCATTGTAAGGGGAATCTTGACCTAAACCCAAATCTCAATCTTAAAAGAAATCGTGAAAATCGAGAGTTAAGCACTATCAAAAATGAGTGCATTTATCATAGAATCCTCAGAATTCGTTTTATAACTTTATGTAAACACTGGACATGCTGGAAAATGATGTACAAGAGGATATTTTAAAAGTTTTGTTTTAATTATTTCAACTTGTCATAATTTGTCGGTTACGCGTTTTGGGCTAAAAAGACCCACAATTTACGAAACTAACTAACTATAGAATTAGTTAAGTGTGAAAATATAGTGATGTATAATAGGTCTATCACAGGTTAATGAAGTTTAAATGATTTTTCAAAAAGGACGATTTGGTATTAGGTCAATACTCCTCTTGCGGTGTATTCTCACGAGCGCTTACTCTTCTCCCTTTTTGAGCATGCGTAATGCGTCATTAGACAGTGGGGCGGTTATTTTGAATATCCGGGATAACATCGCCAGCGAAAGACAGTATATTCAACACCCTAAAGCTCCGTGTTAAAGAAAATGTTTATAATTAAAGTTTTGTATGAAAGTCATTTTGTGTACCGCTGCTTAGTGATAATATACACTATGAATACAGTTTTAGTATATATTGTATTGCGGAAACATAATGTAATATAATGTATTATGGAGACAGTTTTAGTATAACTATTTATCTCACAATTTGTATTGTTTGTGTTTAGTGCAAGGATACGTCATATTATTTCAAAATGTTAATCCATTCGATGTATGGAGAGGATACAATGAATAGTAATTTAAAATTTAAATCTAAAATAATGTTGTTCAAATTCCATTATGGAGGCCGGCATAGTTCAAATTTGCAATGTGATGCATGCCAATAATACAGGAAGGACGTATTATACCAGGCAAGGCCATACAGTAATCCATAATAATATGATGGAACACAATCAAAGGGAATATATGTTTCCTTTCCTTTTCAATACATTCAACATTCCGAACGACTCGAAATTGATTACTCTGAATTGCAAATTCATCAAATGGGGTGTAAAAGAAATGTGCTATATATGTTAGCTTAGGAAGAATTCAATTTGAAGGTGAATTCGAAAAACATAAAAGTCCATTTTATTGTTGTGCAAGCTCATACGTGATGGTAGAATAGCAACAACGTATATCTTTGAGAAAATTCATCAGGTTTGCAGGAACATAATATTTGAATTAAAACAATATGAAATATGTTTGTGAACAGATGAACAACGCTTGAAATATTTATCTTAACACTTTCCACGCGGCTTTTAGGTGCATGGTTTTTTCAGAAACCTTTCTCAAAACTATCCCAAGAATTACTGAACCAATACTAGGCTTGTTGGTACTTATTTTGATTAATTTCTCGTAGTGATTCCAAATCAAATAATTTTTTGACATTTTTGAATTATAACGACCTATTACGCGGGCTATGAAATCAGAGATCAACAGAGGTTAGAAATCATTATAACATCACTGGTTCTCAACTGATAAGCACGGGTATCACACAACGGAAATTCGTGATAAATAGTTCAAGTGATGTATGCCTGTTTAGCATGTTTAGAATGATATAAATCATATCACAATTAATTAGTAAAAGAATACTATTTCAAAATAGTTTAAACCAGACCTTTATGTGTCAAAGTGTGTATTTCTTAAGAAATAAATACGTTGTTATCTCTCGTCTGAAATTTTGTTTTTTGTATGTTTCTGTTCAGGTGACGATGATAGTTTAAATAATCTAGTAATGTATGCTATATCAGAAAAGAACGCTTTGAGATGAAATTACTAAAGAACAAACGGACACAGAAGAGCACCTACACAACACTCCCTATACACCTAGAACAAAAAGTCCCTGACGAGGTGCTTTAAGGTTGGCTAATTCAAAATAGATAATCGGTACTAAAAATCTGAGATATACATTAAATGGACCGCGCATAACAACAGCAAAGTTGCACTAGGTATAGGAAATCATTGATTTGTGTGTGATAACGCAGTGAAAATGTGTGTGTAAAGACACACAGCTAATCAGCAAAAGAGTTTAATCTTCACAGCTAATGTAGTCACACCCTTTAAGCCGCAATCACTCCAGACCCATTCATCCAGATACCCTCTTTCAGATAGCACACAGTTATGACAGTAATCATACACAAATCAATGATTTCATATATCTAGTGCAACTTTGCTGTTGTTATGCGCGGTCATTGAAATCGCCATAACTTTAAAAGCATCCATTCGATTTTGTTGAATGAGGTATCAAACTGCGGAGAAGAAATTTGCTCATTTTAGTGTATATCTCAGATTTTTTTGTACCGATTATCTATTTTGAATTAGCCAACCTCCCCAAAGCACCTGGTCAGGAACTTTTTGTGCTAGGTGTATATAGAGAATTACTTGCTTACAAATGGTACAGAAATGTCAAATTGTGGTTACCCGGAAGAAAAAAAGTATCAATGCTGTTAAGCCTGTTTGTGTTCGCAACTATGATACTGAGCTGCATGGACATAAACAAACATGTAAATAACACAAAATTGGATTGACTATTTTGTTTAACAATTGTATATAATCTGTTCAGAAATTTACCTACTTCGGTGAAATATTTCAACTTTATTTCAGGAGTTGTACTCTCGCGAAATCTTCAAGATTTCTACACCAGAGCATCTCTAAACACCATTTAATATTGATGGACAAAGTGAGTCAAAAAAACCCTGCAATAGTTGAAAGAAGCCATTTTGTTTTCAAAACCAAATTGAATTTTAAAACCTTTTAAAAGTTGATAGAATGACGTACATAATCCTAACTTTGTGTGAAAAAATGAAGTCGATCGCATTTTTCGTTTGTCTTTGGTGACCCTCTTTGCTGCGCAACCAAATTTACATGTTTGTCCACGAGCACAGTGATTTTCAATTTAAATGGCACACATTGCATTTTCATATTTGAATATCCTGCCAACAAAAAAAATGGAAAATGTCAGTTTTTTTAATTAAAATCTAGAACATAAGCTTTCATAGCATGGGTATGGTAAATTGATTATGCTAACTCACATGTAAACAAGAAGGGATGCATCAAATTCCAATAACATCACAAATGTACTCAAGTTTCCAAATTTGAATGAGAGACACATTTTGCGATCTGATGCATATTTTGGGTGTCTCGTGGACAGACGTGTGAAATGGGTGCACTGGTAAAAAGGTTCACCAAAGGCAAACGGAAAATGATATTGACTTCATTTTTTCACACAAATTTAGAAACAAATAAGGTATTTTTATAACGTTTAAGAAAATTCAAACTTCAACTTAGTTTTTTTAAAACAAGATGGCTTCTTTCCACTATTGCAATTTTTTTTGACTCACCCTGTACATTAAAACCCAAGCAGATGTCCATGGATTTTGAACCCTTGATAAAACTGTTTATAGGATAAGGTTTAAACACAAAATTAAGCTCTGGTTAATACCAACCCCTTTTTTTTTTGGGGGGGGGGGGGCGAAGCCACCCTATTAGCATGTTATTGCAAAAACTTACACATTTAGGTCTTTCTAGACATAAATGGGGGCTGCCATGTTTGTAGTCTTTGTAAATTAAATGTACCTATGCAGTTTATTTAAACAGTACTGCAGTCTGTGATGGAGTCAAAGCTATATTTGTTTAGCCTTGATGATTCAATCAGAGAGATGTCATTAGACTCCCAACAGAGAGACATAATAGCTAATCTTGTTTGACTAAGGAGAAATCTCCCAGTTGTTGTGGGGTTGTCTAATAAGTGGTGAGTTGTGGATGTCATTATATACCTAGATTGTTCTTCAGATGGTATCCCCCCTCCCTCCATGCACACAAATCAACTTTATTGGTTTCCTGTACTATTTTTAGACTGCGGTGTTTTGATGGAAAATACATACACCATTTCCTTGGTATTTTGGTATGCAACAGATGCTTCAGAAAATGGTTACAAAGCATGCTTCTTTCTCTTGGATCGCCCCCATTCCATTTCAATGGAATTTTTGTTATTAAATACATAAAAACAAACAAACAAACAAACAAACAAAACAAACAGTGGTTTTAATTAAAATGATCAGAAATATGGGAACTCGATAACCAATTTTCAATCTCGTCTCAACGATGGAATTCTTCTCAATTCTTCTCTGAAGAAAGAGAGCCTTTAAAATCTACCTTCTGTAATTTTGTATGCCATTCTTTTCAGTTCAGTGATCATATCATTTAGAAATGAGTCCAATTAATAACAGAACAATAACATTAAGTTCAATGCTTTATTACTTCCAATTACAGACGGCAAGAAGTATTGAATCCTTGGTTAACTAACGTCATATAATGAATTCATATTGCCATTGAGTATCGATTTTATATGTAGATGGCTTGTAATAATATCGAACCGAAAATTCTATTTACATTCGCACACGACTACAGATTAAATTGCATCGTATAAACGGGATACGTGTGTTTTACTTTCGATATTAAATTACAGATAAAGAATAATATTGACTTACCTTTAGATGAATTTGTTAAACCGCTGAAACAGTTTGCACGGTCATAAGTTCACTATCTTTCCAAATTATTACAGGTCCACTTTTCATTTTTCTTAAAAACATAGTATAGCCTATATCCTTCAACGAAGACTCCATCTACGTCGTTCGATTCCTTTCTTGATCTTGCTTTTGAAGTTCAAAGATCCAAAAGGTCATCGTATGTAATTATAATCTTTCTGCTCTCTCAACCCACCAAATCGGCAAGCGCGCTAACCTCAAGGAGAAAATCACTATCTTAGCGCCCATCATTAGCATATCAAAACGTTCGGTGTACCTGCTGATGAGCTGTTGATTTGGGATCATGTCAGGGGTATGTCAGTGAGCTTGCCGATCGGGTCCACTTTTAAATGAAAATTTGGTCAGCATAGAACTGGTGGCGCTATACTGATCAGGCGTGATTGTAGCAGACGACACGACGCTGGCCACGCGTCTCTCAGACGACCCAATATGTCAACGGGAGTGCACTATTTTGAATTATTTTTAACAGTCATCGCCCGGTTAACGATGACAATTCTTCTAATTATGATGAATTTGTCAAAATGATAAGATTAACATTCGCGATTACGTGTTATTCACCTTATTCATTACGTATTCAACATTTAGGTTTCGCGTGGCCACCGTCGTCTGTGTAAATCCACAACGCCCTCAAACCTATGCTGACCAAATATTACGTTAAACCTGGTTAAACACTGTTAAACGCGTTCAACGCCGGTCACCGACACATTCCGATGATTACCATAATTTATGTAATTTATGCAAACGGCCCTCTTTCGCTACGTGTGTTAGTATAGGACTTTCCTATCCCAAAATTAATAGTATCCCTGATCATGTTCTATCAACAATATTTAACATAAGAGCGCGCGCTCTGTGTATGATACCAATGCAGGGAGGGTGAGGTGATTTTAGACCGGGATCGTTACGCTCGTAAAGCTAGGGTGCGTTCATACGCCCGTCGTTGCGCCGTCGGCAGATGTTGGCGGATAAAAGTTGCCATTGCTTGAACTCGCACACCGATGGCCGATGCCCTACAACGGGTGTATGAACGTACCGTACAAACTCGTCCGTTTTCAAGAAAAAGGGTACTATCGTCAAAATCAACATCAATAGAAGCTCGATGCCCTCGCTCGAAATCCCGGCATGTTTTACGGTTTTACCTTAAAAGTAAGAAATCCCGGGGTACATGTTTAGCTTCAGGAGAAGGGGTGTATGATCTCTGAGAAGTATTTAGTCACGCATGCGTACAGACTCATATTTGACTGCCCCCGTGTACTAGCGTATGGCAACTCAGAATCTTTTTGGAGGGCTCTAGTATTCCCGAAAATTATACTTATACTGAACACAATCATTTGATTCCCTGGTCGACCGGGCTATTCAATTATATATTTTTATATGAAAAAGAAGAAAAAAACATACACAAGAAAATGCATCAAAAACACATTTTGGACACTCTAATTATGCAAACATTGTGTTTGACCAAATAATTACTTCTTCGTTAAGGTAATTTGAAAACACCGAGTCGACACAAACTGTACAGTTTATACGGGCATTTAATATTACAACCACCCAGTGGCGTAGCCAAGGGGGGGGCAAGGGGGGGCAGCTGCCCCCCCTGTGGGGTTCTCTGCCCCCCCTGTTGCCCCCCCTGTGGGAAATGTCAGTTGAAATAATTTGGGACTAACCTATTCACAACACAAGGAAATTCAATCCTCAATTTGGTTGTTGCCCCCCCACCAAAACTCCCGGCCCCCCCTTTGCCCCCCCACTGAGAAAAACCTGGCTACGCCACTGCAACCACCCGTTGTTTGATGATGTCATAAAATGTATATAATTTCATCTGAGAGAAAATCGTTAAGTATGAACGTGCTTCCGAAAAAACTAATAAAACCGTTTGCTCAGCTCGCAACAATACAATATTTTTAGCCAATGAGAAAATAGTAAGACGTCGGTGGTGTACACACAGATGCAGACAATCGCACGCCATTGACGTTCTTGGGAGTCAAATTAAAATAATTGGATATAGTCAAATTCCGTTGCAATATTGATGATGTAAACACATGATATTAAACAGCAACAAGTGGAATATATTGCTATTATTATCAAATTTGGCTGATATTTGTGGATATTTGCGGATATTTTCATCTTTTTTATACGGATATTTACGATGAAGACGGGACTTCATATTCTAAGAATTTTGAGTAAAAAAGCTTGTATTATCGTCTGTCTAGGTTTAGCAGGTGAGTGTGTTGATTTTTATTTTGTAAGCATCACTCTCTTTTTAATAAAAATCCCTTAAAGGTACTGTCAGCTCACCGTGTTTTTCATAAATGATGTTTATCCTTATGGCTCGATCAGCTTATAAAATAAAGCGTGTATACATTCATTTTGAAAGAAACATTTATTCAAACAATTTTTCAGCGGCATGTCCAATACGAATAAACCAGTTAATTCCAGCGTGTCTGTATGGTATATTTCACTCGGGCACTGCACGCGTGATGCAACCCTGCCGTAGCAGCAATTAAAGGCATATTATGCGATCTTTTCCATGGGACGCCCTCTATCCTATTTTATTTTTTAAAGCAGATTTTCTTCCAGATATACGTTTCTGATCATAAATCATAAATACATTCTGAGTTACAGGGTGATACCATTCCTAATTATTAGAATACAAATTTGAAGTAATTTGGAATCGTATCGCTTTGTAACTCAGAATATATTTATGATTTATGATCAGAAATGTAAATCTGCAAGAAAATCTGCTTTCAAAATCAAGGTTAGAGGAGGTCCCATGGGGAAAAAAAATCGCATAATATGCCTTTAAGCCATATTTGACGAGGCGAAACATAATTGAACGCCTACTTAAAACAGGAATAGGCAAATTATAGCTAACATACACCAGCACGAGATAATAATAGGATGCATACATGGAGGGCCACAATGTACCAATTTTTAATTTCACACAGCTTTTCCTGTGAATATAATCTGAGTTTCAAATGAATGCTGAAACATTGGAGATTTTACATTTTACATTAGTTACATTTTAGCACTATTAAAAATGTCTTAATGTGAGTGAATTGAAAAGCATGATTTCGCCGTTTCGAATTTTATTTCTTCATTTTTAGAAAAATTCGGAAAAAGTATACTTTAGTTCCCAGATACTGGTATACCAGTATCGTTCAATACTGGAACATTAAAGTTGCCAGTATCGCTAGATACTGGTACGGTTTTACTGTTCCAGTATCGCCCGATACTGGTACATTTTATATGTTCCAGTATCGTCCGATACTGGAACACTGACTTTGTACCAGTATCGAACGATACTGGGTGTTCCAGAATCGGACAATACTAGTACAGTTCAGAATCTGGGCCCTAAAGTACATATTTCCCAAAATTTGAAAAACAATGCTACAATGGGGATAAAATGCCCTTTAGAAAGGCGTGCATCACTTGCGCGGTAGATTCAAGTACCTCGTAGTAACTGTATGGGGTACTTTATTCTACCGCGTAATTGATGTATAGCTAGCACCTTAAGTACTTTTGTGTCCTCTTAAATAGTCTTCATTACCCACCTGACCATAACAGTAGAAATGCCCCTACTGGTCATGTGTTTTAAGCTCGCCACCTTTCGCGTTACACACGGATTTTGGCTTTCGCGACATGATTTTAACTTTACACATTTATATTTGCTTGTATCCTGAGGTGGTAATAGTATACATTTTCTGAAGGAAAATTACATGAGGAAACCAAATATGCCATTGAAATTATAGTACGTCCAAGAACCAAAATGGTATGATCGGAGGTGTTCGGAAAAATATCAGAGTTTTTTAATTTTTAATTTGAGATCCATATATTTTTATACCTACCACTATCATTATTTACTTTACATATTTGAATTCCTCATGAAATTACCCATTAGATGATATATAATTGTCAAAGTTACTACGCCGGTATGGTAATTATACCGGCTAGTGAATATCTCCAATTTTTATTTTATATATTTTTAGAATTTTCAGGAATATTTGTTTAAGGATGAACCCTTCCCTGATCTAAACTGCATTTCTGAATTCCTCTAGTTACAAGCTTTCCAAAAATGTATACTTTTGCTATCATAGGTTGAAACCTTTTTCTGTTATAGTCCTTTTTATAAATCCGGTAAATTAAGGCTGATTATTCATGTTGACTGTGTAGCGAATAGGAAGAAAGCTGATGATCATGGTCTTATCCATAATTAATTAGTTGTTACAAATAGTTGACAAGTCTGTTGAACCACATGCTTAAAGGCTACTAAATATCCTTTAAAATGGGACCAGAATGGTGTTTGTAACATTAGGGATGACTAGTTATTGTAAAAAGAACACAAAGCATGGGATTATCCCCATTGAGTTTGTACAGGCGTCACCCCTTCCAGCACCACCCTGGGCCCCATACTTCAAACAGCTGTATCTCCATTGTTGAGATAGCTTTTGTGGTTTTAAAAATATTTGAGGAATATGACAGAATGAGACTAAAAAATGTAACGGCACCACCCTATATATTGGGAGGCGTGTTTATAACGCGTGACCTACTATTAGAGCTATTAAAATTGCAGGTCATTTAAACACACGGTAATATCATCGCCGATCTAAAGGCCCTGTCACACCATAACGTATCGCCTCAACGTATGCCAACGTATGCGATGGTGTAAGTTGGCGTACGCTGATATAAGTTAGGGGTACGTTGGGGATACGTCGTTTACGTTAAGAGCACGCTGTGATACGCTGTGACAATTTGGACTACGAAAAAATATTGAGCATGCTCAAAATTTCTCGACGTACTCAACGTGTGCTTAATACGTTCTGCATAAGTTCCCGGTAAGTTTGTGGTACGTTAAATATACGTTGACATACGCTGACATACGTTAGTGGTACGTTACTCGTAAGTTGGTATACGTTGATGAACGTATAGGCTGGGGGAAACGTACAGCCAACGTAGTGATAACGATTTGATAACGAATATGTGCCGTACGTCTAACGTATGCCTGACGTATTTCCAACGAGTTTCGACGTATTCTCACGTATTCACCTTATGCCGGGCGATCGTGTAAGGCCCTGTCACGTATCCATAGCGTATTGAACGTATACATAGCGTATGACTAACTTATAACATACTTATGACAGCGTATCACAGCGTATGCGAGCGTATGACTAACGTATGCTTAACGTATACTTAACGTAGTCGTAGCGTATGTCTGCCGTGTTCGACGTATCGTCAGCGTATCCTCGACGTACAACGAACACGTGGCTTATTATGCCGCTGTAGCACGTATAAATACCGCGCCGATCTCACATTACATCATTCCCGCCGATGTCATCAAGCAGACATGCCTCCCAAGAAGAAGCAAGCAACCAGGGGCCGAGGCCGAGAAGGAGGAAAAAGCAAGAAGGCCAAGACAGACCATGAAGAAGTGAGGATGAGATACTCAAGGGACCCATTTATATACTCAAACCCTACATAAGTTCCCAAAACGCCGAATGCGCGCTAGCTGTACGGTAGCCCTGTCACACCATGGCGTATCGCCTGAACGTATAACAACGTATGCGAAATATCGAAAAATACGTTGGCGTACGTTGGCGTACGTTGGCGTACGTTGGTGTACGCTGATACAAGTTAGGGGTAAGTTTGGGATACGTCGTATACGTTAAGAGCACGCTGTGATACGTTGTGAAAATTTGGAACACGTCGAGCCCGCGAAAAATTATTGAGCATGTTCAAAATTTCTCGACGTACTCAACGTGTACTTAACTTACGTTCTGCATAAGTTCCCGATAGGTTCGTGGTACGTTAGACATACGTTTACAAACGCTGACATACGTTAGACACACGCTGACATAAGTTAGAGGTACGTTAATCGTCTTAAGTTATAGGTTGGACATATAAATTTACCCTTCTAGATATTTTAATAGTTATCATCTAGGCTGCGTTTACTTGAACTGGCAACACTTGTCCCGCCGTGTACGAAACTCAATTTCTGCAACGGCATAAGTCACGTGTTCGTTGTACGCCGAGGATACGCTGAGGATACGTCGAGCACGGCAGACATACGCTACGAATACGTTGGTCATACGCTCGCCGATCGCATACGCTGTGATACGCTGTCATAAGTTTGTTATAAGTTAGTGATACGCTATCAATACGTTAGTCATACGCTATGTATGCGTTTAATACGCTATGGATACGTCCATTCCATCACCGATGTTGACGCAATTCGTTGGGAAGTTGGACGTTCTTGGACGTTCTCGGACTCTGACAATTTTCGAGCTATTTTTTGAATACGTCGGCATACGTTCAGGCCACGTTCAGGCCATACGTTATGGTGTGACAGGGCCTTTATACATTTTGGTCACGTCTGAATTGTCAGAAGTAAATTCCATGTTTTAGTTTGATAATGAATATCGGCCTTGTTATTTCACTATGCAATGATAAGCTAGGTATCATAAATCATAGAGCACATCTAAACCATTAGGAAGAATTCTTAATTACCTCGATAGTTGTGGATTCATGCAGCTTAGGAACCGTCTCACACCGGGATCTCACAGCAGCCTCGATGATCTTCCCGCATCGCATAGCATTTCGGCCTGTAGCCATTTTTAAACATAGAACCATCGTACAACTTGCAACATTACGCGTTCAATTCTCAAAACCCTAGCGCACGTAATACTGAAGCGATTAGCGATTGATGGGATGAACAGCACCCACGAGAAGCTTATGTCCTAATGAACAATTCCCATTGTTTAAAATGCTAATCGCTTCATTATTTTACTTTTGAAAGAAATATGGGGATTAGCAACGCGTAAGAAATGTGATGCTTGAATAACTCCATGCTAGAAATAACTGTATCAACGACTTTGCCAAAAGAGTAAAGCATAGTAGCCAAGCCCTAGGCGTCCCACGCAGGAATCCCGGGTTCGATTCCTCAACCAGTCTATATCCAATCAATTAACCTAAATAATTAAAAATCCAATCAATTAACCTACATTAATCAATTAACCTAACTTACTAAAAATCCAATCAATTAACCTAAATTAACTAAAAATCCAATCAATTAACCTAAATTAACTAAAATTCCAATCAATTAACCAAATTACCTAAAAATCCAATCAATAAAAATCCAATCAATTAACCTAAATTAACTAAAAATCCAATCAATTAACCTACATTAACTAAAAATCCAATCAATTAACCTAAATTAACTAAAAAAATCCAAATTAACTGAATTGACCCAATTGAAAATTTAAATACAAATTTGAGAAAAATTTAAACCCGGACCAAGCAAAAATTACCAACCTATCATATCACAACATGACTGTGCTGTTGGTGCCATACAACACACATTACCTTACTATGGTGCCCTTTGTCACCCCGGAAACCCCTCAAAGACCCTGCCACAATATAAAGCAACATGTTTGATTTATGGACCCCCCTCCCCCGTCCCCGCCCTCACCTCTGGCTCGATGATTATCTAGCTATGGACCGAACCAAGCAACAAACGGAACCCATTCCACTGGACGTCATAAAATCCCTCAATAACTCAACCCCTTATCTAACCCCTAACAACCACACTTCACCCCCACGAACCAATAAGGTTGTCTTTTGACAATTTAAAGTTTAATACAGCCCCCATCCACAAATATCCCATCCCCCAGTAAGTTGCTCGATTGCGAAGGGGTAAAGGGACTTGACACTGCTACACCAAAACCACAGGTATTGCAGGTACCAAAATTCTGCACTCCATACACTGTACAACCTGCATTGTTCAAAGATTTTTAAACTGTAAATGTCACCAAAAGTTGCAACTAAAATTCAACAACATTTACACCAAATAGATAATAACATGTTTGTTGACCAAACCTGTAGAAAATATGTAATGAATGGCCTAAACCTTTGATGAAATCCTCATGATATATCACACACATGAAAACATACCTCTACCGCTGTAAACATCACCATTTTGAAGGCTAGCCAATCAATATGCAAATAAGCATGACCCCGATCCACTATTCAAATTTGGCTCTACCAACACAAAGGCCATGTCAATCATCACCAGAGGGGGTACTTATAATTTATTCATTACTTCATGAATAATCGCGATAGCTGCGTACCAAGTGCGTTCCAATCAAATTATTCGTTAGATACGAACGCGCACGCCGAGCGCGGGTTACTAATAATTGCCCGAAAGTACTGCGCCAAAGTGTTCCATTGTTTTGCTCACTGACCGACCAATCAAATTAACGCCTCACGCCCCTAAACTGAATATTCAATGAGTTATGAGGAAACACGATTAAAGCTTATTTCTGATTGGTTCAATGATAAAAATGTTAATGAGGGGATGACCCGACTTGGACTGTTTCAATAACTAAGAAGGGGTGGACAAAATAAACAGAAAACTAATTAATTATTTGCAAGATTATATCGGTACAAATCAACGATTTGGATAAAATATGCATCTTTTTCAGTAATGAATGAGAATAATGACTGCTTAACAACTGTTTTCGTGAATTTGTTTTGAAATCCTCGGGTTTTGTTCTGGTCATTCGGAATTGTCCCTCGGGGGCTGCGCCCCTCGGGACAATTCCTCAGACCAGAACAAAAAACCTCTGATTTTAAAACAAATTCACGAAAACAGTTGTTACGCAGTCATTATTCTCTAAACAACCATATAGCCTAGCCTTTACCAGGAACAGGTTGTGTTTCATTGGTCTAAATCCAGGTTAGAATGTAGTGTCCATTCTAACTGTTATTAAACACCAGCCAATTGGGATTTTTAAACAGCCTGCTGGCATTGACATACCAAATACTGCACCAGTGAATTAGGAGGATTAGGAAGATGTTACAATGTATTTTAAAAAGATATCTTTAAAATAGCTATACACTCAAACAAGAGAAGATATCGGTAGTTTCCCAGAAACCATTGTGTCTGATCGCATTACCCAATACCAATTAGTTGAGGTGAAATCAAAACTCATTGCATTTGCCAACGGCACTAAGTTGCCAGTTGTTAATTCCTGGTTCGCGCGAATTCTCCACTTGGCTAGCTCGCGACAATAGACCGGCTGTTACATTCATCGGAACCCTCCCCGCGTGTCTGGGATCGGTCACGTTCGCCTTTCGTGTGTAACAATCCTCCGAGATTTCCTACGACGAGGTAGATTCTCTATTCTGTTCCTGATCCAAATTTTCCCATCCACCACGCCCATTTGGTGGCATTCTCGTTGCATGTTTTCAGGTTTGCATTTCTTTTTTGGCATTGTTCTTTTTCGTTTCTAAAAATTTAGACCAAATTATTAGTCAGTACAAGTGATACTAAATTGCGTCATGCGTTTTTTGGATTAAAAATGCTATTTTATTTATAAATACAAAAATATGTATATGTACGGTTCACAGATTACAGGTTTATCTGTCTTGTAATTATATAAATAACGTCATATTATTTCATGTACAGCAATTGCAATATTAAATTGATCAGCTTAAATCAATACATTTTTAGTGATTCCCTCTTTTCGGGCTGGCAGCCTTAGGAGTAAGGGGCCAGCTCTACTCAGCGGTCCCCATGTAAGGTCACTCGATTGTTCATGATTCAGCGGAGTCGTGACAATCTGATATGCGATATTATTTGAAGGTGATTGCCTCTGTGGTCGGCTCGCAGCGCCGGAGTAGGGGATTAGCTCTCTGCGATCCCCAGTCGAATCACTCCGCATTCTCTATGCGAACTTTGAGTTCAAATAAATTATACCTTGACAAATGATGACAAATTGAGTTATGTTGTAATCAGATTGATTACTGTTTTACACAAAATTATGTTAAATTATTTGCGATTTTGATTTCACTTTTGATGAACAAATCTATGATTTACCTCTCGTATGCTCAGAGGCATTAGCACACACGTCTTCTCCTTGCGTTTCTCTTAACTTAAGTGTCCAACGGCAAACAAATGAATTTCTAGTACAGGGATACTTATGTGAGCCTAGTCGTTTGACGCTATGTGTGTTTCGGACCAAGATAGAGACAGAGTGTAGTATTTAGCCCTGTCATGAAATAACTCAACACCAAGTCATCAATAAATAATCATTCTCGTTCCCTGAACGATTGCGTCTATATCGATCTGAACATTATGCACACATTATCCATGTGCGCGTGGGTTCGAGTTTAATTCTATAAAAAAACACTGGGTGGGGAAGTTATGTTCTATTATCACAAACATAATTTGTCGGACAGGGTGAATGTATGGGATAATTTAATATTTTGAAATTGTTAGACGTATTTACACTTTCACCGTGTCATCTATTGTTTTAACGTAAGTTTTGTGTCACAACAGCCACTACAGGGGCCATGCTGTTGTCGCAAGAGACTACATGTATCAATGCCCACTCTGGCAGAAAATAGGTACATTTAGGTACTGTACCTAAAATGTACCTAGTGTACCTAAAATTGTACCTATGCAGTGTACCTAAAATGTCCAGTTTTGGAACCGAAAACAAGTCATTTTAGGTACACTTGAAAAACTAAGTACAAATTAGGTACTCTACATATCTGGAAAGAAAATAGGTACAAATTAGGTACTCTATCTAGAATTAGGTACTCTATCTAGGTACAAATTGGTTAGTGTACATATTTGAAAGCAGAATAGGTACACATTAGGTAATGTACCTTTTTTAAAGCAAATTAGGTATTGTACCTATTTAAAAGCAGAATAGGTACAATTTAGGTACAATTTAGGTAGTGTACCTAATTTGTCCTGTTTTACAGCCAAAACAGGTCATTTTAGGTACAATTTGCACCTATGAGACCTGAACATATTAGATGTTTTGTCTAATTTTAGACGTTTTGAGAACTTGCAGCAAACACACATCAATGGAGAGTAACCAGAGTCATGATGTTAAAAATATATATATTACATGTATTTACATGTATTATTATTATTATTATTATGTATACCAAAAATATGAGCTGATGTGACCCCTGAAAGGCCCTTTGCAATAATACCCTATCACTATCACTATGTAGTAGAGCCTTGACTATAATTGATAAAAGCTATAGTATATAAATCTGCAAAGGGTGAAAAGTTTGCAAACAAAAAAAGTAATATGGTCTATGTAAGCTTATTAAGCTTATGTAAACGTATTCAGCTCATTACATATTTCAAACATATAGCCATCATGCTTATAATTCTTTAGTGACATATTCCACATTACTGTTCTGTAGACATTAGGGATTCACAAACATAATATAGTAAATACCTTTCAAAAGAAACCAAAATATCCATCATTATATATATGCTCCACATCACAACTGCCATGCACAGCTATTAGTATTATACACAACTGCAGATTTGAAATATGGCAGTTGATGATCATGTCATAGTTATTTACTTAACCTTTGACATTTAGGTACTACATCAAATTAGTATCCATATTGAAATTGCTTAGTCTGAAATAGGTACATATAGGTACTCCATCAAATTAGTATTCATAAGTCTAAAATAGGTACATTTAGGTACACCATCAAATTGGTATCCCAGTATCAAAAAATGTCAGAGTTTAAAATAGGTACTTGTTTGTCAAAATAGGTACACTAATGATGTATGTATCCGAAATAGGTACATTTAGGTACATCCAACAAAATCTAAGTCTGAAATAGGTACTATTTAGGTATAAAACATAGTCGAGTATGGTATAAGTTCCAGATAGGTACAAAATAGGTATACACAAATTAGGGTAGGTACATTTTAGGTACATACACTAAGTTCCAACATGTACCTAATCTGTACCTATTTCTTGATTAGGTACAATTTAAGTACATTTTCTAATCATTTTAGGTACACTGAAGTGTACCTATTTTCTGCCAGTTATACTAATCACCCGCGCTTTTCAAACATTCATGCGCTATGAAACACACATTTAGTACTTAACGACATTTCAATAGAGATTAACATCCCTGCACTAGAAAGTCGTTGATCTACTTAACTTACACTTACATTATAGAGGAAAATACTTATTTTAGAAGATTTAAAAGCATAAAGCAAAATGCATTGTAGGAAGGTTTCTTTCTCGCTGTCCATACTATTCTACCGTCTATATTGTCATCATAATTTTAACAGAGTATGCTAGCAGAATGTATCCACTTCAACAGAAATAGAAATACTTACAAAGGCTTAATAATCGATCCATGGCTGATGGAACAAGCTAATTTGATATGCCTAACAATTCAAAGCGGGTAATTAAAAAGTGAGTTTCACACATGGGTGCTCTCACAGGTGCAGCAACGATAGCAGATTTTGGACTGGACAGATATCATAAACCTTGCCACAATGCATTATATTATTATGTTTTTACAGCTTTAAAAGTAATATTTCTCTCTATAACATGAATCGATAGTGACAAAAATAACATCAATGATTGGAGCAGAACCAGAACTTGCCAATGATGTGATTTGTTTTACTATCGATTCATGTTGTTTACCCAGATAATTCGGACCATGAATGGGAACCTGTGAATTGGAACCGTCTAAAAATGTAATGGGAACGGCCACAATAGTCTCTGGGAAGCTACCGATCAAACCGTTATTAATATTTACGGGAAAAAAATTGAATTATACGCTTTTACAAACTCTGTTTTCCACTTGAATCAGTGGTCTAGAAGGTTTTAATGAATTATATTTCATCAAGGAAATCGATCCAATATCATGAATAATAGGTCCCTTTTCATTTTTATCTGCATGCATAGTTTATGGACATAGATAAGATAATACCATATCTATCTCTTGAGATATAATCTTGTTCACATCAGGATGAGCATTATACCCTGTCCTATGACCAATAGTCATATCCCAAACGTCTATGATAGTCACATGTTCCAATCCAGACATCATATTGCGCATCACTTTATCAAGTTCCTGCGCATACCAATTGTTGAAATCAATAAAAGGAGTGTGTTGTCGCGTATTTGCCGATTTTATTATCACGCGCGCATCCGGGTTTCTCAATTTCAGACGTATGATGGCGTCCTTTATCGCTTGCCAGCGCTGACGATAATAGCTAATGTTAGCTGACGTAAAATGGGCCCATAGTGTGAGCATGAGTACTTCCTTTCCATCCGAGTTCACCATATCATCTATCATATTCGGTACATAGAGGATATTTGAAACAAGTCTCAAGTCATTGTGGTTGGGATGGCCATGATATTGATAGACAAAGGTGATGTTATGCGCCTTATCAACGGCTACATGTGGACCGAAATCCTTTTCTGGGTCTTTACGTTCGACCAAAGTACGTTTTAAAATGTCTGCAAAATACTGATACCACTGCCGCATAGTAGAGTCGCCCCAGAAATAAAGGGTGTGGTCTTGTAAACATTCTCTAATTTGAGTCAACGATTCCGGAACGACGAAGTGGCCGTTGTTGCACACCGATGAATGCCATTTATCTTGATAATAAAATCCTGCTACGTTGTTAGGTGGTCGAGGGGGAAGCCCGGATGTACACGGTTTCAATTCATTCGGTTTGCACGTTGAAAGTTTTGTCTCGTTTCCTAGAGAAAGAAGTATATTAGTAAATAGTAATAGCTGTTTCAGTAAGTAAAGCGAATTGTGACTTTTTCAATACCTTTCTTGTTAATTGTGATACAAAGAAATTATTCTTTTATCATCTGGTGAAACACCACATATAATTACTCATATATGCAAATTTAATGGTTTTTCTTATTACCATATTTCGGCATTTGTTTACATCATTATTGCTAAAGTAATACCGTATTTGTTTAACTGATTTAAACGATAATTGTTGAGTTTCCACTTAAATTCGCATATTATGTGATCCTTTCCAGGGGGCGCCCTCTAGTCCATGACTTTTTTTTAGAAAGTGGATTTTCTTGCAGATTTACATTTCTGATCATAAATATAGAATATATTCTGAGTTACAGAGCGATACAATTCCTAATTACTTTAAAATCATGTTTTTTAGAGTGAAAATAGAGTGAAAATAAACTGTCTGCGCGGACTATCTATTTTAAAAACCACGCACTATGGAGCCGGATTGTTTATGTGGTTGCCACGGTAACTTGGTTATTTTGCATTATAATTTAAATTTAGAGCATGATTTAAAAATAATCGGCCTCCATAGTTCACTACATCTATGTCTGTTCTACATGCATATGCATGCCAAACGATATGATAATATGACATTGCGTTTTTGAGTATAATGATTGTTTGAAATTTCCTAATTACCGCATTTTGACGTTTTGAGATCGGGCTTTAAAGTTTGGGTATCGTTTTTGAACAATACGTTGATCTTCATTAGAGATATGTAATGTTTTTGTCGTTTTTAGTTGTATACCGAATTATTAACAATTATAAAATAAGAATAATAAAAATTGACGCATTCATTCTCCTTCAACTCGTTTTTTAAAAGATTTCTCTTAAATGTAGCAGGGTGGGGAAACAATAAGATAGCCTACATTATAACTACTAGTGATATTTAACGATAGCAAAATGGTTACGGGCGCACAGCACTAAATCACTCCTCGTTTTGTGTAATGGTAGTAAGTTCCGGCAAAAACAAAAAACGATTTTGTGATTAATGGGGTCCTTTGGGAATCAGTTTGGCGTGAGGGTAGCATTTCATAATTAAAATGAAAGATAATCTCTTGTACTTTGATCAGGATATTGCAAAATATTGATTTTCGATTGTATTGACAATTTATCACGTGGATGAACACACGTGATCGGAGGCGGTTAGAAGGCGAGCGTCCGGGCTGAAAATAGGGGTGGCGCTGTTTAAATGATCGTATCGTAAAATCTAATTGGAAGGTGTAACACTTCTTGACGATTTTATGAAATTTGAATGTTTGTTTATTAGAATAAAGCATTCGAGACATTCCAAAAATGGTTACTAAGGGCCCAAAATAGCCACTCTTTTAGCCCTAATTTACATGTAATCCAATGGGCGGTTTATTTAGTGCTGTGCCCCCTTACAAAAATAAATAATATAAATGTAAACTTTTGCGTACACTGCTTTACTTTGATCAACCATATCTATTGAACCGAATATACTAACTCCACAGCATTCAACAATAGCATTAGCTCGGTTTATTGGATAGACATGATTTTTCAATTTTGAATACCTCAACCCCTTAAAAGGCCCTTAATATCTATTTGACTGCTATTCGAATCCTAGATAGCATTGATGAAGCATATTGTCACCTTTTGAAGTGTGCAAATAATTGTATTCAGAGCATCCAGTCATATTTCTGAGCACCACTCATGCCAATAGGGCCTACAGGTAGGCTATATAATACTTTGACACCTTGATTGTCATGATTGTTGAGATACGATGTTGCGGAGCGGAGTTATTGTTATTTCAATGGTCGTAGATCCAGTTTC
Organism: Ophiura sarsii; assembly: GCA_035610835.1. Taxonomy (NCBI): domain Eukaryota; kingdom Metazoa; phylum Echinodermata; class Ophiuroidea; order Amphilepidida; family Ophiuridae; genus Ophiura; species Ophiura sarsii. The sequence goes on from CM069445.1 coordinate 34,772,848, forward strand.
AAAAGTGACAATCATCCCTATTGCCTATAGAATCATTTTTGTACACGTGTGTAAAGCATAAAACCTGATCATTCTCTATATAGGGATGATTGTCACTTTTGAAACTGGACCTACGACCATTGAAATGACAACAACTCCGCTCCGCAACAACGCATCTCAATAATCAAGTTGTCAAAATACGCAGACCAAAAATATGCACTGGGTATTTGCTTCGATTAATCCAAACCCTATCGGGCCGTTGATTAATGGCTCATTTTTAAGTGTCTCGATACTTTTTGTGAGGTGTTTATTACCTCATCATCGGCTGCGTTACAGGCATATTATGCGATCTTTTCTAGAAATGCATTTGTTGTCAAATTACATTCATCACCCTGAAACTAAATACAAATCTTATAAGTTACAGAGCAATGATACATTTCCTAATTACTACAGATTTTAGTGAATTAACACTTTCCACGCGGCTATTAGTTTTCTCATACAAAACAGATTTTTCCGAAACCTTTCCCAATTTTCAAAGTCTTATCTCAAGAATTATTGAACCAATACTAGGCATGTTTGTACTTATTTCAATACATTTCTCATGGTGTTTCCAAATATGGTAATGTACATTTTTGAAACATTTTATGCAATTTTGGAATGTCGTCTGCAGCCGCCTGCCGCGTGGAAAGTGTTTTAAGTTGTCCTGATATCAGGACAGTATATTTTCTGAGTGGTTTTTTCATTCGTAAATAGAATTCCATGGTTTGACACCGTGTTTGCCTCGTTTACAGTGTTTCCGGTTACGACCGCAACTGTACACAAGTGAACAAACCCCAGCGGAATGCTGTATTATGAAAATCGAAACAAATAATACGTTGAACAATTCCTTAAATTAAAGCACATTTCTATTATGATTTAATAAAGTTCTGTGAAGAGTTTCTTACAGAAAATACAGTCAAAGTACTGAGTCCAGGAAAGTCTTTCCTGATAGTCAAGAAAAATAGTGTAAAAATGTGAAAAAGATCACATAATATTACTTTAAGTAGGCATTTATACTTACCCTTCGGTTGGACCATCACATGTGGAGTTGTAGAACTTAACTTACGTAAGTATTCTTTCCTGAAAAAGAAAATTCATATATGTTAGGTATCTTTACCAGATTTAAGCAATGAGCTATATATTAAATAGTTACTTGGGTTAGCATTTTTTATTATTCAGTAAGCAAAAAAACACAACCATATTCTTATTGGATGAACAATCTCGATTTCTATGATAGCCACGTTGATGAGATGGTCAAACACGTACAAAGAATAATTATTGGATGCCTGGAATTAATCGTTCATAAAGATTCATATGATTTAAACAGAATGACATGTCGTGCTGTCGTGCTGTACTTCACAACTTGAAAAGGGACAGCATTTTGAGTATCGAGCAGCACCATAATATCACCTTCAAAACATTATAATAATGAATGATTAATGCAGGGAAAATATCCATTTCGCTGGACTACTTTATTTTACAAAAAATACTGAAACGTTTTATTTATTACATTAAAGAGAGATACAGACTACTTTAATTTGGATTTCAAGCTGCGTCACTAATTATCAGCCAATGTATTGCCAGATTTGCTCAATTTTGATAATGAGATAGCCAAAGACATATCTTTAACATGACATTTAGTTCTCAGAATGAAGAGTTCGATTCCAGTTTAATTGAATTATAATTAGTTATTAAAGCGTTTTTGTTAATATTGACCTGAACAAGACATTCAGGTATGCAGGATAAACGATGTAAATGGTGTTTTCAGGTCGTATAATCCGGAATATCGATATCGCTGTAAATTAACTATGTGATAGCCAAGCAGGCCCGTAACTAGGGGGGGGGGGGGTGGGGGGGGGGGGGGGGGGGGGGCGGGACGCCCCAAATCTGAAAAGTCCTTTTTTTTGTACCAATGTACCTTTTTTTGTACCAATGTACCTTTTTTTGGGTACCAATGTAGCTTTTTTTGTGAAAACGCCCCACCCACCCCAATTTTCCGAAAAACGCCCCATTTCCAATTATGTAAAGCGTTTTTTCGGGCCGTTTTGGACTAAAACATGTCCTAACCCCCCCCCCCCCCCCCCCCACCTCCCCCCCCCCCCCCCCCCCCGCTCTCAAAATTGTCTTAGATGACTAAAATAAAATTGGGGGCAACCTTTGACGATTTTTTGGGTACCAATGTACCTTTTCAAAAAAATATGCCCCCCCCCTAAAAAAATCCTGCTTACGGGCCTGTAGCCAAGACATGTCTCTAACATTATATCTACCTTTCAGAGCGATACGGTATGTGATCTGCCTTAAGAGTACGGAACACGACAAAAAGTGTTGCGGTTGTTTTAATACACCCTGTATATAGTATAGGAATGCCTATTTTGTATACAGCATGTCTATAGAGACAAGGTTTGTGGCGGATCCCGACGGGTTGGAACATAGATAAATCAGACTCATTTCGGGACATTGTGACCTCTAAGCTTCCTGAGTATTGGCCTAAGCCTAAGCCACAATGTAGTACAGATCACCAGTTTGGAACGTTTCTAGACACAATTCTGCCAGGTATTATCAGCGGCTAATAAAAAAAAAACTTACTTCGAAAAAAACAGGTACTCTTCTTTGGACACTACAGAGTGACTGAATGCTATACTTTTGGCTCTGTCAAAGCTGTGCGAAAAATAGGTTTCACAAGGTAGAATATCGGGTTTGACGCAAAACCAAGGGAATCCGGTCCTTTCATCCGTGAAATTACAAAATGTCTTGGATACAGGTGTCGTCGGATACATTTCTGTTGTGATATGGCAAGACGTAGTCCTGGTGATTTTTCCGGATTTGAAAAGGCCATTGTAACGAAGTCTTGCAGGATAGTTATCCCGCACGCGTCGAAGAACTGCGACGGCTTCACTGGAATCAACTAAATTCACAGAAATAGCCGTCTGTCCGACCCAGTGTAACTGGAATTTTGCCGTGTAGCTACCGTTTTGATGGTCGATGATCACGTCTGCGGCGGCGCTGGCCCGTAATTCGGCATTGTGTATCCATGCCCACAAGTTATCTCCACCATAAGACTTACTAACGTTATTCCTATTACGCGCTTCAATATGCACTTCCAGTGAATCACAGAGTGTGTATGTTTGATATGAATTGACTATAAAGTTAGAATATTCTGCACTAGTCGAAAGGTTAAAATAGATCTTTGTCGGCTGAATATTTGCATGGACCTCAGGATTCAATGGCACGGCTCCAATGGTCTTTTGGACTGCTGTCATGGATGATTGTTGCAAATCAGATGTATCTGATGTGTTTATGGTTTTGAGAAATGTATGTGTTTTATGGCTTAAGCTTATTGTAGACTCATTTGGTGATACTGATAGTGGAATACCTTTCACAGAGGTACTTGTTTTCATGGTATAATATCGACCAGCTGAATGCATTCGAATATGAGTTGAAATGGGCGAACCTTTCATTTCAGAAATCTGTCGAAAGAAAATATCAGATGTCTGAATGTTATATACCAATTCATTTTATTATTGATTAATATTGTAAAACAATTTAATTAATTGGCAACTGTTAATACTTGGGGATATAGGCCTATCTCTTTATATTGTAATTCTAAGCCCACATCTTTAAAATATGAATAACTAAATTCATAATATTGATTACTTGATACAATCATAAATATCACAAAGATAACAAATAAATATATTACCGGTGGTAATATTATGTAACTTAGACATAATATGCAGGTTACGACCAGCAGAATCAGGTAGATAAATGACTTCCCCAGACGACAACCTCCAGTCGTTGATGGCGTCAACATTTTGTTGTAAAACCACAGGGGGCATCTGCTGTTAAAACGGTGGAGGAAATGTTTATGGTAGAGGAAAAGGAGTTATAGCCAATAAAGGTATCTACCGAAAATATGCAAATTAGCTAATTATCATATTTACGCAAATACAAGCGACGATTATAGCTTAGAAGTGGTGCAGCTCATCATGTAGGGTACTCTCATTCTAACTAACTTAACAGTTTATCATTCATTGATTTCAAGATCAAGAGCCAATTCACAGAAATTAACAAAATATGCAAATTAGCTCATTAGCATAATTACAATGGTGTACATAGTTGTACTGATACGAGCCTAACTGTTATTGTTAAACCTTCTGAACCTTCCGAATTTGTAGTCAGCGAAATTCATCGCATATCGCTAACTTTTCCTGAAACCTAGGAATAAATAATTATGTAGGCCTATTCTTTGAACAATTTAGGTTCGTATTGCAAGTCTTCATATCAGATGCCAGATTGAGAAAAACAATCTGGTGCAACACCAATAGGCAGGACCACGCAGTCAGTGTTTGGCATGACTATTGAAATACGTGTACGTTGAAACGCTGACGTGGTTTTGACGTGAATTGGTTTAGTTGCGTATATTCATATAATTACACAGTGGCGTAACTAGGGGGAGGGGGCAGGGGGTCATTTCCCCCTGCCGGAAGGCTTGCCCTCTCCTGATGCCCCCAAATGAAATGACAAACTGTATGTATACCTATGTATACTAAAAATATATAGTCAGATATGCCCCCCCCTTGATGACCCCCACATGCCCTCACCCCCAAACTTGAAGACCCTAGTTACGCTACTGCAATTACAATCCACTTCTTATTTGGGAATTAGAGTCACAGGATTGAATAAAAGAACAAATTTACAAAATCTATATATTAAAGGGGCTGTTAACCCTCATGGTACAGTGTAAAACCCGAGAAAAGGGCTTCCCGTAAGACATTTCGTGATACCCATCGCGTTGGAGCATGCGATTGGTATAGACATGTGGGGTATTGTCTCCTCGATAAGTATATCGCTGTTGGCATATTAAAATCGTGTGCTAATTAGCTTTAATTAAGCTAAATAAAGTGTCAATACCTAAGTTGAGTGCAGTATGCACTATTATAGCAACACTTCTCTATTGAATTCATGGCGAACCCATTAATTTGAGTTGCCACCTCGAGTTCGATTCCATTGATCATGATTATTTTTTGAGGAAATAGACGCGAGTCCGTTTTAGGAATTTACTCCGGAATGCAGAGCTATACGTTCGTAAATCCAAAGTCATTAGTCATAGCACGGTATGCAAATATGTGTGCCGAAGTGTGGCACGGAGGGACTGGAGTCTCTGATGAAATATACGCCAGCTAGTTATGGACGAGATCGGACTGTCATTTGTCTGAATAATTTTAGAAGCCTGATCAAGGCCAGTTGAAATACTGTTTCAAGTTTGAAAAAGGGACGGAGTGACATTTAAAGTTAATTATTTAATTATCTTTTATTGCCTTTATTTCAAAACAAGTGGTCGCAACTCGCAAACAATATCAATGCATATCGAGGATTGTGCATTTAATTATTTTATAAATGTCATATCCAAGTAATAATCCAGGGAAATAATACAATCGTATTCTCTGTTTGTTCATAATCATCTGTTAGCATCAAAGTAATAATGCAAATGAAAGCGGGGGGAAACAGTGCGTATGTCTAATAGGTCTAAACTCAAAATTAATTTAAATTTATCTAACATTTCTTTATATTTTATCAAAAATATAAATTTGAAATGTGTGTATTTATATTGTTTGTACATGTACATTATTGGTAGATACGACATCGTTTTGATATTTAGTAAATAATTTGTTTCGCGTATGCCACCTACATGTATGCATATTTGTAGCAATCTTAGCCACATTATATTATATAGTTTGTTTGTTGTGGTGTTTTTTTTATGTGTGTTTTTCAGTTGAAAATCCTAGACAAAAATCTTAAATGCTGTTTTAAGACCAAATATAATGTCAAGACTGACAAAGAGGTGAACTTGTCTTTAAGATAATTAAAAAAAGAAATCCAACGTCAATACAAATTACTTGATGATAGAGTCCCTAGTGCTAATATCACAACTGCTAAATAAACAATATAAACAATATAAACAATATTTTTTTACATCGCAGTTTCAGGAAACGTTATAGATTGTGGTAAATAAAACATTTTAATTTTCTGTAAAGTTAAATAACGGTAAATAATTATTGTGATATGGATGTTATATCTGATGACGATAGTAATATGGGTGCTATCTACTGAAGAAAGCAATGTATATAGTATATGGGTGCTATCTACTGAAAAAAAGCAATGTAATAGGCCGCTATCTGCTGAAAAAAGCAATGTAATGTATGGGTGCTATCTGCTCAAGAAAGCCATGTAATATAAATCTATCAATATCAATGCATACCAACCACTCTCCACAAGATTTAGCAGCGTTGCTCCTTACCATGCTTACAGTGTTGCAACGCCAGCTAATGCCCTTTCATTTACCACTTGCTGCTAAGACAGAAGCTTCGTCCATGCAGCCTGGAACAGTCTTTCAGACAATGTTGTTGGCAACATCCTAGACATGCTAGAGGAAGAACTCCAATCTTTTAACTGTCGTGTTAACAGACACTTTCTCTCCAACTCTTCAGAGTATGTTGGCTAAGCTCTCTCGATGTAAATGATTTCCAGATATTATTTTTCTTCTCTTAAGTTTTTGATGTTGTTCTCTATGTTAGGGTTTTTATCGTATTCCTGTCACACGCCACTTTCATTGGTTTTTTTACCAGCCCAATTGTGTTAACTTGTATTTTGATTATTTTCTGAGTTGCAGTGAACCAATCGATTGGCCCACCAGAGCTCTCGTAGAGAGTTACCCATTTGATTTGTAATCACTCAGTTCATTAACTTTGTTAATGTCTGTTGGGCTATTGTTCACATTTGCTCTTAATATACACATAAAAAAATTCTGCTGAGGAAAGCAATGTAATCCCTACCCCTAAAAGGTACAAATAAGGAAATCTGTAAACTATTAGAAGTTCGGCTAATCTTCCTAAATGTAGGCCTCAACAATATCACACAATAAATGGCCGCATTTATATTTGTCTATTCTATTGCATGCACTTGAACCATAGAATAGATTGGCCCATCAGACTCTTTGTTGGGTTACCAGATTGATTTCTATAATCACTCAGTTCATTAACCTCGCAGATGTCTGTTTGGCTATAATTGTTCACGTTTGCGCTTTTTATACACAAAATACCAACAAAAAACAAGCAACGTTATATCACGTTATTATATAGGCCTGGGTGGATTTTCGTTATCCTACAATAAGAACTATATGTGGATTCAAAACAGCAACACCCCTATTCAATTCCCTTTTGGTACCGATTCTGCTGACATATTTAGGCGTTATTGTATGATTTCAGGTATTAAATCGATTTCTCAAAGAATGTGTTCAGCCAATATCCTTGATTCCAAAGCTATGAAATGGCAACCCATCATTCCATTTCAATAGCGTCTTTCCAAATAATAGACAACGAATAAAGGAATCGATATACAAATGACGTTCCTTGAATGGACAGTGATGCTATACGGCCTATTGTATCGTTCCATCATCGTATTCAATTACAAAAAACAAACAAAAACATGCGTGTTGCGGGTTAGCTCTAGTAGTTGCGGTGTGTTTTTATGAGGTATGAAGTTACTCCCATTTCGGAGTGTCTGCGCCCGTCGCAAAAACTGCAGCCTGCATTACATTCCAAATCATATTTTGGCATTTTTGCGTAACTCCAATTTCCCGCACCCTACAAATGATAGGCTAACATAACGTGTGAACATAATTTTCATTTTACACTAACGAAAACCTATTTTTGATTAGTCATGTTAGTAACGTGTGTAGAGGGTTGCTGTTGGATAGGGTATATTGGAAGAGAATGGGAAGGTAATAGAACAATCAATTTGGGATTAAGATTGGGACAAGCTACTGCAGTCACCAGGGGCGTAACTACTTTTTTTGAGTGGGGGGGATGAAAATTATCAGACTCAAATACGGCAGGGCTGTCAAGTTCAGAGTAATGTTCAGAGTGAGACTTTTTTAACCTCAAAATATTTTTTTACTCGCTACGCTCGTAAAACTATTGCCCGCCTTTTGTAACCCAAATAATACACTTTTTACAGATTGGGCTCATTTTGTAGCCCAAAAATTCAGGAATAATGCACTTGTCAATTGTCATTTTATGCCATCGGATTTAGGACTTTGGACCAACTATGTATTCTCTTACAGGCGCGGCGGAGCGTATTTGAAAATGGGGGGACACGAAAATGACGATCATGCAAGCGAAACGAGCGAAGCGAATTTTGGGTTTTGATATGCGCTCAGGGGCCATTTCATGGCGTATTTTGGTATAATTAACACATTCATGACATTGTAAAAGGCTGTACTTTATACAGCAATAATTAAAAAAAAAAAAAAATCCGCAACAAGATGAAAATGCTCTCATACTTTTGGACGGAAAAAACTACTATGGACTGAGACGAATTCGTCTCAGCTACAACATAAGAAGGACATTGATACTCTCAATCAGTGGCAGTACCACCAGCATAAAGAAAATGGGGCCAAAGGGTGTTTCGTGAAAAAAAAATTGGCAAGGAAACCGCGCGCGAAATTTTTTGGGTTTTAATGCAAAATTGCCTGTAGTTTAAGAGAATTTCATGTATTTTTGACACTAAATGTCAATCTTTTCAATTATTTTGGGGTCAAAAATGTTGTGGAGCTCGATTAAAGGAGTTCAGCCACAACTTTTCTAGGGGGGCACAGTGCACATGGTGTCCCACCACTTTCACGGATGGGGGGGGGGGGGGGGGGGGGCACGTGCCCCCCTGGCCCCCCCCCCCCCCGGTTCCGCCGCCCTTGTTCTCTTATATACACTAGCCTATTGTGACTTTCTTTTCCCTTGCAACCAGATTGCTATAATATGAGTGTGCCTACAAAGTGTGCAGTGTGTGAATCTTTACGCCCACCTATTTGTTTAAATACGTCACTTTTAAAATTATTGGTTATGAAAAATCTGGGGGGGATGATTACATTAGGCATCCCCCCCAGGTAAAAATCTGGGGGGGATATATCCCCCCCATCCCCCCCTGTTGTTACGCCAGTGGCAGTCACACTGAGCAGGGGATAGAACACACCGTTTAATACAGTATTAATATTATTAACCTTTAGAGAAGGACCGAGAGAAGGGCTACCTTAAAATACATTTCCATGCAAATAGAGGGCGCAAATCAATTTATTGGAGTGTCCAGACAATGCCGGACACGCGCGTGTGATGAATTGTATGGGGTTATATAAATAATATAATCAAAATCCAAAGTTACAGTTGAAACCAACGGAAATTCAAAATGTATGGCCGTTCGTGTCCTCCATTAATGAAATAAGATGCCTTACACACCGGCGATTACACAATTTCGGCAACAGCTCTTTATTAATAATCAATTTCCAACCGTATCGACGGCAACTTTCGAAGGCAAGGGAGCAAATAGAGGCAAGGGAGTAAATATCTCCGGCTAAACCTTAAAATTCCCCTGGATCTTATGGACACAATGTAAATTGTGTCCCACAGCCTAGCAACTTTTGCTTTGAAAGGGGCCCCTAGTTAAAATGCTGTCTACTTATCTTCAGGAATATATCGGGGAATATATATTTCTTTTGTTTTACTCCCCCGGTACGGAGGTGATAGATTGCCTCTATGAACCAGAAGGGGAAATGTGTAAAAGTGGCCCCTGGTTCCAAATTTCCTTATTTCAAACTCTTCGAAAGATGATTAGTTCAATATTTATTTTTAATGGCCGTGACAAAAGTTCAGTTTTTGCATACTAGGCCTAATTATTACTATTAGTTGGTGCTGGATTATCGCTGGATTATCACGTGGCACGTGGTGCCCACTGGCGCCGACGAAGGAATAATAATGCCACCGGTCGGTTGGCGAACTCCTATCTGCTCACATATTTGACTATCTGCACTGCACCACCCCCATCCACCTCATGAAACCACCCATTAGCGCGGCGGCATGATACGCATCACGGTAGAGACGAAACAAGTCCAGGAATAACAAGGGAGAACAACGCGACTAAAACAAATAACAATGGGAATGCCCTGGGACGACAAGCGCAATATTAAAACAAACAAAAATCAATTTAATATCAATGACATTTTTATTTAGAGTCCGCAGACCCTCCGTTTTTGGAGGTAAAATATTTAGAGTCCGCAGACCCTCCGTTTTTGGAGGTAAAATATTTAGAGTCCGCAGACCCTCCGTTTTTGGAGGTAAAATATTTAGAGTCCGCAGACCCTCCGTTTTTGGAGGTAAATTATTTAGAGTCCGCAGACCCTCCGTTTTTGGAGGTAAAATATTTAGAGTCCGCAGACCCTCCGTTTTTGGAGGTAAATTATTTAGAGTCCGCAGACCCTCCGTTTTTGGAGGTAAAATATTTAGAGTCCGCAGAACCTCCGAATCAGGAGGTAAGATATTTAGAGTCCGCAGAACCTCCAAATTCGGAGGTAAGATATTTAGAGTCCGCAAAAACTGCAATACTGGAGTGTCTGCGCCCGTCGCAAAAACTCCAATTTTGAAATTCAAAAGTGTGAATTCTGAATGTGTTTTCTTTAGAGTCCGCGGAACCTCCGATTTCGGATTTGTGCACCCGGCGCAGAAACTCCAAATTGGGAGTCAAGTTCTGCGCATAATACGCAGACCCTCCGAATTCGGAGTTTTTGCGACGGGCGCAGATACTCCGAAATGGGAGTAACTACATACATGGTTTTTATTCAAGGAACTCAAAGGTTGCCCTATAATCTTTCGAAAAATGATCAAAATATAATTTTCCAAAAAAATTGGACCTAGGTCAAACTGAATACATTTTATACGTGATTTGTTCAAAAAATAACGTTCTAGTGTTAATAATAATCGGTATATTTGAGAAAAATGTGATAATTTTAGATTTATAAAAAATGAGAAAACATGCTAGAACAAAGTAATTAATATTTTTCCTGGGAAGTTTAAACTATAGACATTTTGTTCCTATTTATTCCAATATCCAAATTAATCGGAAAATGATGTTCTTTGATGATATATATTTGCATTTCTAGAGTATAGTAGTTCAGTAGGAATTGCAGAGGTATGTAGTCAAGTGGATATCTTTACAATTATGACATGACCGTGAAGTAGGGTACAAATGCAATTTTATTGCTGAAAATGATACATGAGGGAGGATGTCTAGATTCAGAATATTTTTTTATTGATGTCAAGCCACGCCCTTTTCGATAATGTTATAATTATGACAAATATAGTTTGTCTTATAAACAAAATATCATGTTTGGTATCAAATTAAAGCTGTTGACTCCTGGAATAAATTGATATAATAAATACATAAAAAAGTCAAAAGAGGTCAAACGTGATTAAAATGTATTCATACAGGTCATGTCACCTGTAATTTCATGTCACCTGTGATTTCATGTCACGTACATAAAACGAGCCTGTCAATTTGAAGATGTGATACTTCATCCATGGTACAAATAAAACTGTCAACTTCATCAATGCCTGTCTCCATACACATCAGGTGCTTGTTAGTAATATATTTGGAGTTAGAGGCACATCAGCATACTGATAATTATTTGTTTTGAAAACGTTCAAATATTATTTTGATTAAATAAAACCGTGCCTTGTTGAAGGGCTACAGTATATAATACTTCACAATTCCCCCCTCAGAACATAAGAAACCCCTATACTGCAGTTACCAGTACTCTCATTATATTACTTCTCCACTGATTTTCTTAAGGACATATGAATAGTTGCGTACAGGCATGTAAATCAACATTAGGCCTCCATTAATTTGGAAACACTGTGAGATAGCACAACATTGCGGGTAAAGTGATTTAAAATAAGCTGGAAATAGAAGCAAAGACTTATATTTTGAAACTAACAACATTGAGAACAGCTAAGACACTAAAAATGCTCAGATAAAAACGATTGCGTCATTAGCCTGAATTTGAATCTATAGGCCGTGCTTTAATTTCATACCAAACACGATATGTTTGTGTTGCAAATATATTTGTCATTATTATAACATAATCGATAAAGGGTGTGTGGCTTAAGACGTCAATAAAAAAAAAGTTGCCCAAGAGTGCCATTTTGGCACCCGGTGGTGTGAATCTAGACTTACTCATCCATAATCACATTTGTACCCTACTTCACGGTCATGTCGAGCTTTCACCCGACTAAGGGTCCATCCGTATCGAGCAAGACACACAGCGAGTCATGCAGTATGATTGCTGAGATTTGTACCAGTGCCCATATTCATGAGTGTATTGTGTATGCTTGCTCAACTGATGATATTTGTACCCCCGCAACACGCATACTTATATAATAGTACAATAGTTTCTTGTCCCTCCATTCGATTGTCCTTGCTATAACTAAGTTAATAGCACATACACAGCCAGTCCAGAGTTCCATAAATTTCACTTATCGTACAGCTTCAGAGTGCTGTAAATTGACATCGTAAATAACCTGATTAATTATATCCCAACTTGGTGTGTGTGTATAGTAGATGATTGTTTATCTTGATCAGTGTTGCTTGAATCAAAACTTCTAAGTTCTATCAGTGTCCAACTGTGCAGGGGTTTGTACAGCAGAGTTTTGCCACATAAATCATCACTAATACTAGTACTGTCGATGAGTGCTATTAATTCCTTATAGCACGAGGCAGCGTAAGTCAGGTGCTGATGTTTTGTTTACGTAATTGGGGGTATTTAGCACACATTTTTTATGCCAACAGCGGTATTCCTATCGGGGAGGACAAATACTACATGATTATATGAATCGCATGCTCCAACACGATGGGTATCACGGAAATTATGTTAATGAGCTTCCTTTTCCTGTACCATCACAACATGAAATTTAACAAGTGCTGTACCTTGTATATGAAAGTATACATTTTTGGAAAGGAAATGAGTCGGAGAATTTTTATGGCCACTTACATAAATTGACCCTAGGGGGGTCTCATTACTGAAGAAACACCCATATGAAAGTATACATTTTTGGAAAGGAAATGAGTCGGAGAATCCATTTATGGTATCAAATTTCATCTTGAATGCTTTTTATTTTTTATTTGTGACCTAAAAAAAAAATCACTTTTTTGGCTCAAAATTTGCTGCATTCGTAGCAAATTCAGTTTTTGGTAAAAAACGCTGAAATTGCACCAAATTCATCTTAATAAAATTCTCTGGGAGGATTTTTGTTTGTTTTGAATATCTCATTCATTTTTTGAATTATAGACCAAAAAGTGCCAAAAATGTGATTTTCATGATTTTGGAGGTAAACAAATCAAATTTGTGACACTTTTTGGTCAAAAATTCAAAAGATAAATCAGATATTTATAAATAAAAGAACTCCTCCTAGAGAATTTTATTAGGATTATAATTAAACTAGAACGACAAAATTTGACAAAATATATTTTTAGTTATCATTACAAAACCGAAAATGGGTCAAAAACCGTTTTTTTAAAATAATTTTCTCCAAAAGGTCAATTTCATGTCCATACTATGGTTGGTTACATTGAACCCTTTTCTTCAAGATAATGTATATATAGATTAGTTTCAGTTTCAGTTTCAGTTTCAGTTTCAGTTTCAGTTTCAGTTTTATTTGTTTTCATCTCGGTAAACATGTACAATAACAGTTATTTATAAATACAAATATACAGGAGATGTGGATGCCAGTCTAAAACGCAGAGCGTGAGGAAGATGGCACCCAATGATATAATAATTACAAATGAATAAATAATAGTATAATACATAATATCAATAAAAGGGAGTAATACAAAGATGTAGGTTACAGTAACAGATTAATTTATACGGATCGTAGATACAGTGTATAGGGTGTTTATACAATGAGATTACTATACTTATAAGCTATACACTGAATGTGTGAATACATCCAATAAAAATGAGGGTGCAGGTCAAAAACATTAGACAGACATTTACATTATATTGATTAATTATTTAATTGAAGCGTATTCGTTGTTAAACATTTCAGAGCGATATTGGAGTAGGATGTATTTTTTTAGGTGAATTTTAAATATAGCAAGTGACTTGCAGATTTTGAGAGTGTTGCTCATGTTATTCCAAATAAGTGGACCTTGGGATCTGAAAGTATTCTCAGCCAGTTTGGTATGAGTAGGAGCAATGAGAATATCAGTGGCATGACGCGTATTGTGATTATGGATATCAGAGTGATTGATAAATAGGGTGGCAGGGAGGTCAAGGGGTAATAATTGTGGTGGTATCTGTACGGGTCAACCTCGCTAGTCATAAGGGTCGCTAGTCATAATGGTCATTGGTCATAATGGTCGCTAATCATAAGGGTCGCTAATCATAATTCAAATAAAGGTTCGTTAGTCATAAGGTTCGTTTGTCATAACGGAAAAATTGGTTAGTTAGTCATAATTGAAACAAAGGTTCGCTAATCATAATAGAAACAAAGGTTCGCTAATCATAATGCGACAAAAGGACCACTAGTCATAATAAAAATGAAGGTCCGCTAGTCATAATTTAAAAAGGTCCGCTAGTCATAATTAAAAAAGGACCGCTAGTCATAAATATACAAATAGTACGCTAGTCATAATATTAAAAATGGTTCGCTAGTCATAATGAACAAAAGGGTTTGCTAATCATAATATGAAAAGAGGACCGCTAGTCATAATAAAAATAAAGGTCCGCTAGCCATAATTAAAAGAGGTCCGCTAGTCATAATGGGATAAAAGGTCCGCTAGTCATAATGGGGGAAAAGGTTCGCTAGTCATAATGGAATAAAGGGTCCGCTAGTCATAATAGATTACTACACTTGTTAAATCTATGGTCAAAAATGTGTTTAAAACTTCAAACAACCATAGTTGTTTAGGTCACCCGTTAAACAAATATTTAAAAACTCTGTTTAAACATTTGAACAGACTTGTTAAATATTCAAAGAGTTGTTCTTTTTGTTGTATTGTCTAGCACGGAATATAATTAATTAATCCTGTTATTAGGCTATAAAGTCGTAATCGCTGATCATAATTTAAAATCAAGGTGATTCTAGAACCGCAAATCTCGCCTTGTGTTGTGTGGAGCGATAGTCAAGGGATTATGTGTGATTACGGGTGTAAATATCGCCTCTTATATATAGTCCCACGGTGTTTGTTTTTCGGGTGCTCACTGTTTTATTGTTAAATGACCATTGAAGTGGCATGAGACAAACTGACAATACTGGTTCGGTTTTCGAAAAATCAATAAACTAACTTCTTGTTTGAAAGAAATCCCTTTAAAAAGGGATTCGTCATCACAACTAAGCAAACATGGTCGTTTCTGTAATATTGAATTGAACTGTTAATGAGAAGCAAGAAACGTGAGAAGGTAAGTACTGGTTATGGAGGTATTTAACACAATACTTTATGCCACCAATATGTTTGAAAACACAAGTAAATAAATCAAGAAGCGACATATCGTTGTTATTACTGATGTTTATTAAGTTTTATTGTTATTAAGTTTATTATTAAATAAATGGAAGGTGCTCGCAGACGTGTGTTAAAGCACGCACCTGTGAACACCGGACCTGTTCTAGAATACATGGTGTTCCCAAACTGATACCAAAAAGGGTGTTAAAAAGGTGTTCCTTGTTGTTCAAAATAGAATATGATACATTTTCAGCTGACTAAATCCTGTAAAGATATTATATTGTTTAAAATATGTGTAAATATTTCTAATATAAAACAAACCTTGAACACCTTTTGGTGTTAATAACCAGAACACCTTTTTGAGCATTCTCAAAAAATTGAATTGAAAACAAATTTGAATTAGTGGATGGAATTTATGATCCGTTGGGTGGCTCCGGAAAAAAAGAAGAAACAAAGCTTACTTCGAATTATAGCTAACTAATTTGACTTTATTTGAAATGGTCCATTCTGACACTTATTTAATGAAGTTAAGATCATCCCGATAAGAAACCGTTTCGTATCCTTCTCTCTGTAGATGTGGTAAACATGCGCGCGTTTTACTTTCATCAGACGTTTTAGACATCGTATTTTGTCTGTTGCCAGATTTTTGGCTAATTTTTGACGGCCACCTGACAAAGAGGGTCATTAGTCTCTGCTTCATTCACTGACTATAATGTGCCCATAATATTTCAAGCCTCATTGCGCTCTTCGTGGTTTATGGTTCTATTTCACATAATAGCCCCCACCACCCCACCCCCCCCAAAAAATACAACTTGTTTATTTTTCCATATAGATTCCTCAAAATAGGGTCGGTACAATATGTCGGATTTTTTTTGCTAGTTGTTGTTGTGACCAAGTCCTAGCCAGCACTCAAAATTCTGAACCGTGTCAGATCTTTTGGATGACCAGCCCATCGTCGTCTGCAAAGATAGAAAAATAGACATGGCAGGAGCAGTGGCGTGTCCAAAGGAGGGGCAATGCACCCGCACCTTTGACTATCACTTCTGGGAAATACATCCATCCGGGGGAATTAAATGGTTTTATATACTTTATACTATCCAATTTCAAGGCGTCAGTTGAGAGAATTGAAACCAAATTCGTATACAAATAATATGAAAAAAGCATGAAACATTTATTTTCGTGCGCTACGCTTGCATGTCCAGACATATCATTCTTAAACCCCATTTCAAACCAACATATCCATAACTGAGTATATAGAAAGAAAGAAATTCGCGCCAACGCGCGCATGTTATCATGAACAGGTAACACAGCACTAAAGTCATTCGGGGAATCAAAGGGTTGCTTTCTACTTTATCCAATGTCAAGTTGTCAATCGAAGGAATCGAAACCTAATTCGTATACAATTGTATACACGTATGAACACATTTGTACTCGCTACGCGCGCATATGTCAAGGAATATCATTTCATAAGTCTATTTGAAACAAAAATATACAACCTAGTGGCGTAGCCAAAGGGGTGTTATTGTTGGTTGTGTCGGGTTGAGATTGGCACCATTGTTTATTTGACCACATGCCAAGGGGAATCATAGACTTATGAACGACTTTCTTTAAAATATGAAAGTCCCCAACCACACGAACGGCCGTTAATTTTGAATGCACCCCTGATATCCCAAGTGGGGTGCAACTAGGCCTTTTATATACTGATTCACTTCACACCATGTCCCCCAACTATCTGTTTGTGAAACATGCGCGCGTAGCACGCGATATTTTTTAAATATTTACATGAATCGTGGCATAATTAAGGTGTACTTTGGTTTAAACAGACTTCTAATAAATTAAAGTAAAATTCATTTGAAAATGCCGAAACTTGTCGAATGGTGCAAAACCGCCAAATGATTGTCAAATGTGGTGTAGGGAATGCATACCCCCACCCTTTTTTTTGACAAATGTCTATCTCTTTATGTTCCAAGGGGTGCCTCTCAGTGGCGTATCTGGGGTCGGGGGGGGGGGGGGGGCAAAGGATATTTCCCCCCGGTGAACACCAATTCGACCCTATTACGTAAACAAAGGCGCAGCTGCGTATTTCAGGGAATGATGCCCTAAACTTGCTACGCGCACACCGTGCAAGCTTTTAGTCACCAAAGGTCCTTCAATGTGAGAGTGCTCAACTAGCTTCTAAATATAGGAGCTGGTAAAGGAGCTGCCAAGCTCCTGAGACTACCAACTGTGTTACCACCATCTGTGGTATAAATAGAGATGAAGATGAGGACGACTTAAGGTGGTCGTCACGGCGACAAAAATATTGTACAGCCTATATAAATATGATACAAATATAATTATAGGCCCTATTACATAATATTCTGCTAACCCAATACAAGTATTGCTTTCTCGATCAAAAAGGTTCAATTTTATTTAAATGCACTTGATGGGTGATCATTGGCACACTACTACAAAACGAAAATGCCACACAAATATAAACGAGTTATGACTAAGAAACCCCTCCTATAAAACCAGTAATAAAAGGGTAAGCTTTAGAATACCCTACCATTTTTTTCCTCACTGTGTAAGTATATTCATGGGTCATTCTTTAAAAGTCCCCATTGATGACACGCAGTGGTAAGGGTGTAGGCCTACTATAAGGGGGGTCTACCCGCTAGTCATAAGGGTCGCTAGTCATAACGTGTATTTTCCTATACCACGAGTGCGCTAGTCATAAAAGTATCTTAGGGTTAGGGTTAGGTTTAGGGTAGAGTTAGGGTAGGTTTAGGGTTAGGTTTAGGGTTAGGGGTAGGGGTAGGGTTAGGGTAGGGTATGGTTAGGGTTAGGGTTATGGTGTCCCTATCCAGTTCCAATGCATAGAAATGGTGGGGGTGATACAATGACGGACTATTTGGTATAGATATTGACCCCGCGCACTTAGACTTTCAATCTTGTACAGACGACAATCCGTGTCACACAATGTGTATGGAATTTCCCACAGTGTATTTTCTTTCATATTTTTCTTTCTTTCTATGATACCGCACTGATCCATGTGACTGAAGTTAACTATTGTCTGTCGTGAATACCAACTATCCTCAGTGAAAAACGCCCAACCTATACATATTTAGGGTAATTAGTTTTATTTTGTGTGTTTTCCCCTGTTTATTCCCTTGTCGTGTTATTGCATGTGAGTGTGATTAGTCATCTTGTCTTTATCCTCCAAAAATATCCTTTGACAGTATACATGTTCGTACATAATACCAAGGCATAAATGGTGTTAACACATCTCCCTGCATAACACATTTCACAAAATGTTTAAAAAATGTCAACATTATTGAATTTCATTACCATCGTTAGAATCACCATGAGAAATGCATCGAGATAAGTACAAACATGCCTAGTATTGGGTTAGTAATCCTTGAGATAGACTTTGAGTGGGAAGGGTTTCTAAAAAATCTGTTTTGTATTAAATTGGTATTGAAACTAAATAGCCGCGTGGAAACTTTCCACGCAGCTATTAGTTTTACCATTTCAGAAACACGTTTTTTAGAAACCTTTCCCAACTTTTAATCTCAAGAATTACTGAACCAATACTTTGAATGTTTGTACTTCCGTTGATGCATTCCTCATGGTGGTTCCAAATATGGTCATGAATTTTAATTATTTTGTATTTTTGAAACATTATGTGAAATTTCGAAATGTCGTCTGCAAACGCCTGCCGCATGGAAAGTGTTAATATTGATTGATGTATATAATTATGCTGTATTTAATCATATATAATATATATTTTTTGCATTTATTAAATACGGTTTAACACTATTCGTCCAAATAAATTAATGATTTAAAGTTGTTTGATCTATATACGTACAATGAAACAAACCAAGAGTTTTATACATGATAAAGGGAATACAGAATGAATGCAGTGAAAGAGTAGCAGTTGTTGCTGTCGTAGGCCTGCTCGGTCAGGCATTACAGTTTTATTTCAGTGATGTGTTGGAGGCGGCGCCCTCAATGTTGATACAAACTGGGATTTGTACATGTTTACAATTGTATTACATGTATGAACTTGCACTTCAGGATTCAAGAAAATCAGCCCTCTTTGTACAACAAAACATTCTGATCTACGGCTTTGACAAGCATTTCACATTATAAAGCTCTATAAACTGTCACAATATAAATATGCAGGGCATAAAGGCTGCTTTCATGATTTCGTGAGTGGTCAGTGGCAACATCAAAAATGACCATGATTAATGTTCACCTTGAATTCTGAAGTAGATTATTTAAAATAAAAAAATCGTCAACACTATTGCGTATCCCTTTAAGCATCAATAGGCTGAATTGTAAGTATAGTGCTTAGAATAGTAACCTCATTTTGAACCCGCCTTGTATAAAATGTTAAGAATCTTAAGAAATGTTTTCAGAAGTGCAATGATCAATTATATTCAAAACTGTATGTAATAAATGCAATAATAGCACATACACAGCCAATCCAGAGTTCAACAAATTTCACTTATCGTATACAGCTTCAGAATGCTGTAAATTTGACATCGTAAATAACCTGATTAATTACAGCAATGTATTTAATACCCAACTTGATGTGTGTGTGTGTTTAATAGTAGATGATTGTCTAAGTCTGGGTGAGTGAGAGGTGTCCTACTGTGAAAGTGTTGTGTATCTGGTGTGTAGGGTAGAGCTCTGCCATATAAATCATCACTAAAATGGTCACTGTCGACGAGTGCTATTAATTCCTTATAGCACTCGGCAGCTACGCTGCCTCGTGCTATAAGTCATACTAAATAGATATTATCATTTACTTAATTATGACACTTACATATATACTAAACATAATTTTCAATTTCATAAGATACGATGAATGAACAAATCCTTTTGGTCAAAGCAATGTTATAGGCCTACTATTTAGGTAAGCAACATCACTGCACTATATAATTGGCATCTGTCCAATCTTTCGCAGGGAACATTAGTTAATTATTAGAAGGAACTACTACAGGGTGAGTCAAAAAGACTGCAATAGTGGAAAGAAGCCATTTTGTTTTCAAAACCAAAATGAATTTTAAAACTTTTTAAACGTTGCAAGAATGATGTATTTAATCCTAAATTTGTGTGAAAAATAAAGTCGATTGCATTTTTCGTTTGTCTTTGGTGACCCTCTTTGCTGCACAACCGAATTTACCTGTTTGTCCACGAGCACAGGGATTTTCATTTGAAATGGCACACATTGCATTTTCTGATTTGAATATCCCGCCAAAAAAAAATGGAAAATGTCAGTTTTTTATTAAAATTTAGAACATTATACGCTTTCATAGCATGGGTATGATAATAATTGATTATGCTAACTCACATGTAAACAAGAAAGGATGCATCAAATTCCAATAACATCACAAATGAACTCAAGTTTCCAAATTTGAATGAGAGACACATTTTGCGATTTGATGCATATTTTGGGTATCTCGTGGACAAACGTGTGAAATGGGTGCACTGGTCAAAAGGTTCACCAAAGGCAAGCGGAAAATGTAATCGACTTCATTTTTTTACACAAAGTTAGAATTAAATACATCATACTTGCAACGTTTAAAAAGTTTTAAAATTCATTTTGGTTTTGAAAACAAAATGGCTTCTTTCCACTATTGCAGTCTTATTGACTCACCCTGTATATAGATTTAGAGACATTATTTTGCATTAAATCACGTTTTATCCAATTCAATATACGAAATTGTAGTCTATTTTTATCGGTATTATGAGACAGCTATACGGATAGAAGTTGACCTTTAAACACAAAACCTCTTCACACGCTTCATCAATCTTCCATGATAACCAAACACGCTATTGATACCAAATTACTTGCGTTACGGTTGCATAGATATGCTCAATACCCTCCAAAGTCACCTGTTAGGGTTAGGCTGCAAGTTTAACGACAACAATATTCAATGCAATAATATAACTGTTACGGCGTAATTTTTCCAAAGTTCTTGGTGTTTTTTTCCAATCCTGACCCCCCCCCCTCCTGAACCTAAAAGACTTCAGAAAGTTGATTTTTTTAAAACTATGGTTTGTCTCGGATACTTTTCTATGACATATCACTTGAAAAACTCGACATTCCAATTTGTTATTTTTTCGGCATTTTTGGGTCAATATTTTAGTGGAAATTTACCGCACATTCGTTATTTTATTGCAGCAATATACAAGATATTTTTTTCTCAAAATTAACTATTATATGATAAAGACCCATATTTATACTTTAGACACAAATAATACCAAAACAAAATAAAACAATGTTTTAATGTATTTTCTGACCTGCCAAATCTGCTAGTTTTGACATATTAAACAAACTGACATTTTAGCCCATCTTTGCATCACGTAAAAACTACTCAGGGCACTCAGGATATTTGTCCTCAGGAGGAGGAGGGAGAGATGACTTTACTCCACTCATATCTGATGAAAACAGCTTGGGGTATTATATACTGCCAGATATAAATACCGCATATTGGAAAAATTATAATAGTTCGTTTATTACCAATAATGACATGCATTTTGATACTGAAGCCATTTTATTGAGACAAATTATGTTAGTATAATGTCAACGGTTCAATGGACATTACCTCTTCTAAAATGCTCAAAAAAAGTTTGGAATATTTTTTTCAATCATAATTTGTTCCAATATATCGGGATATGTGCATTAAGTGTAATATATCATTTAAAAGCTGATGTGTTCATCTTTACAATGATATCCAATTTGAAGCAACCCCTTGTTCCAGTGCTCAGCCACATGCTTGAGAACATGGGGATCGAGGACGCAATCTGAAAGGTTTTAAAACAAGTTAGACTTACCTGCATGTATGTAGTTTACGAAGAGAATAGAATATTGTAACGGGTAATCCTGAACGTGACTTCAGTCTGAACGTATTTCATATTTTACACCCCGACTGCACCCAGACAATTATGTATAATACATATCTGTTTGTTCGGTCCCCGCATGAGCAAGTTCACATTCGCTAGAGCATACGAGGTCAAAGGTCATCTAGGGTCAACTTTTTGAAGTTGGTCGGATCGTGCTTAAACTCGGTGATCACAAGGGAGCCTGAGCACACAACTAAGTCGGGTTTGCGCGGCACTTCCGGCAAAACTTGAGTACAGCAATAGTTCCTTTTGACCAAATGAATGTGCAAAATTGGCATCAATTTGAGGGGTAATGATATCAAATTTGTGTTTTATGGATTTTATGGATTATATATTTAATGTTTAGAACAGAAAATTCGATGAATTTAGCTGAAATATAAATAACGGGCCGATTTACACACATGGTGCATGAACGGGAAATAACCGAATGTTGACTCGCGTAATCATACCATTTAATTTCGCCGACTTCTAGCAAAAAATCTTGACGGCATATCTCAGTTCATATTAAGATATGCTAAAGTACAGGGATGGTCCTATAACATATCAAAAATTCAGAGATCTATAAGTACTAGACAAATGGATTTACAGCGATTTGAATTCGTAGTACGTAGCGTGTAAAGTCAATGGGGACCGACTTAGTGTTGTGCTCCCACAATGCTCGATGCGAGGCGAGCGTGGCAAAAATAAAACGGGTTAGGGGCGCACACAACTAATTCAGTCTAGAAATCCACTTCCGGCAAAAAATTGAGTAGAGCAATAGTTCCTATCAAGCACAAAAAGTGTGCGAAATCGATACATTAGCTGGTGCTGTCCTCTCGAATGTTGCATCACTATCATCCTTCGGCTGCGGAGCAGGCGACCACAAGTTTTCTCCAAGCACGGCGATCTGTAGCAAGAGTGGCTATCTGACGTTCTTGAAACATGCCTTCATTGTCACCAAGTAAGCGTTGTATGTACTTCAAGTATGATGTGCTTGGACGACCAGGTCTCCTTCGGCCATGTGTTGGTATGTAAGCATACATTCTAGCAGGCTCTTCACCAGGGAGACGGAGAATATGTCCAAGAAATCTCAGCTGGCGACTTTTTACTCGGTTGATAAGAGGCTCGGTCTTGGTCATGTCATAAATGGTGGTGTTCGGGACATGATCCATGCGTTTGATGTTAAGCATTATCCTGTAGCAAGAGGTAGCATAGGCATTTATTTTACACTCCATATCTTGAGATATCACCCAGGATTCACAGCCATACAGCAAAATCGTCACACAGGTGGTGCTAAATAATTTCACTTTTGTCGCGATAGCTACTTGAGGACTCCTCCACAGGTGTTCCAACTTCCAGAATGCACACCATGCCAATGCCCTGCGTCTTTTAAGGTCACTTGCACCCGATGCCATCATAGAGCCCAGATATCTGAAATCCGTCACATGGTTGATGGTTTCCCCATAGACCTGTAGTGTTGGGTGAGGATTGCAGTTGGCCGTCATATACTCCGTTTTGGGAACGCTAATGATGAGGCCAAGGTCTTTTGCTGCTGCAGCAGTTTTTGTCAGCTGGGTCTGAGCTCGTGGAATTGTGGTCTCAAGTAAGGCAATATCATCAGCAAAATCAAGGTCGTTTAGAACAACGGCGGGATGACGTCTAGAGCGACGCTGATGTGTCACAACTCCCGAGTCAAGGTCAGATGTGGCTTTCTTCAATAGATAGTCTACCAGTATCACAAATAGGAATGGAGCTAGGACATCACCTTGTAGCACTCCAGTGGAGACATCAAAAGGATCTGAGATGCTGCCATCTACCATCACAGCACTTTTCGAGTTGTTGTACATCACACCTATGGCATCTACAAGAGGTTTTGGTATTCCATAATGTCGCAGCACTGCAAACATGACTTCCCTGTTTATTGAGTCGAAAGCTTTCTTGAAGTCTATGAATGTGACTGTGAGAGGTAACTGATGGTCCTTGAACCCTTCCATAATCCTCCTGAGGATATGGATTTGCTGTGCACAGCTTCTTCCAGGACGGAAGCCAGCCTGGTTGTTTCTCAAGATGGGGTCGACATGATCTCTAATTCTGTTTAGCAGGATCTTGTTATACACCTTGGCTGCAATTGACAGTAGCGATATTCCTCTATAATTCGTCATTTCAGAATGTTGCATGTATGTGTTGTGTGGAATATGTACGTGAAGTTTGTAAAAGAAACGGGATGATTTGAGCTTTATTTTAATTTTATCCGCCGATTTACCGCCACTGTGCATCCCAGCCTGAGGACTGAAAATTAGGTGATGAAATTAATACCTCCAAATTCAGCGGCATTTACTGAAAAATGTGACGGATAACTTTTCTTTATATTCTGATATGTTATAAATAAGCATTGAAATAGAGAGGTTTTAATAAGCCGACATTTGTGTGTAAAGCCTATGGGGAGCTAATTAGTTGCGTGCTCCCTTGAAGCACACATCCCTAGTTCCCGGTGGTTTTGCTCGCCGAGGGCATGTGCATGGTAACGAATACCAACAAAATCCATGCAGTCTTGGGCGGTTATTTTATTCACAAACGCGCAAATAATGACCGTAGGCCTACTTTAAAGAACCCATGTGAGCCAATGATTTCTTTACTTTTTTAACGATTTTTCCCCCATTTTGCCCATGAGATAGACAACGGACCATTATAAAAAGAAGTTGGATGTAGGGAAATTGAATATATTCGACTTCTTTTTGATTAAAACAATGTTTTGGGTTAACAAAAATTCATATTTTTGCACTTATACAAACGTAAACCCGCCTTTTATTAATAGGAAAATGCGACATTATTTGAAATACGGTGGGGGAGGGGGGGGGGGGGGGGGGGGGGGGGGTAGGGGAGCTTCCGGCTCAGAAAATAGTGTAGAGGTCTATAAGATTAAAAGTTTCTTTAACTTTTCAATTTTCAACCTGACATATCATCATGGTGCTGCAACAAATGTAGTAAATTTCTGTCAGTTGATGTCCGCCCAACACCGTTTGACAACTCGATCAAAGGGTGACGGACGATAGCTATCACGGATATCGAAATTTACTAGTTTTGGGCGAATTGCATTATGTCTTACAGAGTAATTTATCACTTAAAATGCTTATCCTTTCGGGCAAAATGTGTTTATATTCTTATATTGTTCATTTTTTGAAAAGTTTCAATGACTTCATACAGTATAGAATCACAAAACTTGCCAATGCACGGGATACTATCTACTGAAGACAGTACTTCGTGTGCATTCCACGCGGCACGGAGATAGTTTTTAAAAAACACGCGAAAAATACAAATTTACATATGGCGATACGCTGTTTCAAATGACCACATCTCTAAAACGGAATATCAAAATTCTATAAGATTTTGCAGTTATACTTAAAATTTAACAATGAAAACAATGGTATATGATTTAACTGATTTTGAACAAACATGTGTTCTGAAAGGGCGCACACAACTAATTCAGTCTAGAAATCCACTTCCGGCAAAAAATTGAGTACAGCAATAGTTCCTATCAAGCACAAAAAGTGTGCGAAATTGATACATTAGCTGGTGCTGTCCTCTCGAATGTTGCATGTATGTGTTGTGTGGAATATGTACGTGAAGTTTGTAAAAGAAACGGGATGATTTGAGCTTTATTATAATTTTATCCGCCGATTTACCGCCACTGTGCATCCCAGCAGCCTGAGGACTGAAAATTAGGTGATGAAATTAATACCTCCAAATTCAGCGGCATTTACTGAAAAATGTGACGGATAACTTTTCTTTATATTCTGATATGTTATAAATAAGCATTGATGGCATAAGATTGCAAATTATCACAAACATTGACTGTGGAATTTTTGAAATAGAGAGGTTTTAATAAGCCTAAATTTGTGTGTAAAGCCTATGGGGAGCTAATTAGTTGCGTGCTCCCTTAGCGTTTGTCGGGTCTTCCGGGGGTCAAAGGTCGTTTGGGGTCGATTTTTCAAAGTTTGTCCGATCGGGCTTAAACTCAGTGACGGGAAGCCCGAATACGAGTCGAGCGTGGAAAAAATAAAACGGCTTTGGTTTTCTTGGGTCGTCCGGGGTCAAAGGTCGTCTAAGGGTCGAATTTTCAAAGTTTGTCCAATCGGGCTTAAACTAGGGGGCGGGAAGCCCGAATACGAGTCGAGCGTGGAAAAAATAAAACGGCTTTGCTTTTCTTGGGTCGTCCGGGGTCAAAGGTGGTCTGAGGGTCGAATTTTCAAAGTTTGTCCGATCGGGCTTAAACTAGGGGGCGGGAAGCCCGAATGCGAGTCGAGCGTGGACAAAATAAAACGCCTTTGCTTTTCTTGGGTCGTCCGGGGTCAAAGGTCATCTAGGGATCGATTTTTTAAAGTTTGTCCGATCGGGCTTTAACTTGGTGATGAGAAACTCGGTGATCTGTTTGTTCGGTCCCCGCAAGAGCAAGTTCGCATTCGCTAGAGCATACGAGGTCAAAGGTCATCTAGGGATCAACTTTTTGAAGTTGGTCGGATCGTGCTTAAACTCGGTGATCACAATGCTCGATGCAAGGCGAGCATGGCCAAAATAAAACGGGTAAGCGTTTGTCGGGTCTTCCGGGGTCTAAGGTCGTCTAGGGTCGAATTTTCAAAGTTTGTCCGATCGGGCTTAAACTCGGTGACGGGAAGCCCGAATACGATCCCGCGAGTCGAGCGTGGAAAAAATAAAACGGCTTTGCTTTTCGTGGGTCGTCCGGGTTCAAAGGTCGTCTAAGGGTCGAATTTTCAAAGTTTGTCCGATCAGGCTTTATGCATGCATTCTACCAACCACCAAACCCGAGAACCGACAAACCCCGGGTGACCGCCCAAACCCGAGAACCGACAAACCCCGGGTGACCGCCTAGTTATAAATAATAATAGACTGTGCTCGGACAAGGTTAGTGACGTGAATTACTCAACGTTGAGTAACTATGTAACACTAACAGTTCAACAGTTGAGTAAACAATGCCCAATATGTTCAAAAGTTGAGTAAAAATGCCCAATATGTTCAACAGTTGGGTAAAATGTTTGGCATTAATATAGCACCTCGAATCGTGTCTCGAGCTAAATTCATTTCGTAACCGTCGATGGGTTGTTGATGAAGTGTTTTTAAACACTTAAAAATCTCACGGATATAACTAGTTTCGCTTGATAGCTCAGATAATAGCGTTCGCTTGGAGAACGAGAGGTCCGGGGTTCGAAATCGATCCTTCTGCTCTGCACAATTTCATGTGATATTTTTTTCTCGTCAAAATCATTTTTCACAATTTCATCACACAAAATCCATGAATTCGGACGTTTTCATTGCAAAAACGGTATTTTTCCCCCCAAATTTCAATAATGAATTCAAACACGTGCATGAAAATGAAGCGCGGGCGGGTTACGGGAAACTAAAAATCAAGTTGGCGAGGCCTAACGGGGGATCGTAAGTTTCGTTTTCTGACCGAAAATCGGTGAAAATCAGACAAAAATAACATCTATGATTGGAGCAGAACCAGAACTTGCCAATGATGTGATTTGTTTTACTATCGATTCATGTTGTTTACCCAGATAATTCGGACCATGAATGGGAACCTGTGAATTAGAACCGTGTAAAAATGTAATGGGAACGGCCACAATAGTTTCTGGGAAGCTACCGATCAAACCGTTATTAATATTTACGGGGAAAAGATTGAATTATACGCTTTTACAAACTCTGTTTTCCACTTGAATCAGTGGTCTAGAAGGTTTTAATGAATTATATTTCATCAAGGAAATCGATCCAATATCATGAATAATAGGTCCCTTTTCATTTTTCTCTGCATGCATAGTTTATGGACATAGATAAGATAATAACATATCTATCTCTTGAGATATAATCTTGTTCACATCAGGATGAACATTATACCCTGTCCTATGACCAACAGTCATATCCCAAACGTCTATAATGGTCACGTGTTCCAATCCAGACATCATATTGCGCATCACTTTATCAAGTTCCTGCGCATACCAATTGCTAAAATCAATAAAAGGAGTGTGTTGTCGCGTATTTGCCGATTTTATTATTACGCGTGCATCCGGGTTTCTCAATTTCAGACGTATGATGGCGTCCTTTATCGCTTGCCAGCGCTGACGATAATAGCTAATGTTAGCTGACGTAAAATGGGCCCATAGTGTGAGCATGAGTACTTCCTTTCCATCCGAGTTCACCATATTATCAATCATATTCGGTACATAGAGGATATTTGAAACAAGTCTCAAGTCATTTTGGACGGGATGGCCATGATGTTTATAGACAAAGGTGATGTTATGCGCCTTATCAACGGCTACATGTGGACCGAAAAGCACATTTGGGTCTTTACGTTCAACCAAAGTACGTTTTAAAATGTCTGCAAAATACTGATACCACTGCCGCATAGTGGAGTCGCCCCAGAAATAAAGGGTGTGGTCTTGTAAACATTCTCTAATTTGAGTCAACGATTCCGGAACGACGAAGTGGCTGTTGTTGCACACCGATGAATGCCATTTATCTTGATAATAAAATCCTGCTACGTTGTTAGGTGGTCGTGGGGGAAGCCCGGATGTACACGGTTTCAATTCATTCGGTTTGCACGTTGACAATTTTGTCTCGTTTCCTAGAAGAAGAAGTATATTAGTAAATAGTAATAGCTGTTTCAGTAAGTGAAGCGAATTGTCACTTTTTTCAATACCTTTCTTGTTAATTGTGATACAAAGAAATCATTCTTTTATTATCTGGTGAAACACCACATATAATTACTCATATGCAAATTTAATGTTTTTTCTTATAACCATATTTCGGCATTTGTTCACATCATTATTGCTAAAGCAATATTTGTTTAACTAATTTAAACGATAATTGTTGAGTTTGATGTTGTGTCCACTTAAGGCATATTATGTGATCTTTTCCAGGGGGCGTCCTCTAGTCCATGACTTTTTCTTGCAGATTTACATTTCTGATCATAAATTATGAATATATTCTGAGTTAGAGCGATACAATTCCTAATTACTTTAAAATCATGTTTTTTAGAGTTAAAATAGAGTGAAAATAATCTGTTCGCGCGGACTATCTATTTTAAAACCACGCACTATGGAGCCGAATTGTTTATGTGGTTGCCATGGCGACCGGTAACTTGGTTATTTTGCAATATATTTCAAATTTAGAGCATGATTTAAAAATAATCAGCCTCCATAGTTCACTACATCTAATGTATGTCTGTTCTACATGCATGCCAAACGATACGATAATATGACATTGCGTTTTTGAGTATAATGATTGTTTGAAATTTCCTAATTACCGCATTTTGACGTTTTGAGATCGGGCTTTAAAGTTTGGGTATCGTTTTTGAACAATACGTTGATCTTCATTTGAAATATGTAATGTTTTTGTCATTTTTAGTTGTATACCGAATTATTAACAATTATAAAACAAGAATAATAAAAATTGACGCATTCATTCTCCTTCAACTCGTTTTTTAAAAGATTTCTCTTAAATGTAGCAGGGTGGGGAAACAATAAGATACATTAGAAATACCAGTGATATTTAACGATAGCAAAATGGTTACAAAATAAATAATATAAATGTAAACTTTTGTGTACATTGCTTTACTTTGATCAACCATATCTATAGAACCGAAAATACTAACTCCCGGGCTAACTCCACAGTATTCAACAATAGCATTAGTTCGGTTTATTGGATAGACATGATTTTTCAATTTTGAACACCTCAACCCCTTAAAAGGCCCTTAATCTATTTGACTGCTATTCGAAATCCTAGATGGCATTGATGAAGCATATGGTCACCTTTTGAAGTGTGTAAATAGTTGTATTCAGAGCATCCAGTCATATTTCTGATCACCAATCATGCCAATAGGGCCTACAGGTAGGCTATATAAACTCCTCACAAAAATCCTATAGAGACACTTAACAACTGAGCCATCAGAGCCAATGATTAACGGCCCGAAAGGGTATGGATTAATCGAAGCAAATAACTCAGTGCATAATTTTGTTCTGCATACTTTGACACCTTGATTGTTGAGATACGATGTGGCGGAGTGGAGTTATTGTTATTTCAATGGTCGTAGATCCAGTTTCAAAAGTGACAATCATCCCTATTGCCTATAGAATCATTTTTGTACACGTGTGTAAATCATAAGATCTGATAATTCTCAATAATAGGGATGATTGTCACTTTTGAAACTGGACCAACGACCATTGAAATGACAACAACTCCGCTCCGCATTAACGCATCTCAATAATCAAGTTGTCAAAATACGCAGACCAAAAATATGCACTGGGTAATTTGCTTCGATTAATCCAAACCCTATCGGGCCGTTGATTAATGGCTCATTTTTAAGTGTCTCGATACCTTTTGTGAGGTGTTTATTACCTTAAATGCATTTGTTGTCAAATTACATTTATCACCATGAAACTAAATACAAATCTTATTAGTTACAGAGCAATGATACATTTCCTAATTACTACAGATTTGAGTGAATTAAGTTGTCCTGA
This sequence comes from Ophiura sarsii, assembly GCA_035610835.1. NCBI lineage: Eukaryota > Metazoa > Echinodermata > Ophiuroidea > Amphilepidida > Ophiuridae > Ophiura > Ophiura sarsii. The sequence goes on from CM069445.1 coordinate 34,803,591, forward strand.
TATCAGGACAGTATATTTTCTGAGTGTTTTTTCATTCGTAAATAGAATTCCATGGTTTGACACCGTGTTAGCCTCGTTTACAGTGTTTCCGGTTACGACCGCAACTGACCCCTACGGAATGCTGTATTATGAAAATCGAAACAAATAATATGTTGAACAATTCCCTAAATTGGAAGCAGATTTCTATTATGATTTAATAAAGTTCTGTGATGAGTTTCTTACGGAAAATACAGTCAAAGTAGATACATGAGTCCAGGAAAGTCTTTCCTGATAGTCAAGAAAAATAGTGTAAAAATTTGAAAAAGATCGCATAATATTACTTAAGTAGGCATTTATACTTACCCTTCGGTTGCACCATCACATGTGGAGTTGTAGAATTTAACTTACGTAAGTATTCTTCCCTGAAAAAGAAAATTAATATATGTTAGGTATCTTTACCAGATTTAAGCAATGAGCTATATTAAATAGTTAATTGGGTTAGCATTTTTTATTATAGGCCTACAGTAAGCAAAAAACACCATATTCTTAATTGGATGAACAATCTCGATGATATGATAGCGACGATGATGAGATAGGGTCAAAACGCATACAAAGAATAATTATTGGATGCCTGGGATCAATCGTTCACAAAAAATCACCTGATTTGAACAGAAATAAAGGAAGACTACCTATATACAGTTTACAAATCGTGCGTACGACCACACCTAGAAAACTCTGTCCAAGCCTGGTGTCCATATCTTAGGAAGGACATCAACGCCATGGAAAGAATACAAAGGCGAGCAACTAAGATGGTACCCCAACTGAGCTGAGACACCTTACATATGAAAACAGGACGAGGAGCCTAGGCATCATATCTCTGGAGAAGCGTAGAATCAGAGGGGACCTCATCGAAACATTCAAGATATTAAAAGAGCTCGACAAAGTAGATATAACCCATCAGACTTCTTCACATTGGCCCAAGCAAATCACGCCACAAGAGGACATGAAATGAAAGTCTACAAGCCCGCACTTATCAAGAACCTCAACTGCAGGAAGTACTTCTTTACGATGAGATAGAGTCATCAACCAATGGAACGAGCTACCTACAGATGTAGTCAACGTTAAGACAGTGAATGCATTTAAAAATAGACTTGATAAACACTGGAACAAAATAGGATATGGAATCGTAAAGGCTAACAGCCTAAACTAGTTTTTCCATCAAACCTTAAGTGTAAGTGTAAGTGGATCGAAAAAACCGAAACACTTTTTTTGCGAGTGACGTATACCCTTACAGCAAATGACCTATCGCTCTGCAACGTTAGAGCTATATTTTGGCTATCACATAGTCAAATAACAACGATATCGATCTAAAATCGCTGAGATTTTACGAATATAAGTAGACAGCTTGAAAACACACATTACATCGTTCATCCTGCATACCTGACTTTCTTGTCCGCCATACAACGGAGATCTTCCAGACACCAACAACTAATCTCCAAGATCTTAGGAACCGCATTATCAACGCTGTTCGGGGAAGTAGGCGCACACGAATGACATGTCGTGCAGTACTTCACAACTTGAAAAAGGATCAGCATTTTGAGTGTCGAGCAGCACCAATAATATCACCTTCAAAACATCACGTGACGTCACCAGAAAATCAACATCTTCTGGTAACACTGGATCAGCGGTCATACACCATTGATAAAGACATCCGAACGGACGTCGAAACTGTCTGGAATTTTTCTATGACATTTTATTATTAATCTTCCTTGGATTCCTGATGAAATTATTCTCTGACTTTCAAAACATTCTAATAATGAATGATTAATGCAAGAAAATGTCCACCTTCGCTGGACTACTTCAATTAAAAAAAATTAAAAAAATACTGAAACGTTTTATTCATTACATTAAAGAGAGAAGATTTGCATACAGACTATACTTTAATTTGGATTTCAAGCTGCGTCATTAATTATCAGCCAATGTATTGCCAGATTTACTCATTAGATAATGAGATAGCCAAGACATATCTTTAACATGACATTTACTCTCAGAATGAAGAGTTCGATTCCAGTTATTGAATTAAAATTAGTTATTAAAGCTTTTTTTGTTGTTATTGACCTGACAAGACATTCAGGTATGCAGGATAAAGGATGTAAATGGTGTTCATAGGCGTGCGCAGGATTTTTTTACCCGGGGGGCTTAAAAATGAATTTCATTGTTCGCACCGCTATCCGCGGTAATGGTTCGCACTGCTATATGCGGTAACGAGGACAAGGGGGATGTGCAACCCTTGGAATTGGATTGTGCTTTTGACCAATATTTTATTGAAAAGCCTTAACTTCATTTCCAATCAATATTGGCTTATTATCAACATCATTTAAAATTGGATTTGAAAAGGGTTTGAAATTGCGAATAAATTAAAAAGGATTTGCGCGTAGCTCGAAAATATTGGCTATTGTAAAAAGAAAGGTTTAACAAACCGTTCCTGAAGCCATGCTGCTAAGCTTGACTGATAATTAAACAGTGAAACTAATTTGCGCGTAGCGCGCCAAAAATGTCTATTTTAACACTAAAAAGGTCCAGAAAACGTTTCTGAAGCCATCTTGTTCCAATTGAATAACAAAGTAGAATAAAAATAATTTTGCGCGCTTTTTATTGTAAAAATAAAGGTTTAGAAAAACGTTCCTGAAGCTATCTTGTTTAGCTTAAATAATAAATAATCAGTGAAACTAATACGCGCGTAGCGCGCCCAAAAATGTATATTTTAACAATAAAAAGGTCCAGAAAACGTTTCTGAAGCCATCTTGTTCCAGTTGAATAACAAAGTAGTATACATATAATTGGCGCGAAGCGCGCAAAAATTTGTTATTGTAAAAATAAATGTTTAGAAAAACGTTCTTAAAACCATCTTGTTAAGCTTGAATAATAAAAAAAACCTAGTGAAACTGATGCGCGTAAAAAATTAAAAATGTCTATTTTAACACTAAAAAAGGTTAAGAAAACGTTTCTGAAGCCATCTTGTTCCAATTGAATAACAAAGTAGTATACAAATAATTGGCGCGAAGCGCGCAAACATTTGCTATTGTAAAAAAAAATGTTTAGAAAAACGTTCTTGAAACCATCTTGTTAAGCTTGAATAATAAATAAACAGTGAAACTAATGCGCGCAAAAAATGTTTATTTTAACACTAAAAAGGGTTAGAAAACGTTTATGAAGCCATCTTGTTGAAATTGAATAACACAAAATAAAAAATTAATTCCTGCGGAGCGCGAAAAAAATGGCTATTGTAAAAATAAAGGTTTTTAGAAAAGCCTTCCTGAAGCTATCTTGTTTAGCTTGAATACTAAATAATCAGTGAAACTAATATGCGCGCAGGGCGCCAAAAAATGTATATTTTAACAATAAAAAGGTCCAGAAAACGTTTCTGAAGCCATCTTGTTCAAATTGAATAACAAACTAATTTTAAAAAAAATGGCTATTGTAAAAAGAAAGGTTAAAAAAAACGTTCCTGAAACCATCTTGTTAAGCTTGAATAATAAAATATTCCAACTAATTCGCGCGTAGCGCGCAAAAATTGGTTTTTTTTACAAATGGTCCCGAAAACGTTCCTGAAGCACTAAAATGGTCACATTTAACACTAAAATGGTCCTGAAAAACGTTCATGAAGCCATTTTGTTTGAGCTTGAATAAAAAAAAAAATGAAACCAATTCGCTCGAAAGGCGCAAAAATGATGTCTAGTTTACTAACTAAAATGGTCCAGAAAACGTTCCTGAAACATGTTGTTATAAAGCTTGAATAAACATTGAAACCAATTCGCGCAAAGCGCGCAAAAAATGGATATTTTAACACTAAAAAGCTCCAGAAAAACGTTCCTGAGTGTACACACTGTCAGTGTTTTAAACTAAAATGGTCCAGAAAAACGTTCCTTTAGCCATCTTTTTATAACTTGAATAAAGAAAATGTGAATCTAACTCGAGCGAAGCGCGCACAAATTTCTATTTTTTCACTAAAATGGTCAAGAAAATGTTCTTGAAACCATATTGTTAAGCTTAAATAGTTAAACATTGAAACTAATTCGCGCAAAAAATGGCTTCTTTTGAGGGGGGGGGGGGGGGGTGGGGGGGGGGGGGCATCGTCCCCACCGTGACAATGATGGGGGGTTGGCACTCCGCGCTTGCACTGTCTATGTTCGTTATACCCTTCCTCCTTATCTTCCTTTTTATTTTTTACTCTTTTGCCAAGGGGGTGATGCAGAGGGCCGAGCTGTTGGGTTTTAACTTGCCTGGATGACCTAAAACTCTCCTTGCTATCAATATTTACTTTCTTTATAAAACACTCACGTGGTTCAGAGACGTAGAGATAAAGTGAGATACACTAATAAAAGCTCCCGGCCTCTCCTTTTCCACCCCCCTCCTCCCCTCCCTTCCTCCTCTCCCCTCTCCTCCCCTCCCCTCTCCTCCTCCTCTCCTCCCCTCCCCTCTCTCCTCCCCTCTCTCCCCTCTTTTTTTAACCTCTGGGGACCCGGGGGGGGGGGGCTTGAGCCCCCAAAGCCCCCCCCCCTGGGCACGCGCCTGGTGTTGTCAGGTCGTCTACTTATATCCGGAATATCTCATCGAATCTATTGTCGATATCGCTGTGAATTAATTATGTGATAGCCAAGACATGGCTCTAACGTTATATCTACTTTTCAGAGCGATATGTGATCTGCCGTAAGGATACGGAACTCGACAAAAAGTGTTGCGGTTGTTTTAATACACCCTGTATATAGGAATGCCTATATAGCATGTCTAGAGACAAGGTTTGTGGCGGAAGGTTTGTGGCGGATCCCGACGGGTTGGAACGTAGATAAATCAGACTCATTTCGGGACATTGTGACCTCTAAGCTTCCTGAGTATTGGCCTAAGCTTAAGCCACAATGTATTATTAGTACAGATCACCAGTTTGGAACGTTTCTAGACACAATTCTGCCAGGTATTATCGGCGGCTAAAACTTACTTCGAAAAAAGCAGGAACTCTTCTTTGGACACTACAGAGTGACTGAATGCTATACTTTTGGCTCCGTCCAAGCTGTGCGAAAAATAGGTTTCACAAGGTAGAATATCGGGTTTGACGCAAAACCAAGGGAATCCGGTCCTTTCATCCGTGAAATTACAAAATGTCTTGGATACAGGTGTCGTCGGATACATTTCTGTTGTGAGATGGCAAGACGTAGTCCTGATGATTTTTCCGGATTGGAAATTGCCCTTGTAACGAAGTCTTGCAGGATAGTTATCCCGCACGCGTCGAAGAACTGCGACGGCTTCACTGGAATCAACTAAACTCACAGAAATAGCCGTCTGTCCGACCCAGTGTAACTGGAATTTTGCCGTGTAGCTACCGTTTTGATGGTCGATGATCACGTCTGCGGCGGCGCTGGCACGTAATTCGGCATTGTGTATCCATGCCCACAAGTTATCTCCACCATAAGACTTACTAACGTTATTCCTATTACGCGCTTCAATATGCACTTCCAGTGAATCACAGAGTGTGTATGTTTGATATGAATTGACTATAAAGTTAGAATATTCTGGACTAGTCGAAAGGTTTAAATAGAACTTTGTCGGCTGAATCTTTGCATGGACCTCAGGATTCAATGGCACGGCTCCAATGGTCTTTTGGACTGCTGTCATGGATGATTGTTGCAAATCAGATGTATCTGATGTGTTTATGGTTTTGAGAAATGTATGTGTTTTATGGCTTACGCTTATTTTAGACTCATTTGGTGATACTGAAAGTGGAATACCTTTCAAAGGGGTATTTGTTTTCATGGTATAATATCGACCAGCTGAATGCATTCGAATATGAGTTGAAGTGGCAGAACCTTTCAATTCAGAAATCTGTCGAAAGAAAATATCAGATGTCTGAATGTTATATACCAATTCATTTTATTATTGATTAATATTTTAATTTAATTAATTAACAATTGTTGTCTTAAAAGAATACTTGGGGATATAGGCCTATCTCTTTATATTGTAATTCTAAGCCCACATCTTTAAAATATGAATAACTAAGTTTATAATAATTGATTACTTGGTACAATCATAAATATCACAAAGATAACAAATAAATATATTACCGGTGGCAATATTATGTAACTTAGACATAATATGCAGGTTGCGACCAGCAGAATCAGGTAGACAAATGACTTCCCCAGACGACAACCTCCAGTCGTTGATGGCGTCAACATTTTTTGTAAAACCACAGGGGGCATCTGCTGTTCAAACGGTGGAGGAAATGTTTATGGTACAGGAAAAGGAGTTATAGCCAATAAAAGTATCTATCAAAAATATGCAAATTAGCTAATTATCATATTTACGCAAATACAAGCGACGATTAAAGCTTAGAAGTGGTGCAGATAATCATGTAGGGTACTCTCATTCTAACTAACTAAGTTTATCATTCATTGATTTCAAGATCAATAGCCAATTCACAGAAATTAACAAAATATGCAAATTAGCTCATTAGCATAATTACAATAGTGTACATAGTTGTACTGATACGAGCCTAACTGTTATTGTTAAATAATTATGTATTCTTTGAACCATTTAGGTTCGTATTGCAAGTCTTCATATCAGATGCCAGATTGAGAAAAAAATCTGGTGCAAACACCGTCTGAGAGGAACAGAGCAAGGATGGACCATGCAGTCAGTGTTTGGCATGAAGATTTCCACGTCCGTTTACGTTGATACGCTGACGTGGTTTTGACGTTTAGTTGCGTATATTCATACAATTACACAGTGGCGTGACTAGGGTGGGGGGGGGGGGGGGGGGGGCGGCGCAGGGGGTCATTCCCCCCTGCCGGAAGACTTGCCCCCCTGATCCCCCAAATGAAATGACAAAATGTATGTATAGGCCTACCTAATGTATACTAACAAATATAGTCAGATATGCCCCCCCCCCCCCTGATGACCCCCACATGCCCCCACCCCCAAAATTGAAGACCCTAGTTACGCTACTGCAATTACAATCCACTACTTATTTGCGAATTAGAGTCACAGGATTGAATAAAAGAACAAATTTACAAAATCTATATTGAAGGGGCTGTTAACCCTTACAACATGAAATTTACCAAGCGCTGTACATTTTGAACTGTATGATGTATATAAAAGTATACCTTTTTGGAAAGGAAATGAGTCGGAGAGTCCATTTATGGTATCAAATTTTATCTTGAATGTTTTTTTTAAAATGTTTGACCTAAAAATCACTTTTTTGGCTCAAAATTTGCTGCATTGGTAGCAAATTCAGTTTTTGCTAAAAACGCAGAAATTGCACCAAATTCATCTTCATACAATTCTCTGGGAAGATTTTTGTTACTTTGTTTTGAATATCTCATTCATTTTTTGAATTATAGACCAAAAAGTGCCAAAAATTTTCATGATTTTGGAGGTAAACAAATCAAATTTGTGGCACTTTTTGGTCAAAATTTCAAAAAATAAATCAGCTATTTATAAATAAAAGAACTCCTCCTAGGGAATTTTATTAGGATTATAATTAAACTAGAACAACAAAATTTGACAAAATATATTTTTAGTTATCATTACAAAACCGAAAATGGTTCATGATTGGTTTCGTTGAACCCTTTTCTTCAAGAAAATGTATACTTATAATTATATAGATTAAATGAATAATGAAGAAAATACGACAGTTTTACGGAGGCAAAATACCTGAGTGTTCACACACCCTTAATATGTGCACATGTTGTCATGCCCATATTTCATCAAAATATCACAAAAATACAGATAACATTGATCTGGTGTGTTAACACTTTCCACGCAGCAGCGCGAGAAATGCATTGAAATAAGTCTAAATATGCCTAGTGATGGTTCAATAATCCTTGAGATAGCCCTTGAAAGTTGTGAAAGGTTTCTGAAAAAATTCTTATGTATTTGGTAAACTTATTATAGCCGCGTGGACAGTGTTAACATCTATTGTTTACTTGTAGTAGGGCTCATAGCACCTACTTAAAGTAAATATTAGACTAGGTGCAGATAGATATTCCAAGCCAACATGCAGGTAGGAGGAAATAAACTGCTCACAAAAAGTATCGAAACACTTAGAAATGATCCAATATATAACGGCTCGAAAGGGTATGCATTAATCGAAGCAAATAACCAAGTACATGATTTTGTTCTGCGTATTTTGACACCTCGATTGTTGAGATACGATGTTGCGGAGCGGAGTTATTGTCATTTCAATGATCGTGGGTCCAGTTTCAAAAGTGACACTAATCCCTATTGAAAAGCACGAATCTGATCATTCTAAACAGTAAAAATGCAAACCTCTTTCTATAGGATGATTGTTACTTTTGAAACTGGACCCACGACCATTGAAATGACAATAACTCCGCTCCGCAACATCGTATCTCATCGATCGAGGTGTCAAAATACGTAGAACAAAATTATGCACTTGGTTATTTGCTTCGATTAATGCATACCTTTTCGAGCCGTTATATATTAGATCATTTCTAAGTGTTTCGATACTTTTTGTGAGCAGTTTAATATAGTGCGTGTAGGTAGTTGGTTGCATTAAAACCTAGGGCGTGTATTGATAGTGCTCTAATATTTTCCGATAAAGATCCAGAGAAAATCGGCTATGCTCTTCGCACAAACCTAGAAAGTTGCAACAAGACAAGTGGTTGATTGAAAACAAATGGTCATTTAATACATGCGGGCAAAACTGAACTGATTCTCTTTAGGACGATGCACAGGCTAAACAATTATACTGATTTTTCTATTGTTCTCCACCCTGGTCTTGAACTAAACCAATTATTGACGGTTAAAAAATTGCTTTCCACATAAAGTATAGAAGGTCAATTCTCCGCTGACATTTTTCATCAGCCAGGCAATTTTTTAAAAACCAAAACATTAAAAAAATGATTTGCTCAGCTATTGTGTTTGCCTTTTTGATTATTTTATCTCATCATGGTATGGTGGCATTTCTAAATAGCTAAAGATATAAGATAATAATGTTACATACCCTGGCTGTCGGGAAATAGATGAAATGTTGGACCCAACTCAAGATGGATGTTGTTGTTGCTGCTGCATCTCAGATAGCTAGTGAGGTAGTATAAAGTCTAAAGAGAGATGGCTTCAGGCTATCTCCCTGAGAGAGCAATTTGACAAACAAGTATAATTATTATGCTAATTTAACCCAATAGGCTATTCCCAACACACTCAACCTTTTACAATATTTTCCACCTACGGTAGTCTGGCCTATTCATTGAAATACCGTATTCATCATTGAATATAAATCCCATGTAAATATTGCAACTCTCACCAAAATAGGTATATGATTTGAAAAATGATTTATCAATATATCATCATATTCATAAAATGTCCTAATATTTCATATCAAGAAATTGTTATTGCTACAGCACACACATGAAAGCTAAGCACTTCTTAACTTTTCCCTTTTTTACTAAATAGCAATTGAAAATCACACCTGTTATAATAACCACTCGCTATAGGCCTAATTAAAAAAATATTTAAAAGAAATATCTACTGATATAGCAACTAGCAAAAATAACTTCCCATTTTGATTAAGTATACAAATTATAATATTCAAACAAAATTATCTTAGAAATAATTTAAACCTTTTTCCGGTCATTTTCTTGACAGGCATTTTTTGGAGTCACTAGGGAGCGTTCGTTTAATACGACAGGGGGGGGGGGGGGGGGGGGTGGGTGGAGGGATGGGTACTTTTCAATTTTTGTATCCATTTTTTTCTTCAAGTTACTTTTTTTACCAGCTCGAAATAAGAAATAATTTCAAGACAAGTATTATTTTAAGAGTTGAAGACATTTCTAGTTTACAATTACGGTATTTTCTTTTATCCCCTCCAGTTCGAAACGAGAAATAAAGTTAATGGGAAGTGTTATACTATTAAGAGCTGAAGACCATTCTATTTCCCGATTAATATTTTCCTTTATATGTACTATATTTAAAAAAAAACAAGAAAAGTATAATTGACCTTTTATAGTTAGACTTATTCCTAGAATATTGGAGGACTATATTAATAGCCTCTTTTATGAACACAGCCGGGCCGGCGTATTTTCTTTAAATGCAACTATAATGGGATGCATAGACGACAGCTGATGTACACATAGATGGTATCGCTGTACGGAATAAAGCGTAGTAACACAATGGGATGCATCCCGTTATTGTTGCAGAAAGAAATTAAGCAGCCGGGCCTGTTTATCAGACTTTATGTCATTAAATGAGGTTCTACTGAATGTGATATTCAACTTTCAAGCAGAAATAGAGGCAAAATCTAAATTCACAAGAAAATAATGTACACAAAATGCTTCATGAACGCAACACTGTTACGGTGTCATTTTGCAAAAGTTCTTGGTGGTTTTTTTTGAAAATCCTGAACCCCCCCTGAACCTGAATAGACTTTAGAAAGTTGATATTTTTTATGGGTTGTCTCGGATAATTTTCTATGACATATCACTTGAAAAACTCGACATTCCAATTTGTTGTTTTTTCTACAAATTGAATTATGAGGTAAATATTGAGTATAGTTGGCAAAGGTCACTATTTTTTTCCTGGCCAGGTTGAAGTACTTTGATAGCATATTAGAATAACGAGATTAGTTTGTTAAATTTTTTACTCGTTGCCATGACAACAGCCCAATTTAGATTTTAGGCATTTTTTGGTCAATATCAGTTTAAAATAGTGGAAATTTACCGCACATTCGTTATTTTATTTATTTTGATATACAAGATTTTTTTCTTTCAAAATCAACTATTTATATGATAAAGACCCATATTTATACTTTAAACACAAATAATACCAAAACAAAATAAAACAATGTTTTAATGTATTTTCTGACCTACCAAAACTGCTAGTTTTGACATATTAACCAAACTGACATTTTAGCCTATCTTTGCATCTCGTAAAAACTACTTGCCAGGGCACTCAGGATATTGTCCTCATAGGAGGAGGGAGAGATGACTTTACCCCACTCATATCTGATGAAAACAGCTTGGGGTATTTATATGCCAGATATAAATGACGCATATTTGAAAAATTACAATATTTCGTTTGTTACAAATAATGACATGCATTTTGATACTGAAGCCATTTGATTGATTAAGACAAATGATGTTAGTATAATGTCAGAGGTTCAAGGGACTTCACCTCTACTAAACTGTTAAAAAAAAGTTTGGAATATTTTTTTTCAATCGCAATTTGTTCCAATATATCGGGATATGTGCATTAAGTGTAATATATCATTTAAAAGCTGATGTGTTCATCTTTACAATGATATCCAATTTGAAGTAATCCCTTGTTCCAGTGCTCGGCTATTGCTTGAGAACATGGGGAGGACGCAATCTGAAAGGTAAAGGTTTTAAATCAAGTTAGACTTACCTGCATGTATGTAGTTTACGAAGAGAATAGAATATTGTAACGGGTAATCCTGAACGTGACTTCAGTCTGAATGTATTTCATATTTTACACCCCGACTGCACCCAGACAATTAATTACACGTATAATACATATATTATAAATAATATAGACTGTACTCGGACAAGGTTAGTGGCGCGAATTAAACTGGCCAGTCCATGAACTAACTAACAATAGCTAACAATGAAGCGTGTATCCCGGCGTGTATTTTTTTTTGTATATAAAGAGCAAATGTGAACAATAGCCCAACACATTAACAAAGTTAATAAACTGAGTGATTACAAATCAAACGGGTAACTCTCAACAGAGAGCTCTGATGGGCCAATCAATTGGTTCACTGCAACTCAGAAAATAATCAAAAATACAAGTAAACACATTTGGGCAAGTAAAAAGCCAATGAAAGTGGCGTGGGACAGGAATAGGATAAACACCCAAACAGAGAATAACATCATAAAATAAGAGAAGAAAAATAATATCTGGAGGTCATTGATACATCGAGAGAGCTTAGCCAACATACAGGCTGTCCCAAAATGATTAGTCCCCATCGATGCCCAAAGTTCAATCATTTTTTTCATCATCAAAATCAATGAGATTAGATCCGTTGTTTTTCTATCATATTTATTCTTCTCTACCCTTTTATTAGAATTTTAGATCATGAATATCGGACTTCTTTTTTTTAAGACATGGTGATTTCACCTTTTGGCAAAGTGCAAAAAAAACGTGTTTTAAACAGCTTGTTTGAAAGAAACTAATATATTCTCTCAATCGCTTGTCTGCTAATAGCTTTGGTTCCTTTCTATTTTAAACTGCTGTTGTATCATATTGTTGTTCAAACCATTAATACTTCTTCATTTTGATTCAATTTGAAGAGTAAAAATGGATCGTCACGCATGAGCGACCCAAGCTTTATTTCTATAATGAGCTAGTTCTGAGGCTTAACTTGAGGGACATTTAAACAGGTAAATACGTGGTCATGGGTAATTAGCAGTGGCGTAGACTTATTTTTCATATTGGGGATGCAATTTTCTACAAATTTGCTGAAAATGATAATAGTCCCTTAGTGTTTAATCTCACGAAATCCATTATACAACGTGAAAATGAAATCTGGTGATTCACCAAATACCACTTCATTTAGAAGTCGCTAAACACTTGTCAAATAAAACAATGCACGGGGTCACTCAAGTGTGACAAACTTCTTTTACCCGTTAAATTGGATTAAGGAATATAATTATTAATGATTTGAACACCCATAACTAATAACAGTTACAACTTAAAGACACACAAGATTATATTGAGTAGACAAGAGATTATGAGAATACACAAGTTTCTTTCAAACAAGCTGTTTTTTAGCACTTTGTCAAAAAGGTAAAATCACCATGTTTTACATAATGGAGTGTATCTTGAGTTTGATAAATCCGATATTCATGATCTAAAATTCATGATCTAAAATTCTAATAAAATAGTACAGTATGACAAAGATGATGTAAAAACAGCGGACCTAATCCCATTGATTTTGATGATGACAAAAATGATTGAACTTTGGGTATCGATGGGTACTAATCATTTTGGGACAGCCTGTATGTTGGCTAAGCTCTCTCGATGTACTCTGCTATGGTTGAGTAACTATGTAACAGTTCAACAGTTGAGTAAACAATGCCCAATATGTTCAAAAGTGGAGTAAAAATGCCCAATATGTTCAACAGTTGGGTAAAATGTTTGGCATTTTTACTCAACTATTGAACATATTGAGCATTTTTGTGATCATTTGACACAAAACGCGAATGACGGAGAATTTAAAATTTAACTTTAGTTAGTGTATCAAAGTTTACCATGAAAAGGGGTTAACGAGTAGCCTACGTAAGAAATCTTTATATATCCACACGATAGACATGATACAGGGTATAATGTATAAACGAATTACTTTAGCTCCAGTTCGAGGCCCATCCATGCAATTTAACAAGGACGATAACCAGGGGTCGAACGGGTTGGTCTATATCCTTGAAAATACCATTTGGTAAATAAACATTACTTATTCGAATTGTCTGTAAATATGTCATTCACTCTCCTATTCCAGCTAGTTGCGCAACAACAACACCAATAATAAACTGCGCCAATAAAGTATCTAAACACTAACAAATGGTCAGATTTATCGGAACTTGAAATAGTATGCAAACAAATAATTAATTAATTTGATTTACAGTTATCTTCTGCGCATTTTGACACCTCTTTTGTTGCGCTACGATGTCGTTTGGCGGATTTATGGGCACTTGAGTGGCTTAAGGTCGAATTCAAAAGTTGTAAAAGCTCCTATTCACCCCAATTCCAGAAGGGAACTCACACAAGCATCACACACAGACAAAATCAAGACAAAAGACACCAATTTGTTCTGTTTACTTAACCATGACAATTAATGATTGATTAATTATTGATTTATGCCTCCCATCTCGGACCCTTTTGTTTTGTTATTGATAATTAATGCTGATGTTCATCGCAAACAACATCGTAGCGCAACAAAAGAGTTGTCAAAATGTGCAGAAGATAACAGTACAACACTCTTGTTTGAATAGGGGCTTTTGCAACTTTTGAATTTGACCTTAAGCCACTCAAGTGCCCATAAATCCGCCAAACAACATCGTAGCGCGACAAAAGAGGTGTCAAAATGCGCAGAAGATAACTGTAAATCAAATTAGTTAATTATTTGTTTGCATACTATTTCAGGTTCCGATAAATACTTAGGTACTTTATTGGCGCAGTTTAGGTGTTATTCACGGTGTAGGTACTTGTTTTCTATATGGATGTTCTGATGGAGATATCAATGTAATGATAGGGGTGCTATCTACTGATGAATGAAATGTAATACATGGGTGCTATCTACTGTAGATAGCAGACATTCGTGTTGGAGCCGCGGTTTGTTTGTTTGTTTATGGTCGATCCGTACAGACATAAGACGCCCTATAGGTCATGATTTCACAGACTCGAGCAAAACAGATGCAAGAGAATTATGAGGTAAAGAGCCAGTCCCAACAAATCCATGAGCAATCTCTATACGCCGTCAACCTTAAAAAAAGCCTTATTCTCTAGATAGCCTTGATCCAAGCTAGGGATCACACAAAACTCTATTATAATTCACAACCTATTATCCTACCCCGTCAAAATAATAGAAGTTAGGCTAATCTTCCCAAATTTAGGCTTAAACAATTATGATTGTGACGATATCATCATTAATGGCAGTAGGATAGTACCTTAAATGATCATCATCACGACAAATATGTTAATGTTGCGCTGCTGTTTTATTATTTAAAAGCAAATTTGCTAAAAAACCATCATACTTACACTTTTAGCTTGTTAAAACAAGCTATAAACAAGTTGTATCACATTATACATGTAGACCTTCATGGATTTGTGTTATTCTACAATAAGAACCATAATATCCGGATTTACAAGACAACACCAATTAAATTCCCTTTGGGTCCAAAGCTGTAGACACGTAATTAGGGTGTCATTATATTATATTTTCATGTATATATTATAAGACGGGTTTCGATTATCTGATTAATGTCATTGAAACCGTTATCAGCCAGTATCATCAGTAATGATTCAAAAGCTATGAACCCATCAGTTCATTTCAATAGCGTCTTTTCACACAATAGACACGGGATGAAGGAATCGACAGTTATTTGAATGGACAGAGTGATTGATTTGTTATGCTATCTAAGTTTAGGTCTAGTGTTTTGTTTTGCTTAATTGGGGGGGGGGGGGGGGGGGGGGGTAATTAGCACACATTTTTAATTTACCAACAGCGGTATTCATATCGAGGAGGACAAATGCTATACGCAACTACACCAACCGCATGCTCCAACACGATGGGCATCACGGAAATGATGTTAATGAGCTACCTTTTTCTGTACCAATACGGTATATTATGATACCTTTATTTTTGAACGCTGCTATATCCTTATTAACGGAACTAATGTCGTTTAATGTCCTGATAAAAGGCGGATGTTGCATGTCATTTGGTTTCTAAGAAATATATTAGATTGAATTTATATCAGTCGAGATGGCTACCATTTCGTATGACATTACTTGTGAATAAAAAGTAAAATGCAACAATATGAGCGAAAATGGAGCGAAAATTGTAATTTTCTGAATATACAAACTAGTCATTTTCCCTATCTTTGATTTTAGTCGATTTGTCATATTATATTGATTTGAATGGGTTCGAGAAGAAGTTACAACAAAATCTATATTCTGTTGCAATTTTGTCACCGTAAAAATCATACATTTCCTAAGGCTATGACAATCAATTCATGTTTTTTAACCCCCTGGGCACTACCTGTCTATCTAACAGCGCTTCTAATTAGTTAATTACAATACAGTCCTCAAAACAAGTAACTGACCAGCTAATAATTCCAAAACTGTAGCTCCCTACGTACAAATATTAAATTATAAAGTTGTCGGGAAATCGCTTTGCTTCAAATTGAGATATTACACGTGAAGATTGAATGAATATTAAATCAGTTATGAGTCCACAACCAAAGCCAAGTCAGTTTCTCATTTTAACACTTAGGTTTTGAACACGCAGGACCGTGTGACAGGTATGTGTATGGGCTGCTTTGATCAATTGAAGCATCCCCAATCCTCATCTAACTATGAACCCGTGAGTTATCGCTACCAGTTAATCAATAATCTGCCTGTTGCTAGTTCGAGGCTGCGTGTCGACGAACAAAATGTTAAAATGAAAAACTGACTTGGCTATGGTTTTGAACTCATAACTGAATTAATATTCATTCAATCTTCACGTGTAATATCTCAAATTGAGAAAAAGAGATTTCCTTACAACTTTATAATTTAATATTTTTACGTCAGAGCTATATTTTTGGAATTGAGAGCATATTAATTATCTGGTCAGTTACTTATTTTGAGGACTGTATATACTCATTTGAACAACCAATTACGATACAGCTTTTAAACTATTTCACCCAGATCTTTATCAGGGATACAATCATTTAAACAATGTCTCTGATTGGTGCAATAAATGATGTATCCATCTTTCTGACCAATCGACCGGTAGCTCTCAGGGGGTTAAATCATTCGAGTTGACAATTATTCTGTGTTTGGAAGCAGCCTGTTTTCACATTTGGACACTATTTTTGACAATCATTGGCCATCGCCATAACTTAAACACGCAGGTAAATTACCTTATAAATAATTATGTTCGTAAATCCAAAACCATAGCACCTACTTAAAAAGATTACATCATACATTATCTAAGAAATGTTTCATGAGACTATATAGTGCGGTTACACGGGTACTTACGTAAGTTAATCCCGATGCAATCAAATGTTGTTACACCCGATAGCTGCATCCGATAATTGTAATACTTCTTCTGACTACATCTAACGGGAGTTAGTGTTCGCAAAAAAAACCCACCGCGGAAATAAACAGCGCCGCCAGTTAACCTTTGGTATACCAAAATCCTGCGACGTTCTGATTTCGTTCCTTTGATGTAATGTAATAAATAAGATAAAAACAAAGTCAGGACTCGCGAATCACAATAAAATATGAGTTAAAATGTCTCCTTATTCCTATGCTGTATCGTCATTATTATTTTACGGATGTTGATGATTCCACAATGGTTGATAACTTGATAGCCGGTCTGTCGCCCAATATGTTATCTAGCGCGAAATGATTTGGATCTACCAAGGGACCGATCTTTATCAGTGGCGTAGCCAGAAAGGGGGGGGGGGGGGGGGGGGGGGGGGGGGGGGGGGGGGGGGGGGGTTGAGATTGGCACTGTCGATTCAATAGACCAGAGGAATCATGGAATTATGATGGTCAAAAGCAAGGACGCTCTATTATATATCCTGGGTCAAAAGTACACAGATGAAAATGCGCGCATATCGTCGCTGTTCTGACATAACGACACATCACAACAGAATTAAGTAAAGTGATGTGTCGTTATGTCAGAACAGTGACGATATGTTACCTCAAAATGCAATATTTCTTTGGAACAACAAGTTTGTTTAGAGCCAAAATGTATCTCAATCGTGCCAAAAATAGGTGTAAAGTTAAAAATGTTCGCGCGTTACGCGCGCATAGCTTGACTCATGATAATCTTGTCGGTTCATTTTATTTCTCGCCCCCCCCCCATATCAATAAGTTAGCTACGCCACTGATCTTTATTTACGCCAGGGGGTGGGGGGAATGGGGGAATTTAGGGAGGAACCTCGAAATTATTTTTCCTGAAAGAGGGGGGGGGGGGGGCGATGTTTTATTAGAAATGAGCGGGGAACGTGCATTTTTTTATTAACTGTAGAGAAAGAAAAAAAAGGGAAAAGTCATGGATGAGAATACCAGGGAGAGTAGTGAAAGTGAATCCGATGTTAGCAATGGTGCAATATGAAATTGTTGGCATGTTTGGGGGGGGGGGGGGGGGGGGGCACGGTATTGTAACCGATGAAAGGCATGATGTACTGACAAAAAAATCGTAAAAGTGAGGGGGGGGGGGGGGTAGCGATGACGTTGTCCTCAAAAACGGTTGATTATCGCATGGTATAAATCGCAAATCTACCGAATCGCAAATCTACCAAATCTAGCTCGAGTTTACCGAGGGGATATTTCAGAGGGGGGGGGGGGGGGGGGGGGGGGGCACCGGCCCTGAAATCTACAGTTTGGCCAAGTGTTCAGGGTGACACAAAAGTTATACAGGGTGTAGCAAAAAACGTACAAAGCATTTCTGAGATCATCTTGTTTGACTGATTATGATTGAGTTTTAAAATAAAATGATATAAGTTTCATTTGATTGTGTAGGAACAATGGACATGGATGATAAATGTATTTATTTTATTTATTTTAAATTTGTCTATTTATTTTAATATGTTTTTACTTATTTCTTTGAAGAAGGCAGTAGATCACAATATTAAAATAAACATGATGCAAGCATGTATGTTGATCACATGTGTCATACATGTATTTATTCGAACATATTTACACAAGAACATTGACAACTTTAAAGGGGCATGTTCCTCTCAAGTGTTTGTCCTGGACAAAAGTCACATGACTCCTTACGTATCTGAGTCTCCGTGTTTCCATGTAATAATACCCATGGTGCAATAGATTTGCCGCGAATTCTAATCGACCAAACGTAATGGTGAAATTTATTTACGAACGAAATAGGTGTCTAGAATCGTTTACAAAAATAGTGTTAAGCATTATAATGAAATCAGAATTACAATCTCCTTCAGCATATAATAAACTTTTGGGCGATAACCCTATGTTAAAAATGCACAACAATCGAAATATAAAGTATTTTAGCCTCCGATTTAAGGGATATTTGTATTTTGAACTCTATGTAATTTTTTTTCTCAAAATGTTTCATGTATAGTTTTTATTAGCTCAAACGGCAAAGCGCCGCCTTCACAATCATGAGGTCAGTGGTTCTAATCCTGCGGATGGCGGATGGGATATGTTTTTCTGTTTGTTATTACACTTTATTTTTAGAAATTGACAGGATTGCTTATCGTTCGCTATATTTATTGAATGTTGAATGATACTTTTTTCTTTTGCAATTTTACTGCGATAAGGAATGTCCTGTAAATATAATTGTATCTTCAAAACTACATTACGCGGTTCACGGCTTTCACGGCCTGGTACGGGCGACAGTATTTTGACGTGGATTTCATACCATACTGAACTCATCATGCTCATTGCCGCGAAAGCGTAATTATAAAACGCTGGCGTTAGTATCCTAAATGCTGTGCCGTTCCCTAGAACCAATAGCAAGCTAGAACCTACGCTCTGACCATGCAAGGCCAGACGAAGTAAACATGTCTGTTTACGGCGCATATTGCAAGAACCAGGGTACCCAAAATGTAATCGTACGTACCTAAACAAATTCGCAAAATCGTTTTAATGGCAACTATCTTGATTTCGTGAAAATTATCAGAGTTGCCCAAATGGCAATTTTTGCAACCAAGCTTAATTTCTTTTAGGATCACGTGAGGATTAAATAAAATAAAAATGTTAGACTTGACTATTGCCAAGTGTCAAATCGACTATAATCTAATTGAATGCAACTACAGATATAGTGCTATAAATTATAGTTATTTCGATATATCTAAAATAAAATGATACGAGTTGTCCGGAATTGGTTTTTTTTAAACCTTGACTGTAAATAAAACAGATACAAGTCACTGCCCTGGTCGATGACCTTTTAGAACCTTTTATTCACAATTTGATGGTGTCTTAAATGAGAAAACAGATACACATTTTGAACAAATAAAATTATATGCAATGATAGGCCTATTCATTTGTGCTTGTTCATCCACAAGAAGAAATGAATTAAATGTTGTCCTTATTATTGGTCTAATACCATACATCACCTGATAACTTACAATGGTGTTTGATACAATGTACATGTAGGCCTATATCCCGCTACATATAGTTGGCAATAGTGAACATTATTTTCATAACGTCAGTTTTCAGCAATGTCAAAAGTAAAGGTAAAACCGTTTTCCGAGATTGACTACAGTTCTCTTTTGTCAATTTCAATGGTACAAATATCAGGAAAGATTGAAGGTTACGCTAGTGTTCCTTATTTGCCAACTACCTTTGCTATATTATATAAGCCAGTCTTAAGAAATATTCCGCAATTGTAGCTTTGAATCTCAGCTACAAGTGCATGGTACATTATCAGTACTGGGTGTTCAGTGAAAACCAAATTTCCATTTAGTGTGACGGAAAGGGATGATGACGAAAACAGCAATGTATCTCCAAAGCGCTTATCATTTCACAGGCTAAAGACAAAACATACATATCGGTCAAACATAACCGGTCTTAATTTTAGATATCTCTTTCACCGCACAGCTCTTTTCAGAGCCACCAATTCTTTCACAAGTAGGAAAGGGCACCTACTCTCAAATCATCGGGCAAGGGGCAGCCCAAATGATGATAACAAGAGAAGTGGCAATCTCTATGTTTTGTTTAATATTATAATAATTTGGTCCTGAAGAAGTCAGAGCTAATCCTGACGAATGCTTGACAGATTAAAACTCGTCCGACGGCGAACCCGTTAAACTTTTAACTTATATTATGAATACCCGTCGTAAAAGCCTATCTCACAATCTCTTTCACAGACTGCAAACAATAGAAATGGCTAATTTGATATTAAATTGCATTTTTATTATCCAGATCCAGATCAAGACAACCATTAAGCTTTACCCTCCCCTAAGAAATACTGCAAAAGTAGTTTGTTTTTTAACTGAACTGAGATATTTCAATTACAGGACTAACTGAAGGGGATTCAAGTCTCTTCACGAGTTGATTTTCACCTATTTTTTGCACGATCGAGGTACATTTTGGCTCTAAACAAGCTTGTAGCAAAGAATATTGCATTTTGGGAAGACAAATGCGCGCGTAGCGCGCGAATTTTTTTCATCTGTGTACAAATTTTCCGGGGAAGATTTTCAAAGGGGGGGGGGGGGCGATCGCCACCATCGCCCCCCTTCTTACGGGCCTGCTATTCAGAAGGTTGCACACAAAGAAACACATAAAGTGACAATCATTCTAAAGATTTAACATAAGAGACATAACTGTGGCCTACATTTTGCAACGAATATATCCAGTATGCTATTAGTAATACATTGGAGTTCATATTATGCTATCTGCAAGTACAAAACCTTTAACTCTTGCAATATGATCATTCCATATTATATTTAGATATCATCCAACAAAAAATCAATTTTCTGTGTTGAAATCGTGCTCTTAGTCTTACATCTATCGATACAATATACGGAGAAAAACAGCAAAAACATGACTGTATATTATATTTTGAGGGTAATTTTCCGTTTTCGCTGTCCAAAATCTCTCTCTCGTCTTGACCACATCATACCACAGGTGACTAAACAGATATTTCATTTGTATTGTGACACACTGTGAGACTTAATCAGTGAGTATGCGGACTAGTTTTATGTCAAAACTCAACATAATAGAGGCGACCGTCGTAGCGGGTGCGCCAAAAGTGGCTCAATAAGTTGTAAAATAAGTTTTAAACAAATTATGAGGCCCCATATGAGCTAAAAGGTTTAATCGCATAACTCAAAATAAGACACATTGATCAACTTCCAAACATGGTAAACATGTGCTGCTTATTCTTCAGATTCCATTCATGCGGCTTTTGCCAAAGAAATTGTTAACATTTCAGTGTTATGCTAACATTAAATAAATGAGACGTATTCCAAAGTGTTCAGAGAACATTTCAATGTCAAACGCGAAAAATTGTCTGTTTCCAATTTGGTGCACGGTCTAGTCACCTCGGTGAGCTATTTTGCACCATGCATGCCATGTCCCGCATGAACAGTAAATATTTGTATATACTACATTCGGTCGCTTGAGATTTTCAACAATGGCTTTATAGTACACATTAGTTCGTTCTTCGCTGCGATAGTGAAGAGGGACCGGGTTCGAGACCGTGTATTTTAAAGGTCGTTGTTAATTTAATTCACGTCATCAGTTTGTTCGAGCCTATCTATTACTTATTCCTTTCAAAATGAATCATTATAATCAAATACCAGGGTTTAAGTAAAACTAAGAAACATCAAAGGATGTATCGTCTTTTTATGTGTTCATTCTGTTATGAGACAAAATCGCAACAATAAATGGACTAACTACACACGCTTGATTGACAAATCTACCACGGTTTATTATATGGAAGTGACTATACAACCTCTCATCGGGTAGCCGATGCTACACCAGACTATAACCTATGGTACCAGACTGTACAACCTTTGGTTATGGTTATGGTTATGGTTAGGGTAAGGGTTAGGGTTAGGGTAGGGGTTAGGGTTAGGGTTAGGGTTAGGGTTAGCCTTAGGGTTAGTTAGGGTTATGGTTAGGGTTAGGGTTAGCCTTAGGGTTAGTTAGGGTTAGGGTTAGGGTTAGGGTTAGGGTTAGGGTTAGGTAGGGTTAGCGTTAGGGTTAGGTAGGGTTAGATTAGGGTTATGGTTAGGTAGGGTTAGGGTTAGGGTAAGGGTTGCTGCCGGATCATCGGCTGTATAGCTTTTTACGAAATAGCTGCACAATCATCTGTATAGCTTTTGCCTTATTATATAGCAGCTTGGATTATATTATACTGAGATCAAATTCAAACATTAATTTCGAGCCGCAAAATCCGTGAACCATCCTAGCTAGTTTTCAAAATATTACTCAGAAACTACAAATGGTGGTGTATGAAAATATTTCAATAATACAGGCCGATTGATTTGTATTACATGACAGCTTGCATTTGCTTTAAAAGTTTAGCTCAATCGATAATAACACACGACGAGTTTCTATTGTATTGGCCTGTTGCATAGAAGTAGGACAGTACGGTGGTACATGTCACCTTTCCTGGTGCCATGCACTCAAAACAGTCAGTGGAAAATTAAAATGAAATCGTAAATAATTCCACATTCCAAAATAAACTTTAATGGAACAACAATGAATATTTATACAAAATGATAAACAATATCGAAAACTAATTAAAAATGTAAAATGTATATAATATAAACGATTAAAATAAAATGTCAAGCCGTGGTAGAATTCGAACTCACTACCTTCTAATTTCTACACAACACATGCAGAATTTCACAAAAATAAGTCGGTTTAAAACGAATTGTATTATAAATGTCGTAAACACGATTAATTTAAAATGGTAAAATGATTACCGTGTCAAAACCATTTGAAATGTATTTCCTAAAAAATAAGTTATAATGCCTTTTCTTTGTGTTTAAATAGTAAACAATCTAAGCAATTCCAAACTTCCACTTCACAATGAGCCATCAAAATGGTAACGCGTGATAAATACGATAATGCGCTATCAAAAAATACGTGCTAAAACATGAATCATTTTGGGCAATTTATCACTTTTCCTCGTAAAAATATTAGTTCAATAGACTAGTTCAAGGTTTTTGTACTTTTGAAGAAATTATAATTTAGTAATTTAAGGTTTCCCAAAGTGTAACCCGTGTGTAACCGTAACACGTATTATCAACTCCTCACCACAGTATAATATAGTTGTGGAATGGTTGGTTTTTTAGAGGATGTTGAAGCAATGTTTGAAAAAAATTGTTGCGTCGCGAAGCGAAACACGTGTTAATCAAGTGGGTGTGGTCCAGGGCCCGCGTTCGGGCCTCTGGAAGCTCCTGGGTTTAAGGCATTTTAAGGCAAAGATTAGCATTCTGAAGCAAGATGAATTAGGGTGGTTCGAGATCAATTATAATGTTGAAACCTGTATAAAAATGATTTTTAACACTAAAAAGGTATATACAGTATGACGTTTTAAACGTCCTCCACATAATATTTAGAATATTTGGTGTGGTTCGAGACCCATTGTAATGTTGAAACAAGAATGTAAATTATCACCATCAGTCAGGGTGTAGTCTGTAAAAACAGGCTCCTAACTGTGCAAAAAAAACCCCCTATTAGACTGTGCGAAAACAAAATTTGATAGAAATTCATGATATGTTATAAATTATTCACTGCTTGGGATATATATCAGACCTTCGTTGATCCTCTTTTGTTAAAGTCCATCATACCGTATTAGATGTTCATTGAGGTTGCATCGCATTCCCGTGTTCAAAGTACAAGCAAGGTAGAAGTAGATGAAGTACCATGTTTCAATCAGTTTTTACACACAGATTAAAAGGAACAATGTCAATAGGTATCTGTCATAAACACAGCTGTTGCATTTACAATGGTTTCTAAATGATATATAATTGAGTGTATTGTGTATGGTTATTTTAATGATGATTAAGTTTTTTTTAAAAAATATTATAGCACATTCGGTGTGCTATTAAAATGCCCAGCGTGACACTCTGTGCGCATACAAATTAATTTTTATTTTAACAATAGAAGCCATTATGACGGTGTATTGCCAAATGAAATTTGTATGAAAGCAATTTTAGGCCTAAATACTCCGAAATTGATATCCCTGGGCATCTGTCATAATTGCAAAATAGCTTTGGACAAAAGAAAATTGGCCGAAATAATTTTTGGACTAAAATACGAATGGACGAATATTTCATTGGACCAAAACATTTTGGATAAAGTGTATTTGGACAAAAACATTTTGGGCATAGTGTTTTTTGAAGAAAAAACCCTTTGGACAACGGAATTCACTGGGACTATAAATGCGATTTACTACAATACAAACATAATTTTAACCTTTATAAAATCCGTCAAATTTTGCACGAACCACCTCGCACGAACGCACCCGGCTATTCGGCAATGGCGTCGCGTCAGCGATGTCAAGACGAGTTTCCGTACTGGATTAGGATGAGTGATTTTAAATTTGTTCCGAATTTTGTCTTGTCATCAACTCGTTGCAAATTCTCTTAGCAGATTCGTAATACTGAAATTAGTTCGTCATGAGATTTGTTACCGCTGACAAACTTTGTCATTCATAGAATGACCGACAAAAGTACATTCGTCAAAACGCCAGTGTAGATTCGTCATTTACTTTTCAAAGTAATTAATTTGTTACACCGAAAATTTAATTCATAAATGATTTTTAAATACTTGTCATGTACGTATAGACCTTGGGATTTGTCATTCATTGTCATTCACATTTTGAGCGCAAAACTAATTGTTTGACCCTAATTGACGAATTAATCTCAACGTTATCTTTTCAGTGAAAAGGTCTTCACTGTATTTTATCTGTCTGTAAATCTTTTGAAATCTTCGATTTTTACATGGATTCGATATCCCGTCCTAGTGGGAAACCCACTGCCATGCATGCGACCGCTATATCGTCCTATATCTGTCTTTTGTTCGACGACTTACTGTTGATCTTTTCCAGGATGTCTCGCTCCCCCAAAATTGCTCGGATGATCAGTTCGTTGCTCTTTTCTCGTTTTCTTCTTATTTTCGTAATTTATGTTTTTTACGCTCGCAGTGTAGTATTGATGTCGAAAGAACGCGATCGTAACCCGGTAGTGTCCATGCTAGATCAATTCGTGAGGAAAGGTCAAACCTCTTTCGTGTATCAAACGTAGCGCCCACACCCTCCCTGGACACGCGCCCGGTAATAACATCACACGGTCATCGAAAGTTAGTTACAGTTTTAACTAGATATTCACAAAGAATTGGTCAAAGTCGGAGAAATAAATTAACAGAAGAATCATGCGATATTTAGACACTGTGACAACGTAACAAAATCAGTTTTTTGCAAATAAATACCATTTGAGATACAAATTACGAGTTTGTTTTTACCCTTAATCCACATAACCTGCCACGCGCGCCATTCGAAGGGGGCACACTACTTGCATAATTCCTCCATTGATATACGGCCATCTACCAAGACCAGTTTTATTACCCCACGTAACAATGTTAAAGGGTTTTTTCACGTGAATGTCTTGGATAAGGGTTGATTTTTATTTTAAACTTGATTTTTCGTGACCAATCTAGATAAACTTTTGCGCTACGAGCGCCTAAACAGCGCCACCATGATTTCCAGCCAATATCTACGATTCCTTATTACTTTCGGCTTGGTATCAATCCAACCGTTCTTCGTTTGCAATGTTCAGATACTAGTCGATAGTTTTGATAAAAAAAACCGCACGATTCAATACATTTATTTCTCTTTACTTGGGACGATCATGCTTTTCACAAGGTATTATTTTTTAGAACTATACACCAAACGCGGAAGGATTTAGTGTTGTGTGCCCCATTAGAACACGGGTGCAATTCCCTTTGTAGTCCGTTGCGCATGGCTACATATGGATAACCGCTATCAATCAGTATTTCAGCTTTCTGGAAGGAACATTTTTGTTTCCTGTTTTTTTCTACTGACAATTTGACGGCAACTGTTTACCTTTACCCAGAGATAAAGTGGCCTCATAAGAAATTTGAATGAACAAGGATCTAACCAAAGACTACCATTGATAAATACTATTGAATGAACAAGGATCTAACCAAAGACTACCATTGATAAATACTATTGAATGAACAAGGATCTAACCAAAGACTACCATTGATAAATACTATTGAATGAACAAGGATCTAACCAAAGACTACCATTGATAAATACTATTGAATGAACAAGGATCTAACCAAAGACTACCATTGATAAATACTATTTAATGAACAAGGATCTAACCAAAGACTACCATTGATAAATACTATTTAATGAACAAGGATCTAACCAAAGACTACCATTGATAAATACTATTTAATGAACAAGGATCTAACCAAAGACTACCATTGATAAATACTATTGAATGAACAAGGATCTAACCAAAGACTACCATTGATAAATACTATTTAATGAACAAGGATCTAACCAAAGACTACCATTGATAAATACTATTGAATGAACAAGGATCTAACCAAAGACTACCATTGATAAATACTATTTAATGAACAAGGATCTAACCAAAGACTACCATTGATAAATACTATTGAATGAACAAGGATCTAACCAAAGACTACCATTGATAAATACTATTTAATGAACAAGGATCTAACCAAAGACTACCATTGATAAATACTATTTAATGAACAAGGATCTAACCAAAGACTACCATTGATAAATACTATTTAATGAACAAGGATCTAACCAAAGACTACCATTGATAAATACTATTGAATGAACAAGGATCTAACCAAAGACTACCATTGATAAATACTATTTAATGAACAAGGATCTAACCAAAGACTACCATTGATAAATACTATTTAATGAACAAGGATCTAACCAAAGACTACCATTGATAAATACTATTGAATGAACAAGGATCTAACCAAAGACTACCATTGATAAATACTATTTAATGAACAAGGATCTAACCAAAGACTACCATTGATAAATACCATTTAATGAACAAGGATCTAACCAAAGACTACCATTGATAAATACTATTTAATGAACAAGGATCTAACCAAAGACTACCATTGATAAATACTATTGAATGAACAAGGATCTAACCAAAGACTACCATTGATAAATACTATTTAATGAACAAGGATCTAACCAAAGACTACCATTGATAAATACTATTGAATGAACAAGGATCTAACCAAAGACTACCATTGATAAATACTATTTAATGAACAAGGATCTAACCAAAGACTACCATTGATAAATACCATTTAATGAACAAGGATCTAACCAAAGACTACCATTGATAAATACAATTTCTTCGACGGTGAGTTTGACTTGATAATTATGAAAATGTAATTAAGAATGCTAGGCCTTCAGTCATCACACAAATTATAAAAGGTCTTGTGTATTTTTTACAGTTTCAGTGTACTCAGCGATCGCTTCTGACGATTTACAAGTGTGTAAAAAAGTCTTCATAGATAATGACTGCAACACCGACGAATGTTTAAAGTAAGTATTGTAACTAAAGGCCCTGTCACACTGTTGCGAATAGAGCTAACTTGTGCCCGACGTTTTCGAAAATTGGGTGTGCGTTCGTGTATAGGCCTACGTTGTCATTCGTTCGAGCTCATCAGCTATTCGGCCATATACATGAATTTATTAACCGTAAACAACATTTGGCCAAACACTGTACACATGTAGTATACTCTCATCATATATACTAATACGCTTTATTCCGTCAAGGTATCAAATGTTGTGTACGGTAAACAATATTGTCGGGCCATCTGTTCGTTTTTTATCATCGGTTATTTAACCTGATAGCTTAACGTCTGTTATAATAGTAGCGAATAGGGCTAACCTATGCCTAGCGTAATGATTTTTTCTCGAAATTTAGCAAAGTCCAGACTATTACGCTCAATATTTATGGGTCAGCGAAGACAGGTTACGTGAACGGCCGCGCGATGCGCTAGTATTGTGGTTTATGTGTCGGAAAATCCCGGACCGGAGCGCGACACCTTGTATGCTGCCTCTATTATAATCTGTTAATCTAGATTAACTTTATTCCGTTATAGCGCCCTCATCGGAATAAAGCGCAATAACACTGACAAAATAGTTTAAGAATGTAGGATATAGGCATAATTAAAATTAAAAACACCTCTGAAATGATAGTCATGAATAAGTGTATGTCAAAACACTTAGGGGTTGGTGGTCGGGGAGGTAAAAATAAGGAACGGATCAAACTTAAACAATAAATATTGGATATCCTACATTCTTAAACAGTAACTGTTGGATTCTTAAGGTATCGCACGCCGGTCCGGGGTTTTCCGACACATATACCAGATACCACCATACGCTAGGCATATGGTTCGCGGAGGTGCGCTGAGGTCTAGGAAATGTTTTGAGAGTGTCACAACGCAGTGATCAATACGCTATGTATACGTTGAACATACGCTGTGTGAACGTTTTCGAGAGTTGGATGTAGGTTGCTTCCTTCTTCGTCAGCTTTTCGATTAAAACGAACAGATGGGTTAAACGAACAGATGGATTAGACGTAGGCCTATGGTCGAACGCTGAAGAATGTCGAAGAAACCCTTCACCCGGCCCAACATGATTTTTCAGTTCTTCAATAAAGAAGAAAATTCCCTCAGTAATTGCGACCAAAAACGGATTTTCATGGGGTGGGGGGGGGGGGGGGGGGGGGGGGGGGTGGGGGCGGTAGAGTTATTATTTTGAAGATAAAATATGTCAAAATGGGAAAATGCATTTGAAGTTTACAGACTGCATTGCTGATACAGTAGGCCTATGACAAAAAAGACGAAACTACTATTTTGACGACGAATTTGGATTTTGTTTTGAAATTTGAGGGGCACTATAGCAAAAAAATAACCCAATGATCACTTTTGTTGCAAACCTTCGCTTAAAACGTAATAATTGAAAGGAGGTAAATACAAATCCTCTTCCCCAAGCTACAGATAATATAACTATGAACTTATAACCTACATGCGTTCTGCAATATTAATAACACACCACATAGTATCGTTCTCGATGTGGTTGCTTAGCAACATGATGCTGTTTCATTAATTAACCCAATTGACTATACATGTATGCTATCGCCAGTCACGTCCTAAATATCGATACAACCTTAATATTAAAGAATATTGATCGATCACTTGATTAATTGGACTACGCCATTCTCTTCAATTCTACAGAGCATAAATTTCCAAATATTGAATTATAAATATCGTGCCTCCTGATTGTTGTACAACAATGAACATTTCAATCCTAAGTATGTGTATCATATAATTTATAATTAAAACAGCTTTATTTTTACTATTTCGTGTCCTTGTATGATTATCAGCATTGTTACATTTCTTATTAAACCTGATTTCGGATTGACCAATACTTGATTATCCATACACGCTAATCCAACCAGCTACTACCTACTTCCTTTCATGGCCTTGACTATTTGAACATTTAAAAAAAATAATTTAGACTTAGTGCAGGCCTTTAACACGATATCTGTTTGTACACCCCTGCATGTCAGCACACGGTCACTTTTGGAAATTTATGCTCTGTTGCACTGTACTGACAACTAAACTGAAAAATATGTATTGCTACATTATATGCAGCAATGGAAATACCCACCCACATGACTTTCCACCCGAGCAGGGAGTCTATAATATTATCGGAGAGGTCACTCCTCCGACAAAATTTCGCCTACTAAAACCAAATTCAACGGGTGACGGTTTTGTAGCGGGCGCACTATCATGGTCGTAGCAAACCAGACGACCTAAGACGTGGTTGATTTTATCGGCTCAAAAAATGATTTGTGGAACAAAAATAGAACATCAATGGTAAAAAAAAAGTAAATGAAAAACAAACGGTATTGAGTTTACGGTATTGAGCACTTTGTTCAATGGCTAGTCTAACCAGAAACGGTTGTCAATACATATTACGCTCCTGATTTATCAGTTGAGCACTTTTTGAAGTTGAGCACTTTTTGATTATCTTTTGATATCTTAATGTGTAAAGATCTCCTTTGGAATATATTGTTGCTCTGATCGCTAGTGTTAACACCATTGATTGTGTATTCTCATTTTCAATGTGTCAAAAGCCTGCGATTAGAGAGACATCTTTTCGCCTGATGATTGGACAAAATGACCGTATGGGATTGTCCATGAAACTCAGAGTAGCGATAATATTCCGGAAGGTCTATACCTCTGAATATATATATACACTCGTCAAAAGAAGTTCCTGGACACTCATTGAAGTTCAAATATTTCACATAAATATTTAATATAAATTAAACAATTGCATGTCAAAATAAGCAGACAACAATTCTCTATCATGTCTGTATGAAATTAAGATGTACGCATTCATGCATGGCTGAGCACATTCATTAAGCAATGGTAAGGTGCGTAAAAGGAGATTGCAAGAAATGAGCATTTACAGTCATTTGAATGGAGGGATTATCCAATTTTTTGCAATCTTCTTGCCATTGTCAAGTGAATGGGATCTGCCATGCATGAGTGATCATGTCTAAATTCCATGTTAAGCTGTTAGAGGATTACTTTCTGCTTATATTGATATACAATTATATATATATAATCATATATATAATTATATATATTCTATTCAATATTAATTTAATTTAAGTGTCCAAGAACTTCTTTTGCCGAGTGTATATGGTCACGCGTTATGAACTCGCCTCCCAATAGGGTGGTGCCGTTACATTTTTTAGTTTCATGCTGTAATTTTCCTCAAATATTTTTAAAACCACAAAAGCTATCTCAACAAATTTGGTATCATTTTAAAGCCCTAATAACAAGCTATCTGCCTGCAAAATGGCATTGGTATAGCTAATACAGAATGGGAGATACAGCTGTTTGATGTTTGGGGACCAGGGGTGGTGCTGGAAGGGGTGTTTCTGGAAGGGGTGCCGCCTGTACAAACTCAATGGGGATAATCCCATGTTTTGTTCTTTTTACAATAACTAGTCATCTCCTAATGTTACAAACACCATTCTGGTCCCATTTTAAAGGATAATTAGTAGTCTTTAAGTATGTGGTTCAACAGACTTGTCAACTATTTGTAACAACTAATTAATTATGGATAAGACAATGAACATCAGCTTTCTTCCTATTCGCTACACAGTCAACATGAATAATCAGCCTCAATTTACCGGATTTATAAAAATGACAATAACAGAAAAAGTTTTCAACCTATGATAGCAAAAGTATACATTTTTGGAAAGCTTGTAACTAGAGGAATTCAGAAATGCAGTTTATATCAGGGAAGGGTTCATCCTTAAACAAATATTTTTGAAAATTCTAAAAATATATAAAATAAAAATTGGAGATATTCACTAGCCGGTATAATTACCATACCGACGTAGTAACTTTAACAATTATATATCATCTAATGGGTAATTTCATGAGGAATTCAAATATGTAAAGTAAATAATGATAGGGGTAGGTATAAAAAATATATGAATCTCGAATTAAAAATTAAAAACTCTGATATTTTTCCGAACATTTCCGATCATACCATTTTAGTTCTTAGTCGTACTATAATTTTAATGGCATATTTGGTTTTCTCATGAAATTTCCCTTCAGAAAATATATACTTTTACTACCTCAGGGGGGTATACAAGCAAATATAAATGTGTAAAGTTAAAATCATGTCGTGAAAGCCAAAATCCATGTGTAACGCGAAAGGAGGCGAGCTTAAAACACATGACCATATATATAATTATTTTATTATTGACAACCATTTCTAGTTAGACTGGACATTTGAATAGAGTGCTCAATACCGTAAACGGTAGAGCTTATACAAATTCATAGGTATAGACCTTCCGGAATATTAGCGATAATATTCCGGAAGGTCTATTTTATAGCTATATGCAGAGATGGAAATGCTCATACACCTTTCGACCTCAGGTTACCTAACCTTAGGTCGAATACTTTTTCGGACTTAGCATTTTGTTCGACGACATTGCGGTTGTCTGATTGGATTTATTTTCAACCTAAGGTAATTTAGTATCATTATTTTCCCGTATTCTTGGCCTTTTTAGACAGACCTTTACTCTGTTAATATTGAATACACATTTTTGATT
The DNA here is from genome assembly GCA_035610835.1 of Ophiura sarsii. Lineage (NCBI taxonomy): Eukaryota > Metazoa > Echinodermata > Ophiuroidea > Amphilepidida > Ophiuridae > Ophiura > Ophiura sarsii. The sequence goes on from CM069445.1 coordinate 34,835,990, forward strand.
GGAGCCGTGTCTGATTTTGTATTATGACCTTGGGTTACTACTGTGATTTGTTAGGCCTACATTTTACCACGTTTTAGTCCAAATCAACCTCAGGTTTTCACAGGTAATATCTTATTAACCTGAGGTTGTCAAATTGGATTTATTTTCAACCTGAGGTTGTTTCATTAATTTTTTTCCTCAACCTCAGTATTCTATTTCAATATCATTTACCTTTACTCTGATTATATTGAATACACAATTTTGAATTTAGACGTGTTTGATTTTTGTATTATTACCTTGGGTAACTACTGATTTATATGGGGGATACAATTTACCACGCTTCAATCAAAATCAACCTGAGGTTTTCACATTGAATATCTTGACAACCTGAGGTTGTTTAATTGGATATATTTTTAACCTTAAGTTGTTGTATTGAATATCGGTTAGGTATGATAATTATTGCTGTTGCACATGACGAATTGAGAGAAGCTACCAAAATGTTTAAGTCCAAAAGTGAATACAACCTGGTAACCTGAACATTAGGTGAGGTGAGGTTAACATTTTATATTGGGGTATTTCAATACTGATTTTGCTTCCACGTAGAGCTAAATGACTTGAATCTGTCGATTTTATAGCGAATTTTATCGTTTATTTTCTCGAACGAATAATTCAAAAAATGGCGAACGATAGAACAAAATGGCAGTGACAGTTAAGGTGCAAGTTATGAAAGTTAATTGCACGTGCCCATGTGTATTCATCGCATCTGTTCTATTGTGTGTTAGCATACCTTGCAGCCGCGGCGTCGTATTGAAAGGACCCATTGTCTTTTGCAGCAACGTTTGTAATACTGATATATTTTAAGCATGATAACTTGCATTGTTACATCATATTAATATTTGTTTCTATTCTATCGATCATAGAAGTATTAGTGAACAACCTTGTTTCCATGGCGACTGCACAGAGCGCGGATACTGTAGTTGTCATCCGTGTTGGAGCGGGCAGTTCTGCAATGAGACGGGTATGTAGTTCACTTAAAGGTAGATGACCCGATCACATTTTCGTAACACAGAATTATTTCAAACATACGGAGATTTTCATATCATATGAAAGCTCGTATTTTTCTCATCATCATACTGAAATTTGACGGCTTAAATCGGTATAATTACGGAGAAATCGATGAAATAACGTCGAATTACCACGAATGGTGGTAACCACCGATATAGTTTGTGTACTATCTCAATGGGTACAGTTCACAGCATCTTGTGCGTCTAAAATAAGAACCATTAGAGCTATGCAACTCAAACTTTGGAACACGACTTTTTAAAGGATGACCTTTCATGTAGAATAGAAAACTTCAAGTTGAAAATCGGAACATCTACCTTTAAAACGTTGTATTAATCCTGATGTCAATTCCAAAAAATTATCGTACCACGCTTCCAAGTCATGCTCGGCTCCACTTAACACTTTCCACGCGGCTATTACTAGTTTTACCATATCATACAAACAAATTTTTCAGAAACCTTTCAATTTTTAAAGTCTTATCTCAAGAAATACTGAACCAATACTAGGCATGTTTGTACTAATTTCTATGCATTTCTCATGGTTATTCCGAATATGGAGTTGAAATTCAATAAATTTGACATTTTTGAAATATTTTGTGAAATTTTGGAATGTCGTCTGCAGACGCCTGCCGCATGGAAAGTGTTAACTCTCTACTACCAAATGGCAATCCATCGAAGAGAAGAATTCTTTTTAATCTAAACTGCTCACACAAAGTTAGGAAACTTTTTTTAATCAAGTATATTTTTATTATTTATTACCCTCTTGTATTATGTTGCATATCAATGGAAAGCTGAAGTGATCTTCTTTAAAATGATACCAAATGTGCAATGATGACATGTTGCTGGACTTGGCCACATGATTGAGACTGAGGCAAAGTCACAAATCAAATGTGCCAACATTACCGTTATCTGTGCTAAACAGTCAATAGGTAATGACATGGGCTCTCTCCAAATCTGTTCAACGCGGCATATTGAAACTGCAAAACGTTAACCGTGTCTCAGAAAAATGTACAAGTTGTAGGCCTAAACCTTTCATCACTTACCTTCATGACCTTCCACCTGGAGTCATTTGTTAATCCAGTCTTGCACTACCCAAATAATGGTTTTCTAAAGAGATTAGGATTAACTTGTGAGTGTTGCGCTCACTGGTGCAAATCTTTGTGTAAACCATTCATGGTTCTCAAGCATGACCGGTTTGATTATTGATCATCACGTATTGACTGTTTAGCACAGATAACGGTAATTTTGGCACATTTGATTTGTGACTTTGCCTCATTCTCATTCATGTGGCCAAGTTCAGCAACATGTAATCATTGCAAATGTGGTATAATCTTAAAGAGGAACACTTCAGCTTTCCATTGATATATAACAGATACAAAGAGGGTAATAAATAATATAAATATACTTGATTAAAAAAAGTTTCCTAACTTTTTGTGAGCAGTTTATATAATACGTTTAGGTTAAAATTCCATTTTGACAGCGTATCGATGGGCCTGGAATCGGATCTGTCAATATCCACTCACTGCTTGTGCTTTGTTATTTGGTGATCATTTCTCTTTTTGCAGGCGCTTATTTGTTTATGAACCTCCCTCCATTGGATAAAAGTTAGTTCGAATGAATAGCAAACTTTTGACTCAGTGACATATTTCTTAACTCAATACGTATTTCTGGTGAAATATTGTTCCAAAGAGAAGAAGCTTTAGCATGAAATGTACGCTAGATTGATTGTCGATTTTTCCCAAATAAATATAAAAAAATAAATATCAAGAATAATTCAAAAATAAATAATAATAAACAAATGAAGTGAACAAACGTGGTCATTTTATCTATGTATGTATTTTCCACGGTTGAATAACCTTAAAGTAGTTAAAGTAATATAAAGTTATAAGCAGAGTTCTACACTATCAATAGTATAATACCGTTGCAAACGGCTTCATACGTTTGAAATTGCAATCAAAATCATGAATAACGATAAACCATTTCAGATAACGTCCACACGCCGACATTTCGAGAGTCCAAGCATGACGTCATCATCCCTTCAGACACCCAGCCCGGGGTTCCATTCCTGTTCGTAAGCGCATCAGATGGAGACCGGTCCAAATGTGGCTGGTCAACCGAATGCTATTGCGCAGATATGTATTTCTCGATTAAAAGTACCACCAGCACGCGTCACAAAGTGGCGCCAAAACTAGATATACATCCTCTATCCGGTGGGATCTTTCTTACGGAAGATGGTCTTTTGGAGCCTGGATTCTTCGAGTATGAGATCTTCGTTGACAACCTGGATGGTCTGCAAGGATCTAGCGTACCTATGAAAGTCATGGTGGAGGAGTTTGATGATTGGAGTGGGGTATTTAAATCAAGGAAACTAACAGCTGTTGACATTTCGGTGAGAGTCAAAGAAAATATCATGCCATTCCCAAGATCATTTGCAATATTTTGAGAATAAAAGATGGAAAATTTAATAATGGTGTGATAACGGATGGACAGATACATGTTTTTAGTAATGGATGGTCCCTGTATTTACACACATGTAATAGCAAGTGTCAATGTAAGACCATCTAAGGCAACTAATTGGAACTTGAATGTCGATGCCTTGCATTTTCCCGGCGTGATATCCCGCAATTTTCCTGAATTAATTGGCGCTCAATGTGAATCTATTTAGACTGGTTTGATTTCCACTTTATGAGTCGATCCATAAATCATACGCAAACCCAGAAAACTCCCCCTATACCTTTTTATCTTTTGATTCTCTAGGGTTTGAACGCTCTCAACGACGACCCACTGGACTGTGCGCTAGCAGTGGCTGCGGTGGACCAAGGTATCGTGACAATAACACCCGGCGACCGCATCAGCGTAGAATTCACCGTGACCGTACCGGATAACTACTACGCAGAAGACATAGCCTTGGAGATCTTTACTGATGACGTCAACGGTACTTTTGCGATTCTTTGTGAACCAGTCGTATCAGCAGGGGCCAATCTGGAGATAGAGCTTGACACAACAGATCCAGTGATGGAGTATAATACGGGTTATCTTTTATCGGTGAGATGTCTTATATTAAGTATATACATGTGTAACTGTGGTTATCTGATCCTCATCATCCCCCACTTTAGGTAATGCCCCCTCCGCGTAACTATTGTGGCGGGACGACCGAGACCACGAAGCGTGCAGAATGCAATTTTGCCAATCTGACACCACTAATTTTTTTGGGTTTAATTTAAGTTTGGGCAGGGTTGAAATTAGAAACCTGATTTATAAGACCACGTGGGTTAGTTTGCAGGGCAGAACCTGCTTTTCTACCGTGAAGAACAAAGCACCGGACAATTAGGTTAATATTCTATGTACCATTTATTTCGCAACCACACCACTCCACAACTACAGCATCTACAAACTCCAAGTGTTATTTACATAACTTAGCCCAACTGACGAAAATAAAGTCGAAAGTGAGAATTGTACCAAAGTGAAAAATGGGGAAGACTAAAAATAAAACTTAGAATTAAGGATCAAAAAGAAACTGAAATTGGAGATTTGAAAATTGTACCACCCAAAAATAAAGAATGTACCACCAAGAATTAAGATTGTACCACCAAAAATTGTACCACCATGGAGCGTTCTGAAACATACAAAAGAAAAGAACACTGCGTTAATGCCATGTCACACCGACTATCATATGTGTAAATGTTTACGCGCCATAAGCTTACAGTCCAACTCTGCGCTCAGGCTCCATAACACATCGCCGCGCTTAAGCTCCATGTCTCCTTTCCGTGGGTAAGACCTCTCTTCCTCTCGATTCCTCTGTCGCTCAACTCCTATGTCGCTCAACTCCTATGTCGCTCAACCTCTCTAGGTCAGTTCCCACCGCGCACGGCAACCAGTACGTTGATAACAGCAATTACACCATCGCCACGTGCACATACGAATACTTTTCATAACAGAAACTACGCCATCGCCACGTGCACATAGACCATTTTCCTTCATTTACACATATCATAATTTGTCGGTTAATTTGCTCAAACTCCCTCATCACGATCATTAACCATGTTTGAGGCAGTAACATAGTCGTTGTACTTCCAACACAAAGCAATATATATAAGTAAGCCTAGTATTGGTGATCAAAGAATGAATGGTGACTTTGTACAAGTAAGCCTAGTATTTGTAAACAAGTCTCGAATGATGAATTCACCCAAGTACATATCAATTTTTACCACAAGTTATAACTACTGAATCTACACTACGCGAGTATGGGTCGCTTTAGGGTGCGCTTACTACACTACTTATCTAAACTTTATTATAACAATACAGTATGTAACCAATGATAACCAAAGTAAAATGTGTTCATAACTTGACAAAATATCGCAAGTCTTATTTCTTAAACTACAATCAACATGTGCACGAACTTCATTACTCAGTACGACGCCATGGTTTGGAGCGCACATATCATTCCAATGGAACAATTGACAACCACTTCCAAAGGTTACGATGAATTAATATTGTACCAAACAGTTTAATTCTCACCTGTACCTCTCCTACTCGCCATTGCCATTATTTACATATCACCATGATTTTTAAAGGAAGTGACATTACTTACATTCCTGCTCTACAATAAGGGTATTCCCAATCTTCAGTTCACCTATTACTTCCGTCACACTTTCTGTCACGATTCCTATTTAACACAAAAGATAGTAGGATATTCCCACCAATAGTTAATCTAGTCTATATACAGTATAAGGTCATGGCATTCACAATTGTATGTGCGGATGGACAATAACAAGGTTGACCTCACCCAGGTAATAATACCCATGCATAAGCATGCTCCCCAATGTACTTCACATAGTATAGTGTGACACAGTGTCACCATGTAACAAGATAGTTAGTTGTCAAAACATTAAAGTATTTTTCACCAAGCATGAAAAAATGTTGAAATCGAAAATGTACTAAGTATTGACACAGCATGGAAAAATATCGAAATCAAAAATCTACAAAGTATTTTTGGACCAGTGATAAATTTCAATCACTTCAAAAATTTACAAGTGTTTTTCCCAAAAACACAAATTTGGATCACAGAAAACTTCTAAGTGTTACAGAACAAATTTTGATCCTCCAAAATTTTATAAGTGTTTCACCAAAAACACAAAATCTGATCCTCCAAAACTTTCTAAGTGTTTCACCAAAAACACAAATTATGATTACAGAAAAACTTGTAAATAATTTGGAAATTGAAAATATTTCCATAAATCGACAAAGTAATTTCTTATTGAACATAGAATATGTGAAATGTCAAAAATGCTCTAAGTGTTGGATAAAGCAAAAATCGACTAAGTGATTTCTTATTGAACATCAGAAATGTGAAATGTCAAAAATGCTCTAAGTGTTGGATAAAGCAAAAATCGACTAAGTGATTTCTTATTGAACATCAAAAATGTGAAATGTCAAAAATGCTCTAAGTGTTGGATAAAGCACTAATTTTGGTCACTAAAAAAACTACAACCCAAAATCAGCAGATTACATTACACAATGCAATAAGTCTCCAAAACGGTCTAACCAATCAGAACAAACATGCCGACTATTCCGCAGCACAATCAGGGGGTCACACTTTGTGTACATGACAACCCTCAATATTATAAGAAATTTTGAATGATTAAAACAAATCATTACCACCGAAAGTATTCAGGAATATTGGAATACCTATTTAACTCTAGCATACAAATATATACACACATCATCATAACAATTTAACATCCGGGTCACCTGTTCTGTCCAACACACAAGTAATAAAATACAATCATTTGCCATGCAAGTTCCCTGTATTTACAATACAGTGACCAGGAATCATCTCTGATGGTTTGGTTTCTATGTCAACGCGATAAGGAATTATGGGATATTGTCACAAAAAGCCTACCTAAATACTAGATAGATAGCTGTAATAATCAAAAAGATAAAGCACAGGCTCAATTTATACGCGGCACGCCCATCCTATGTTGTTTAAGAACACATAATAAACAAATTCACTAATCGCTCCTACCATACAATGGCCTCAATTTACATGTTTACACAATCCAACACTGAATCATGATAGCGTGACAATTTGGTATAGTGTAATCATTTATCCATAAAACAATGACCCAATTTACATTCATAAAATATTTTGTGTGCACTGGTAATTTATAATCATACACACTACCATTGACACGCAAGCCTGAATAACTAATCAAAAATCAGACTAACAATTAGCTCAGGAAGAAAATCCTAATCCAAAATTTAGGGCATGAAAATCAGGAACAGCTGACTTCATGTAACAATCCTAAAAATCATTAACAATATTTTAATGGTCAGAACAGTGCAACTGTATTTTCAGCTGTACTCAATCTCTACTGACAAAGTATTATTTGAAACAATAATTTGGAAACACACTGTAATAATTTCAAAATCACAGCACGACATACAAAATTTGATAAACAGGATTATTATACGGCAACCATACAAAAGCACTACAATTTATCGTATTTTCTTACGCCGAGTTACTATAGCAACACCCAGAATGCACTTCGCACCTCTCGAGAATTTTCTAGAATATCATGACGTCATCATCTCAAATTGATTTATGCAGAGGTACTGTTATGCACACAAGTTTGATCATTTTCAACAAATGAAGAGGTATTTTAAAACTGCCCAAAATCATTCCAAACACGTAAATCAGGGCTATTTTTTGGTCATGCATAACGCTATACGACATACTATCACTAACAATCGGCTTTTTGAAGTAATTTGACACAATCAAAAAGAGATATTTGGGGTCTCAAACTACGGTGTCAGTGTGATGAAAACAGAAATAAATGCCCTATTCACACACTGTTAAAAATCACGGAACATGTATAAAAAATCTGGTATCTACCTTGTCCACGAAAACGCGCAGAAATCGCTCAATTTACAAAATACATGAATCACAATGGTCCAAGAATGTTCTATATACATCTATAGTACTTACAATGAAAGGATGTCAATCAAAACGTCCGATTTCCGAAGGATTTGGGATGTTTTCTTTCCAGCGTTCCGAGTTTTCTGATCATACCATGCGTTCAACAAAAGATGGCGTTTTTGGTTTTCCCCCGCTGTATTGCGCAAGCCTAAACCAATTAGCAACGCCCTCTAGTTATCCCAGATAGGTGAGGCCGATCAGGTAACGTACAGGCAACACCCCAAAATGAAATTACAAGCGGTGCATAATAAAAATAGATCTTAAGGGTATTGCAACCGTTTGCAATGATTAAATAATTAAATACGCCCAAAACTTCTACAAAAAGCGATTCCCGCTACACAGCCCCCCACCTAGCATTTGACGTCCCCGTCAATAACAAGCGATAACAATAAAATAAGCGGGATCGCTTACACACTCTACTCCCCGCGCACCAACAATACCTCCCCAACGCGTACCAAATATACCTCACCAAACATCAGAGATGAATACCTTACTCTACTACAAGGTCTTAAACTACTCCTAAACTACTACAGGTCTTAAAGTACAAAAATAAATAAAACTGCCAATCTTCATCTCCCTCCGTCGTCCTTGCTCTCCAGTCTCCTGTTGCTTGTAGGGCCCCTGGCCGGTTGCTGGTAGGGCCCCTGGCCAATCCCGATGCGACCCCTGGTTGGGTCCGAGGATCCCGTCCGTCATTCGTCGTCGTCTCGCCGTTGGAACCTTTGGTCAGGTTCGTCGTAACCCCTGGTCGGTTAAAGTACCCATGGTCGGGTCTGCAATAATCCTCATCTGTGTGGAGCTCTAGTAGCGAGTCTCCCGTTACGTCCCATGAGTTGACAACTCGGCTTATAAGGCCAAGAATCGAGCCAAACTCTGACAGATTGGGTGTAACATCAGTCATCGTCCAGTTATGTATACGTCGCCTACTTCGCCTTCATATTGTAACAATTCTAATCTTATCACGAACTCAAAACAACTGGTATATTAACGTCAACGAAAACTTTCAAATATTTAATAACTCCTCCATCTTCCACAGGACTTTATACTGAATGCTCTTCCATTACGGTCCATCACCACAAGTTTTCCATCTTAGATCCTACCCTAGCGGTACCTTATAGGCTTAACACACCTCCTACTGATTCCCTGGCTTCCACCTTCTCACCGTCTACTAGTCTTTCCAACTTCTACAAATCCAAGTACTAGTATCCGCTACCATACTCCCCAATACTTAATCAAATACCAAACGAGAATTCCTAAAATAAATTACACTCCGACAGCATCTTCCCCTATAGCTCCTATCACCCGTCTAGTGCCCTAGTGCACCAAGACCAACTATCACGTCGTCACCACCTCACAACCAGCACTGCAAGCTTCTCGAACACTTCCACCCAAAGCTCACCAATCGTCCTCATTTATTTTTGTACACCAACTCAACCGACTCCAACACAACACAACAATGTCAACCCGAATTCCGAAATTTAACAGTCTCTCTCAGTCTGTCTCTTCCTACCGCATAGTCCCCCTTATATCCATTAACCACGCAATTGAGCCTGCAACCTGACGCCATATACCACCCTACCGACTCCGAGCTGATTTACGTCGATAACACCGCCGACTCCTCCAAGGTACGTCTTTCTTCCCATCTTTACCACCCTCCTGATCGTCCTCCACACCCTCCTCCACTTTATTATCCCCAATTTCCACACTTCCCTGTTCATCCTCATCACTTCCTCGTCCACCTCCTTCCCGCTTGGCCAGCTTTTCCTCTTCTTTCCGCTGCTCCTCCTCTCGTCGCAACTTCAACTCCTTCTTGTGACGAACCTCCTCCTCCATCGTTAGGCGTAACTTCTCCTCACTTATTTTAATTCTTTCCTCCTCATGGGCCTTCCAAAACTCTTTTATCCTAACCCTCTCCATGTCAAGACACTCCTTTTCCAACCTAATCTTCTCTAGTTCCCTACGGGTTTCCAGAAACTCTCGCTCCCAGCGCCCTGTATTTCGTCTTGGCCAATCGTTCTCCGTCTCACCCTTTTCTCTTCCGAGACGTTCCTTCCCCTTCCCAACTCTTCCCACGTCCTTCTTCTGCGCCTTAACATCCTCTCCCTCCAGACACTCTCTCTCTACTCCAACCTTCTCTCTTTCCAAATGCTCCTTTTCCGCCTGGAGCTTCTGATTTCGCTTCTGACACTCTTCCTCCACCCTTACTAACTCTCTCCCCAGACGCTCCTCCTCTCGTCGCAACTTCAACTCTTCCTCCACCCTTAACTTCACCGGTTGTACATCCTGCGTTTTAACTTGACTAGACACCTCCGCCGACTCCTCACGACATTCACCATCCCTATCATTAGGCCGCAACACAGCATCTGGGTTTAATTTACCTCCATTCGCCGTATTCTTCTGCTGTTGCTTCTTCTCCTTCTTCCCCGCTTGTCCCGCTAATTGTCGTCTCGTACTCTCCTTATCTTCCCGTCGTTTCCTCTCCTCTACTTGACGCTCCCGCGCCCAGACCTGCTGTTCCCGTACCGTCCTTTCGCGTTCCACCGCAAGACGTTCACGTTCCTTCCCCTCTCCATCTTCCATAACCTCAACCACTTCCTCTCTCTGGCACTGCTCCTCTTCATTCCCGCTTTCCCCGCCCTTACGACACTGCTCCACCGCCTTTCGACGTTCCTCCTTCGGTGTCCAATTATCCAACCTATTCCGGCGCTCCTCCTCCTCTCTCGTCCTTCTCTCCCTTTCCATCTCTCGCCTGTCCACCGCCTCTCTCATAGCCACCCATCTCTCATTCCGCGCCCGTAATATCGGGCACTCTCGTTTCCAATGCCCCGCCTCCTTACAGTACCGGCAACAGTTTACTTCCAGTTGTTGCACATTGTCGTGTTGATAACTCGCACAATCACCCCGTCGGCGATAACTCGGTGATTGACCTGTATTGCCCCCCACCTGGTCACTGCTCATCTGCGCCGTCAATCCTCGCCTCACCACCTGCGACCACATAACTCTTTCCCCAACACTACTGCTAATATCCTTGCCAGCGACTACAGCAGGACTCTTAGCTACGGCTGTCGGCTCGCTACGCCCCATGACAACATTAAGTTTGTCCACCACTTGCCCAAGCAACGCAATACTTTTCATCTCCCGCTCCGATGCCGTAGTCAACCTCGTACTCACCTCTTGACACAACCGTTCATACTTCTGTCTCTGCTCACACTCCACTCCTACTACTAGCCGATACTTCTCTTCAACTTCCACCTGCTTCTTCTCATATTTACGCTTCTTCAATGTCACTCCCTCATAAATCTCTTCATTCCTTTTCTCCCCCTCCTTTACGGCGTTCTCACGATCTGTCAGGTTCCTCATCTTACTCACATGTTCCTGGCTGCTCGAATCATCCACCCATACCTTCTCTTCCTTATTCGCCACCAAACTCATCCGTTGCTTCCAATCAAGTTCAAGTTCTCTGACCACCAATTCCCTCTGGTCCAATCCCTCACTCAACTGCTGCAACTCTACCTCCCGTGATTTTTCTGCAACTTCCCGTCGTTTCAAATCCTCATCCCATTGTTTCAACCCATCCACTCTTCTGCTCAACTCTTCATTACTATCTACAAGCTGGTCACTAAATGTCCTCAAATCCTTTTCCCAAGACTTATTATTAATATGCAACCTCTCAAACCGCCTTTCGTGATTAACTAGCAACCACGCATTCACCTTCATTTTCATTTTCAAGTTGGCGTTCAACATCTCACATAACGATTCAAAACTCAGCTCATTCCCCTCCAAAGATCTCGCCTTCTGAGTTTTTATCTCCTTACTCTCCTCATCTTTACCCACGCTACCCAACTCTGGGCCTGCAACTCGTGATCCTACACCAGAATCATCACTGTAATTACTATTCACGTCATCCGCATGGCTACTACTACTTATACTACCAGTCGACTTAACGTCCAACACTCCACCATCCACTTCTCTTACATTCTCCTCACTACTACAATACTCGGACACACTACCACTCTCATATCCACCACCACCTCGTTCAGAACTACTCATTTTACCACCACGCCGTTCAGAACTCCTCATTCTACCACCTCCACTTTTGGCAACTCTCTCAACATCACCCCCATGTCGACCTCCACCAACATTACCACCAACACCGACACTGCCTCTAACATCGCCACCAGCACCAAAACCAACACCACTTCTACCAGCACCACCTCTACTCTCTCCACCGCTTCCTGCACCTCCACCACATCCACTCAAACGTCGACACTCTCCACTTTTGTCGACACTTCCCAAATTACCAAAATGTCGACAATCTCCCATTTTGTCGATACTTTCTAAATCACTCAAATGCCGACATTCTTCACTTTTGTCGACCTTTCCCAAATCACCTAAATGTCGACACTCGCCACTTTTGTCAATATTTCCCAAAACACCCAAATCTACATCGCCACCAATTCTCTCTGCAGCTCTAAAACCAACACTCTCCACGTCACCTCCACCACCATGACGCTCCTCTCTGCCACTACCACGACGCTCCTCACTGTCACTACCACGACGCTCCTCTATGCCACTACCACGACGCTCCTCTCTGCCACCACCATGACGCTCCTCTCCTTCACTCATACGACGCCCTGTTGCTCTCGCACGATGCCCCTCTCCTTCACTCATATGACGCTCTGTTTCACTCGCACGATGCCCCTCTGCTTCACTCATACGACGCCCTGTTGCACTCGCACGATGCTCCTCTGCTTCACTCATACGACGCTCTGTTTCACTCGCACGACGCCCTGTTGCACTCGCACGACGCTCTGTTTCACTCATACGACGCTCTGTTTCACTCGCACGACGCCCTGTTGCACTCGCACGACGCTCTGTTTCACTCATCTCCTCGAGCCCGTTAACCACTGAAAATAGAAATTACCCCAACTTACCAGAAACCTTGTCGACAAAAAAAAAAGAAATCCCACATCTGACACCACTTGTGGCGGGACGACCGAGACCACGAAGCGTGCAGAATGCAATTTTGCCAATCTGACACCACTAATTTTTTGGGTTTAATTTAAGTTTGGGCAGGGTTGAAATTAGAAACCTGATTTATAAGACCACGTGGGTTAGTTTGCAGGGCAGAACCTGCTTTTCTACCGTGAAGAACAAAGCACCGGACAATTAGGTTAATATTCTATGTACCATTTATTTCGCAACCACACCACTCCACAACTACAGCATCTACAAACTCCAAGTGTTATTTACATAACTTAGCCCAACTGACGAAAATAAAGTCGAAAGTGAGAATTGTACCAAAGTGAAAAATGGGGAAGACTAAAAATAAAACTTAGAATTAAGGATCAAAAAGAAACTGAAATTGGAGATTTGAAAATTGTACCACCCAAAAATAAAGAATGTACCACCAAGAATTAAGATTGTACCACCAAAAATTGTACCACCATGGAGCGTTCTGAAACATACAAAAGAAAAGAACACTGCGTTAATGCCATGTCACACCGACTATCATATGTGTAAATGTTTACGCGCCATAAGCTTACAGTCCAACTCTGCGCTCAGGCTCCATAACACATCGCCGCGCTTAAGCTCCATGTCTCCTTTCCGTGGGTAAGACCTCTCTTCCTCTCGATTCCTCTGTCGCTCAACTCCTATGTCGCTCAACTCCTATGTCGCTCAACCTCTCTAGGTCAGTTCCCACCGCGCACGGCAACCAGTACGTTGATAACAGCAATTACACCATCGCCACGTGCACATACGAATACTTTTCATAACAGAAACTACGCCATCGCCACGTGCACATAGACCATTTTCCTTCATTTACACATATCATAATTTGTCGGTTAATTTGCTCAAACTCCCTCATCACGATCATTAACCATGTTTGAGGCAGTAACATAGTCGTTGTACTTCCAACACAAAGCAATATATATAAGTAAGCCTAGTATTGGTGATCAAAGAATGAATGGTGACTTTGTACAAGTAAGCCTAGTATTTGTAAACAAGTCTCGAATGATGAATTCACCCAAGTACATATCAATTTTTACCACAAGTTATAACTACTGAATCTACACTACGCGAGTATGGGTCGCTTTAGGGTGCGCTTACTACACTACTTATCTAAACTTTATTATAACAATACAGTATGTAACCAATGATAACCAAAGTAAAATGTGTTCATAACTTGACAAAATATCGCAAGTCTTATTTCTTAAACTACAATCAACATGTGCACGAACTTCATTACTCAGTACGACGCCATGGTTTGGAGCGCACATATCATTCCAATGGAACAATTGACAACCACTTCCAAAGGTTACGATGAATTAATATTGTACCAAACAGTTTAATTCTCACCTGTACCTCTCCTACTCGCCATTGCCATTATTTACATATCACCATGATTTTTAAAGGAAGTGACATTACTTACATTCCTGCTCTACAATAAGGGTATTCCCAATCTTCAGTTCACCTATTACTTCCGTCACACTTTCTGTCACGATTCCTATTTAACACAAAAGATAGTAGGATATTCCCACCAATAGTTAATCTAGTCTATATACAGTATAAGGTCATGGCATTCACAATTGTATGTGCGGATGGACAATAACAAGGTTGACCTCACCCAGGTAATAATACCCATGCATAAGCATGCTCCCCAATGTACTTCACATAGTATAGTGTGACACAGTGTCACCATGTAACAAGATAGTTAGTTGTCAAAACATTAAAGTATTTTTCACCAAGCATGAAAAAATGTTGAAATCGAAAATGTACTAAGTATTGACACAGCATGGAAAAATATCGAAATCAAAAATCTACAAAGTATTTTTGGACCAGTGATAAATTTCAATCACTTCAAAAATTTACAAGTGTTTTTCCCAAAAACACAAATTTGGATCACAGAAAACTTCTAAGTGTTACAGAACAAATTTTGATCCTCCAAAATTTTATAAGTGTTTCACCAAAAACACAAAATCTGATCCTCCAAAACTTTCTAAGTGTTTCACCAAAAACACAAATTATGATTACAGAAAAACTTGTAAATAATTTGGAAATTGAAAATATTTCCATAAATCGACAAAGTAATTTCTTATTGAACATAGAATATGTGAAATGTCAAAAATGCTCTAAGTGTTGGATAAAGCAAAAATCGACTAAGTGATTTCTTATTGAACATCAGAAATGTGAAATGTCAAAAATGCTCTAAGTGTTGGATAAAGCAAAAATCGACTAAGTGATTTCTTATTGAACATCAAAAATGTGAAATGTCAAAAATGCTCTAAGTGTTGGATAAAGCACTAATTTTGGTCACTAAAAAAACTACAACCCAAAATCAGCAGATTACATTACACAATGCAATAAGTCTCCAAAACGGTCTAACCAATCAGAACAAACATGCCGACTATTCCGCAGCACAATCAGGGGGTCACACTTTGTGTACATGACAACCCTCAATATTATAAGAAATTTTGAATGATTAAAACAAATCATTACCACCGAAAGTATTCAGGAATATTGGAATACCTATTTAACTCTAGCATACAAATATATACACACATCATCATAACAATTTAACATCCGGGTCACCTGTTCTGTCCAACACACAAGTAATAAAATACAATCATTTGCCATGCAAGTTCCCTGTATTTACAATACAGTGACCAGGAATCATCTCTGATGGTTTGGTTTCTATGTCAACGCGATAAGGAATTATGGGATATTGTCACAAAAAGCCTACCTAAATACTAGATAGATAGCTGTAATAATCAAAAAGATAAAGCACAGGCTCAATTTATACGCGGCACGCCCATCCTATGTTGTTTAAGAACACATAATAAACAAATTCACTAATCGCTCCTACCATACAATGGCCTCAATTTACATGTTTACACAATCCAACACTGAATCATGATAGCGTGACAATTTGGTATAGTGTAATCATTTATCCATAAAACAATGACCCAATTTACATTCATAAAATATTTTGTGTGCACTGGTAATTTATAATCATACACACTACCATTGACACGCAAGCCTGAATAACTAATCAAAAATCAGACTAACAATTAGCTCAGGAAGAAAATCCTAATCCAAAATTTAGGGCATGAAAATCAGGAACAGCTGACTTCATGTAACAATCCTAAAAATCATTAACAATATTTTAATGGTCAGAACAGTGCAACTGTATTTTCAGCTGTACTCAATCTCTACTGACAAAGTATTATTTGAAACAATAATTTGGAAACACACTGTAATAATTTCAAAATCACAGCACGACATACAAAATTTGATAAACAGGATTATTATACGGCAACCATACAAAAGCACTACAATTTATCGTATTTTCTTACGCCGAGTTACTATAGCAACACCCAGAATGCACTTCGCACCTCTCGAGAATTTTCTAGAATATCATGACGTCATCATCTCAAATTGATTTATGCAGAGGTACTGTTATGCACACAAGTTTGATCATTTTCAACAAATGAAGAGGTATTTTAAAACTGCCCAAAATCATTCCAAACACGTAAATCAGGGCTATTTTTTGGTCATGCATAACGCTATACGACATACTATCACTAACAATCGGCTTTTTGAAGTAATTTGACACAATCAAAAAGAGATATTTGGGGTCTCAAACTACGGTGTCAGTGTGATGAAAACAGAAATAAATGCCCTATTCACACACTGTTAAAAATCACGGAACATGTATAAAAAATCTGGTATCTACCTTGTCCACGAAAACGCGCAGAAATCGCTCAATTTACAAAATACATGAATCACAATGGTCCAAGAATGTTCTATATACATCTATAGTACTTACAATGAAAGGATGTCAATCAAAACGTCCGATTTCCGAAGGATTTGGGATGTTTTCTTTCCAGCGTTCCGAGTTTTCTGATCATACCATGCGTTCAACAAAAGATGGCGTTTTTGGTTTTCCCCCGCTGTATTGCGCAAGCCTAAACCAATTAGCAACGCCCTCTAGTTATCCCAGATAGGTGAGGCCGATCAGGTAACGTACAGGCAACACCCCAAAATGAAATTACAAGCGGTGCATAATAAAAATAGATCTTAAGGGTATTGCAACCGTTTGCAATGATTAAATAATTAAATACGCCCAAAACTTCTACAAAAAGCGATTCCCGCTACACTATTACCCGACAACAACAGGAGATACGGGCACGTTTGATCAAATTAGTATGTTGAAAAATGGATATCTGCGGAAAGTTGTGAAGCCATACCCTGCACCACTATTTCTCCTCGGTGTCACAATATCAAGTCAGAATTTTATTCTTAACTCAATGAAAACAAAATCGTCTACATAGTGCAATTCGATGGAGCGCATTAAACCGTAACTGACGTACCCGTTATCTTATTATTCATTAGACAACATCAGTTATAACTCTGAGAACACGTCAGTGGATCAACTAGTCAATCTTTACCAGTCAATCTTTACACATTATATATACACTTTGCCAACAGGTCTTTGAATCTAAAGAATGATTGAGAAGAGAACATGGGGCTCATAGAATTGGGCAATAAGATGAGAACAAAAATAAACGGGTTTTATACATTCTTCTACTCTACGAACCAGGACAATCTCGAGAGAAAGCCCCCACACACAATTCTGATTAATTGAGTGAACAGAGGTACAATCCTGAACCTGGCTCTTTGAATTGAAGTCCGGCAATGCCTCGATCGAATGATGTGAATAAGGAAGTTGAAAATACAAGACCTGGTCAGAGTGTACTTGAAAATCACGAACATAATCTCGGTGTCTTTTTCTTTTACACAGGCCGACACTGCCATTATTAACATCGGCACAGTAGCAAACCGCGGCGGAAGTGCCGATACCGGGGCCAACGACATCCTGGTGACCTTTGACATAACTGTCATTGATGACCCCAGTATTGTCGACGGAGGCGTATACTGGGTTAGCGTGGGAATCGAGCATTACCTGGGATCGAGGTTATGGATTGGACAGCTGGGGCTCACCCTTAACCGCGTTGCGGAGGTACGTACATGATGATAATATTCAATAATACTCTTTGGATCTAGAACTTTCACAGGAAAATTCATATTGACTTAATACTTGATAAATAAGGTTACTAGTCTAAAACTCTTTCGTCCCAATTGGATTAAGTTGTGTTTCTCTTCAGTTGGGTCTCACGTGTAGTGTATTTACCCTTTCATCTCGTTTGGTAA
Organism: Ophiura sarsii; assembly: GCA_035610835.1. NCBI lineage: Eukaryota > Metazoa > Echinodermata > Ophiuroidea > Amphilepidida > Ophiuridae > Ophiura > Ophiura sarsii. The sequence continues at coordinate 34,854,224 of CM069445.1, forward strand.
ATGGGTTGGCCGGCCGGCCGGCCAACATAACGTTAGATTGACTATCGTTTGGTTGTTCCTCTAACTTGACCAACGAATCCTTTTCATCATGAACTTGACACTTCAGGAGTTGTACATCAAGTATTTGATTAGTTTTTTTACATGCATTTTTCTATATCGTTTATTTAGTTAATCACTTCAACTACTGCACAAATCGACGGACAAGTCAATGTTCCCGTGGGTGAATCTCACGTGTTTACTTTCGATATTCAGACGTACCAGCGTAACACTGACTTGACCGCAATGATATCGACTGCAGACATTACTCACAATAGTATATGCCATATGGAATTGTGTAGTGCTGGTTCAGGCTTTTGCCTTGATGTTTCAAGAACCGAGGCTATTTATAATACACTTGGGAACGCTAGCGATGCCCACAATTCAGACGCAACGGTTCCATTAGGCATTTTAGCATACGGAGGTAAGGCCCAATGCAAGTAAAGTGTAAAATATATTCGAATAATTACAACTGTAGGAGGACCGTTTCTGGTATGCCCATGACCGTACCGGTAAAGAGTGTAACAAGGGGTAATGTCTTGTTTGCCGTCCCACAACAGATATACGCATGTATACAGCTTGTCCCCAAAAAACTGGGTCCAAAAACTGGAGAGCTTATAACTGCAAAAGTAGGACACGTAGCTTTTTTACATTTTTGGATATAAAAGTAATTATATCTGACCTTCATTGGTAAAAAGAAATGGGACCAATCTAATGTGAACGTTTTGAAATAGAAAGCTTTGAATAGAGCGTGGTCAGAACCCGTTTGTACCGATTTTAGCAATAAACCACCAATGCGTTGCATCTCTGTGCGCTGTGTGCAAGTTTCCCTGTATGGAGTTTATTCCCTGAAATAAATTTTTGTATGGACAAACTAAGTTCATTTAAAGTCCATCTGTTTACATTTGGGTTTCAGCGATAAGTATTTGTAATTGATGCTAAATATTGATCCAATAAGAGAATAAAGTCTGTGCTCATAAAACTTGCACACGACGCATGGGTGGTGTATTGTTAAATGAAAAAAAAACTGGATTGTGACCACACTCTATTCAAAGCTTTGTCTTTCAAAAAGTTGACATTAGATTGGTCTCACTATTTTTCATATTAAGGTCAGATATATTTGCTTCATATCCCTAAATACGAAGCAGCTATATGCTGCCTATTTTTAAGTTATAAGCTTTCCAGTTTTTGGACCCAGTTTTTTTGGGACACGCTGTAGTATAGAAATTGCAATTCAGGCAACATTTGTATTCCGTTTCGGACGAAGAACAAGATATAGCAGTTATACACTAATTTGATATCAAACAAACAAACAAAACTGTGCTGGTTGAAAATAATGTCAACTTTCTTTTGCAGGAGCCCAATCCGACCCCGTGGCCAGTCTGTTAAGCTTAGACGTAGTCGTTTACGTCGCTGAATTAGCCGAATCGGCTGGTCTACAAACTCTTAATGGATTGGTGACCGAAAATGGCGTCGATACAGCATTGCCATCTAAAAGTTACACACCGGTAACACCACGCACGTTTAAATCGGTAAGGATTTGAGTAAATGACCGTGAGTTTGTATTCTAAAACAACGGGGTCTCAGCGCCACCCTATACGGCTGCGATCTTATAACAAAAAGCGGAACAAATCGAGCCATTTGTAAATGATATGGCGATGACATGAAGGCATCTGGCTGGTTAGCAATCACTTACAAGTACAGTAAAGGCGCAGAGAGGTAACCATCTTTTCAATACAACTATAGAAATGACGTGGATTTATATGTAATACATCCCCCTTAAGCACTTAGATAATGTTCTGGGGAGAGAACCATACGGGTTGTAATAATTACCGGGCAGTTTACGTGCTATCAGCTATCAGGTATGATGGAAGCAATGGCACTCAAAATCGAAACTATATTGCCAGCGTTATAATAGGCCTTCACTATATCACAAAATACCCAACAACAACGTTTGCAGTTAGCATGGTTAGTCAACTTCCTACTTTTTCACTATCCTACTCTATTACCAAAACAAGTGGCAACACATTTGATGAAGCATGCTAATTTCTTTGCTTTTCATGATCTGCTTTCCCCTTTCCATCACTCATATAATAAACCGTGCCACTTGCACTGCTCTCTATCAACCATGATTACGTCTAGGCTGGTCACAGCGTCGGTGTCACCGCCACCGCCTCCTGCATTGGTAACCCGTGTGAGCTGGCTGCAGGGGAAAATGTACACTACGAGGTAATACTTACGGTACCGAAGGACGCCACCATAACGCCCGTCACCGTTGCTTTCCAATCAGAGCTCCTACCAGATGGATCGGCAGCAATGGGCTCGTGTTCTGAATCGCCTATCGTGGAATTTTATGAAATCGATGACGATATCGCTTGCTTGGGGGCGTGGATCTATCGAGCCGACCTAAAGGTTGAAGACTTGACTGAGTAAGTTAGGGACGCACCATTTGATTTTCAGGGGGCGGCATGGAAGTTGGGGTCGGGCGAATTTTTTTTTTTCTCCACCGAAGTAGGATTTTTTGTTGTTGTTGCAAATGCGGCAAAGTTTTTTTTTTTAGTGTTTTAGTGTTTTTCTTTATATTGAGGTGGGTGAGTCATCTTTTTTTAATTTTTAATCAGCAGTGGGTCATCTTCTTTTTTTTTTCCCTTGTTGGTGGGCAAAGTTTTTTTCTTTCTTTCCTGGATAGTGGGCAAAGTTTAATAAAAAAAAAATTCCATGCCCCCCCCCCCTGAGTATCTAATGGTGCGTCCCTTAGTATGAGTAAATATTTCGAAAGTTATCCCACCATGATTCATCCAGATTACAGAAGGCTATGTCAGATGAAATTATTTGAGGAATAAATAGCAAATGGCAAGATAAAGTCCGATCATTTCTGTATTTATTTGAAACGGAAAGACATTCCAATACACGTTGCCATACTGCGTCGCACACAATTAAAGAGAATATACGCGTGATTACCTAGCTACATATGTAGTGCTATAATTAGGGCTATAATTTATTTCAAAATATAAAGAAAAGCATCAGACTTCAAAATAAATAATAATCATAATCTGGAAATTCAACAACAGTTTATAACTGCATAATGTATGATGATGTAACTCAAAAACCGGCAACACAATACTAATTTGTTACTATCAGTTGAAGGAATAATTCATTATCCAAAATTGACTCATATTCGCAGAGGTCCCAAGTTCAACCTTGGAGGTTTAACCAATCTTGGCCACTCCGGAGAGTCGTCGGCCACAATACGACTAGGCGCCGTGTTAGCGTTCTCGGCCAATGCAGCACCGGCCACAAATTATAATATGGACGTCGTTGTGTCGGCAGGGGGTGATGTAACGACCGAGAGTTTCACCATTACTCAGTCAGCTGATCCGACAGCTTTACCAACACTGGGAGCGGTAAGAAAATATCCTTTATCAACGCCCAGGGTGAAATAATAAAAACCTAACATTATTCAAAAACCTATATGACCAGGAGGCTCGTAACATATCTTGGGTACTGACTACTGTAACGCCTAGATTTGGTACGTGCGTGATAGGTTACACCACTGTAATAACCCAATTTCGGGAGGTACTCGTTACAAATAAGAGCTATATACAACAACACGGCAGAAGTTTATGACATATCATGCACCAACATTTAAAGGTTGATGTTCCAATCACTTAAGCTTTTTTTTTTGCCCATCAACATATTTTGATACCTGAAGAAACCGTATATTTTTCTCATTATTTCTGTAAAATGTTTGGCGCAAGATATGTTCCATTTAGACGTTATAGGCCAAAATGCAATGAATTACCGCCAAAGGTGGTTGACAATACGGCCAGTTTGTGTACTACTCAATTGGAAAATTGAATGTAATCTTGTGCTTTTAAAATAAGATCCATTGGATTTATTCATGCTTCTAAAATAAGATCCATTGGATTTATTCAACGCAAATTTTGGAATAAGACTATTTTTAAGGATGACCCTTCATGTAGAATAGAAAACATCAAATTGAAAATCGGGCCAGCAATCTGAACTCCTACTTTTGATTTGCGCCATTAGACTTTTACCCAAGTAAACACTCTGTAGGTGGTATCAAAGCTATCAATAGCTGTCAACTCATATAAACTAATATGACGTTTGGGTATATGACGCAATAATGTTATTTTTCTTTCAGTAATTCACTCATGCAGTTTGTTGTCTTGAGATCACTGTGGAGTGATCTCAAGAAAACTAATTCACTCATGCAGTTTGTTGTCTTGAGACCACTGTGGAGTGAAAAGCTTCGTCCACCACAGGCCTTCTATCGTCGGCTAGACATTGATACATGATGCTTTTGCGGGACATCATCGCAGAGCGACCACACGGTATACATACGGCTGAGGGATACGGACAATAAATGTTCTTTTAAAGCCTGAATACATTTTCAATTTCCCCCTATTTCTTATCATTCCAGTCGGACCCAACACCAGCATTTTTGGAATATTCACTGGTCTATCCGGCACAAGACCCTGACATTCCACTAGGTGGATTCGCCGTGGTTAGTATAGAGATCACGCCTGAATCGGCAACTCAATATTCCTACATTGTAAGCGTTGGCGCTAATTCAACTAACCTACAATTACTGGACTTCTCGGTCACGTACGTCGGTTCTCACTTCAAGTGTGGAGATGTGACCCGTGAAAGCACATTGGGACTAAAGGGGAATATAACAAAGGGCGATGGCATGACAAAGTATGATACTTCTGACATTTATTTTGGTGTGGTCATATCGCCAAGTAAGTGATATACAGGCTGTAACAAAAAAAGTTATACAGTTTTGAGCAAAATATTAAAAATATCTCCCGTAAAATTTCTGTTTTTAATTTTAATGGCTTGTAAGAGGAATTTTCTTAGCTTTCGAATAAGTTTTGTTTCATGACAATCGATGGTCGGTGAGCAGAGATATGATCAATTATCTAAAGCAGTCATGGAATCACCTGGGCCACTTTTGGTTTAATCAATGGTAAAATCACTTGGATGAATATGAATGGAATCGAACCAGGAACATAGCAGTAGAGCGCTCTTGTTAGACAACAATGGTTAATTTCAAGTGGTAAACAGTATTACAAAGAAGGTTAGGTCTTTACAAATATTATTTATTTATTTTATGAATTTATTTATTCAAATGAAATAAAACTATTTGAAAAAGAATTATTTTGTTCTCTTTAATATTCATTGCATGATACCCTATCATTTAATTTATACAAGATAAAAGATTGTATGATATTGTGAAAGTGGCCCAACCCGATTTCTAGACGTCTTAGGAGATTAGTCATAAATTTTAAACGCAAGTAGTTAAAAAGACCAAATAAAATGATTCTGGTAGCCAAAACGGAACTTAACACTGAGTGTAAATGATTTTGACATTGCATGATTTTAACATTGGATTAAAAATAAAATTGCGATTGTATAACTTTTTTTTGTTACAGTCTGTACGTATGGGTAAAGTCATACGTTTTGTATAGAGTGCATTTGAATAATATTGTAAACCATTGTACTATTGAACCTAATTTTTGCATAATATAAGTTAAGAAGAGTTCGCCGTCGGACAAGTTTAAAACTGTCATTACTTTCGTCAGGATTAGCTCTGACTTCTTCTGGACCAAATTATTATAATATTAAGCAAAACACAGAGATTGCCACTTTTATATTATTATCATCATTTGGGCTGCCTTTGCCCGATGATTTGAGAGTAGGGGTCCCTTTCCTACTTTGGGCTGCCCCTTGCCCGATGCACTTTTATATTATTATCATCATTTGGGCTGCCTTTGCCCGATGATTTGAGAGTAGGGGCCACTTTCCTACGTGTGAAAGATTGGTGGCTCTGAAAAGAGCCGTTCAGATGGATTGCCCCCACTGAACAGAGATGGTTCTGAAAAGAGCTCTAACTAAACGTAGGTTGCCACTGGCCAACTATATATATATTTGGCTCTCATAGAAGCTATTCCAAAGGACTTTTTCTGCGTTTTCTGCTCTGGTTGTGTTACATATTGAACCAACCGAAATGATGCACTCTCTACGAATTACAGGAGATAACTATACGGCTGTGATTGCCCAGCATTGCTAATGCGTGTCATGTTAATTATATATGAGACTTGTTCCGCCGAACATTGGCTGCCACAATCCGGTTAAGCAACTGGAAAAAAGAAGTACTAGTATACCACTTAAATGTACTCATTAAAATACAACATAACATAACTTAAAATGTGCCATTCATGCCACGATCGAATGACACAAAACTAGCATTGCACTTGTGAATTCATTCATAGGGTGGACAGACACGGAAGCTACCAACAAAGACAAGATAATCGTGGAAGCCATTGTCCAGTTGTCTGACGATAGGTCAATCGTTGGGGATGGTTCTCTGCATTCCATTGCAGTTTCTGCGCTGATAGGTTCAACTAGACTCTGGGTTGCAGAGGGAGATGTCAGAGCCAATTATTCAACGCTATATCCGGTATGCTTTTTTTTCTTCATTCTCCATTCGACAACGTCTATATGGAAAATGTCATACCAATAAAAGTTTATTTCATTGTTGTCAAATCACTGTTTGCTCCCTCAAATTGGTGGACCACGTTCAATTCCTGGCGCCATTAAAGCCATAACTAATTTACCAAGTATTTCCCTCTTAGTATCGTACGTAGTTTTACAAAGTCTCTTTGGCGTTTGTTTCAAGTGACCATGTTTTTTTCATTAATGATATTGTTATTTTTAGTGTTAACTCGATTTTGAAACAAAATGGAGTTAGTTCCTTTAGTCATGGTGGGGCATAAGTCACCAGTTTTTATAATGTAATGTATCATCAATCATCAGCTTTACAAACATAATCTCTCTTTAAATTCTTCAGATCACTTTGCCAACTTCCGAGTCTCTGTATATCACATCACCCGTGGACACTGTAACACCTGGCGGTAAAAGTAAAATACAGCATAACATAACTCTGGTGGAGACCAGCAGTTTGACGTATGCGCTCAATTACACAACGGAACACAAGTGGCTCCAAATAACAGATGTTGAATTGATATTTGTAGGTCGTTTTTTACCCGGATTGATGACGGAAGAGTTTACTCTTGATAGAGGGTGAGTTGTACATGTCATAAACGAACATATGGTACTTTACTAAGCTAAATTCGCAATGTGAACACTTTCCACGCGGCAGGCGACTGCAGACGATATTCCAAAATTTCACAATTTCTTTTAAAAATGTCAAAATTATTAAATGTCATTACCATATTTGGAATCACCGTGAGAAATCAGAAATGCATTGAAATTAGTACAAACATGCCTAGTATTGGTTCAGTAATCCTTGAGATAGACCTTAAAATATGGGAAAGCTTTCTGACAAATCTGTTTTGTTTATGGTAAAACGAATAGCCGCGTGGAAAGTGTTAAGTTCCGCAGTAGCCTATGTGATTTCACATAGGGACCTACCCACACTCAAGTGGTATTTAATTTTAAAAAAACATCAGGAATATGTCAGCTGCATATACATGTATACATTATATATTTTTTTGATGGTTAACAGATCTGATAATGGAGGTACTTATGGTTATATCAATTTTGGACCAGTATGTAACACTCTGCGTGAAACTGCAACAGATGCGGACACAGAAGATATGACTGTAAGCTGATTAACAATTTGCTTAAAACTTGAGTTAAAATTAACCTTAGGCCAAAAAAAAAAGAAGTTTGTCTCAAAACTTGCGCGCGCATTGGTTTTGAAATGCCAAAAATACCGCATCTAAAATGCAGGAAATTGTCAAATCAATTCTTATTTTCCCTACAAATTTTTATTTCAAGTTTTTATTAAAAATATCGGCAGATTTTCCTTTTCTCAAACTTTTACATGGCTCAGTTCTTCAAAAAACGCTGCACAATTGTTCTTTACACAACTACATCACAATATTAATTTCAAATTAAAAAAAATAAAAATCAGAAAGTGTTAACGGTTGCAAATAGTAAGAGTAAAAATTGACACACAAATAAAAAAAATGTAAAAAATAAATAAAATGGAGGACAAAAAACAGCGCGCGTCACCCGATTTTGAAGCCTTCGCAAGCTTTGAGACAAACCTTTTTTTTTTGCCTTATAGGTGTATCATTCCTTCCCTTTCCTTCTTTAAAAAAAAATCAACGAAAGAATTCACTTGGAAAATATTCACTTAGGGAACCAACTTATTACAAATGTCAGGGGTGATAGCAGACGCACTTCGTCGCGAAGCTACAAACAATGTCCTAAATATTAACCAGATGAGATTGGTGCTTGAGATAATTAACTGTCGAATTTTCACAGATAGTGGATGATTTTTATTCAAGGATGGAAATCACAAATCCAGATTTTTAACAAGTGCATTTGCAAATCATCTTCCGACTAATCAAACCAGCTACGAACCATACACGTTTGTTTGTTTACACGGTCGGTCCGTACAGACACACGCTTGGGTCCTAAAGGGACCAGACTCAGGCAAATTGCTCGGGCCAGGCTTAAAAAGCCTATATCGACAGTCATTTAAAAATCCTCTCAATAATCTACCTGTACGATTTGTCTATAGCTTACTTATGTTTCATATTAACTTTTTATATTAGTCGAGAATCGACAAATATACTGTATTTCACCTGTTTCTTTATATTAGTCGAGAATCGACACTGTATTGCACATTGTTTCTTTCTTTCTTTTGGCCACATACTAATAGCTCCGTAACCTGGCCTTTGACCGATTTTGACCATTCAAAGAACATAAGTACTCTTGTGTGAACCACTACTCAGGCCAGAAAGCATGAAGCGTCAAAGGTCACACAAAGGTCAAAATGACCTATTTCCACACATTTCACTCAAAATACTACCTGTACGAGTGGAAATGATCGATGATTGTCAGAATTAGTCAAAAGATTCCTTGGATCTATGTACATAATAGGGTCTTCAGCGATTAAAAATGACATATCATATGGGGTCACTAGGGGTCATTGACCTATACAGGGGTAAAATGTGAGCCATGCTCCGATTTTGACAGGACATCTTGTCCGCATTGATAAGACAAGGAAAAAAGTAACGCATAACTTTGGGGTCAAAGGTCAGGAAAATGTCACTATGGGTCAAAATGTAAATTTGTATTCTACTCACTCAAAATGTTACTCCTTCGAGAGAAAATGAATGATGATTGTCAGAATTGGTCAAAAGATTCCTTGGATCCATGTACATAATAGGGTCTTCAGCGATTAAAAGTGACATGTCATGGGGTCACTGGGGGTCATTGACCTATACAGTGGTAAAATGTAAGACACCGTTTTTGACCGGACTTGTTGCATCGTGTGTCTTTCGATAAGCCAAGAAAAAAGTGAATCATAACTTTGGGGTCAAAAGTCAGGAGGTCACTGGGGTCAAAATGTAAATTGTCACTCCATTTACTCAAAATTCTACTTGTCCGAGAGGAAATGACCAATGATTGTCAGAATTGGTCAAAAGATTCTTTGGATCCATGTACATATAAAAGCGATTACAAATGACATGTCATATGAGGTCACTAGGGGTCATTGACCTATACTGGTGTAAAACTTAAGACATGCTCTGATTTTGACCGGACATGTTGCATCTAGTGCTCATTGATAAGCCAAGAAAAAGTCAATCATAAGTTTGGGGTCAAAGGTCAAGAAAAGGTCACTTGGGGTCAAAATGTGATTTTCACTTAAAACGCTCTTGCATTTTAATGTCAATACTCGTGTCTTTGCTGGTATTGCCAGATTAGGTAAACCTACATTGTGATACAGTGGTAACAGGTCTTCCTTCTGTCATGAAACCAATAGCTCCGTAACCAATTGGCCGATTTTAAAAATATTTAGTCACAAGTACCATCATGGCCACCACCCACTACTCAGAGTGTCAAGCATAACAGGTCAAATGTCACACAGGAGTCACTAGTGGTCAAAACGTGATTTTCACTTAAAACGCCCTTGTAATTTAGTGAATTGACCTAGAATCGTCAGAATTGGTCAACATAATAAATAACTTCAATGCCGACTAATAATTATTCGTCGTCTGAGACGACACCTCAGTTCTAGTTTCCTCGGCTTCTTCTGGCAAACCCATCTACAAAATGCTTCTTCTCCTACAGTTTTCATGTAACAATCAGCAGACTTGGTCAGTAGGACCCCCTACCAGACCTTCATTACAGGACCTAGCAGTTTGGGGTCAAAGGTCTCAGGGGGGACTAGGGGCCAAAACGTGATTTTCACTTAAAACGCCCTTGCAATTTAGTGAAATGACTTAGGATCGTCGAAATCGGTCAACATATTTCTTATGACCGTACGCATTATATAGTAGTTCGGTTTTTAAAATCAAAACATATTTGGGGTCACTAGGGGTCAAAATGTTGATTTTCTTACCATATCACTTAAAATGCTTCTTGTCTCAGAGGAAATGGCTGATGAATGTCAGAATTGGTCAAAAGATTCCTTAGGACCATGCACATACAAAGATCTTAGCGATTTAAATTGACGTGTCATGCGGGGTCACTAGGGGTCATTGACATATACAGGGGTAAAACGTGAGATATGCTCCGATTTGGACAGGACTTGATTCATCCTTTTAGATTTGATGAGACAAGAAAAAAGCAATTATGGGGTCAACGGTCAGGAACAGGTCAGTAGAGGTCATTGAACTTTCTTGCAGACCCATCTACAAAATGCTTCTTCTCCTACACTACAGTTTACATGCTACAATCACCAGATTTGGTCAGTAGGATCTACCAGACCTTCATACAAGCATCGCACAGTTTGGGGTCAAAGGTCACAGGGGTCACTAGGGGCCAAAACGTGATTTTACCTTAAAACACCCTTGCAATTTAGTGAAATGACCTAGAATCGTCAAAATTGGTCAACATATTTCTAATGACCGTACGCATATATAATGTAGTTTGGTTTTTAAAATCAAAAAATATTTGGGGTCACCAAGGGGACAAAATGTTAATTATCTTACCATATCACTTAAAATGCTTTTTGTTTCAGAGGAAATGGCTGATCAATGTCAGAATTGGTAACAAGATTCCTTGGGTCCATGCACATACAGCCATTTAAGCGATTCAAATTGGCGTGTCGTATGGGGTCACTAAAAAACTATAGACCTATCAGCACGCTGCCTCACATGTACAAAGTCTTTACAAGAATTATTCTTGCCAGAGTTGAGAAACAGCTTGATGAAAACCAGCCCAGAGAACAAGCAGGTTTTAGAGCAGGATTCAGGACATCAGACCATCTTCAAACATTGAGCCAGGTTATAGAGAAGTCGAAAGAATATCGCTTCAATTTATGTCTCGGTTTTGTAGACTATGAGAAGGCATTTGACAGTCTAGACCACCAGTCTCTATTAAATGCGCTGGAAAAACAGGTCAGTGATGAAAAGTACATCCGCCTAATCAAGGCAATCTATAAGTATCCAAGTGCTAGAATCCACCTGGAGAGCACCACAATCGAAGCCTTCAAAATTCTGAAAGGTGTGAGACAAGGTGATCCAATCTCCCCAAAGCTATTCACTGCAGCCATGGAGGATGTTTTCAGAAACCTGGATTGGCAAGGTATGGGAGTTATAGTCGATGGTGAACACCTTACCCATCTCAGATTTGCAGATGACATCCTACTTCTCAGCCATGAGCCCCAGAAATTGCAGAAGATGATCCGAGAACTGAGTGAAGAGAGCAACAAGGCTGGACTTAACATGAACATCAAGAAGACAAAAGTGATGATGTGCAACAAGCTGAAAGATTATGCTATAACAGTTCAAGGAAAAACCATAGAAAGAGTGGACAGTTATATATACCTGGGCAAGAAGATTTCTCTGGAAAATGAAACAGCAGGGGAAGTGAACAGAAGGATACAGCTAGCATGGGTGAAGTTTGGTAAGCTCCGCTTTATCTTTCGTGATGAAGAGCTACCTTTGTCACTAAAGCGACCAATTTTCAACCAGTGTATCATCCCAGTGCTATCGTATGGCTCAGAAACATGGACAACAACTAAGAGATTGGAGAAGAAGCTAAAAGTCACTGAGAGGGCAATGGAAAGGATATTGATTGGCGTTACAAGAAGGGACAGGGTGACCAACACAGATTTAAGGAAGAAAACAAAAGTGAGGGACATCATACTGGAAATAAAATCAAAAAAATGGAGATGGGCTGGCCATCTAGCCAGGAGGAAAGACAACAGATGGACTCATAAATTAACAGACTGGATCCCCAGAGCTTTCACCAGAGGCAGGCCAAACAGACGGTGGATAGACGACATCATAGAGTATGGCACCGTTACTTGGAAGAGGACAGCTCAGGACAGAGTGAAATGGAAAATTGATGAAGAGGCCTTCCTTCTGCAGTGGAGTGAAATAGGCTAGATAGATAGATAGATAGATGGGGTCACTAGGGGTCATTAAACTTTACATGGGTAAAACTCAAGACATGCTCCGAATTAGATTGGACCTGTTTTATCTTGTTTGGTTCGATAAGGCAAGAAAAAAAGTCAATCATCATAACCAGGTCAAAGGTCAAGAAGAGGTTACTAGGGATCATTTTCTCATAAAAATCAAGGTGCCCTGGTCATAGACTAGAACTAGATCTAGTTCCTCCTTCTTTCTGGCAACAGATCATTGATAGCGCCATAACCCTACGATCGATTTTGACCATATTCAGCCATAAGTACCCTTCGGTGAACCACTACTCAGGCCAGAAAGCACAAGAGGTCAAAGGTCACACAGGGGTCAAAACGTGAGTTTGCTCGAACTTAGTGCATCTTGTGCGCATTGACAAGACAAGGCAACAGTCAATCATGACTTTGGATTCAAAGGTCAAGAAAGGATCACTAGGGGTTAAAACGTGATTATTTCCTAACGCCCTTGCTCCTTAGCGAAATGACCCAGGACCATCAGAATTGGTCAACATATTCCTTAGAAACGTACGCATAGAATATTCAGATTTTTAAAAAGAAAATATATTTGGGGTCACTAGGGGTCAAAATGTAAATTTTCACTCTACTCACTCAAAATACTACTCCTCCGAGAGGAAATGATTGATGATTGTCAAAATTGGTCAAAAGATTCCTATGATTTATGTACATATAATGTCTTCAGCGATTAAAAGTGACATATCACTAGGGGTCACTAGGGGTTATTGAACTATACAGGTGTAAAATTTAAGACATACTCGGATTATGACCAGACTTATTTTATCTCATGCGCATTGATAAAGCCAAGAAAAAAAGTCAATGATAACATTGGGGTCAAAGGTCACGAATAGGTCACTATGGGACAAACTTATAATGTTTAATCCTTTCACTCAAAGTGCTACTCCTCCAAGAGGAAATGATTGATGATTGTCAAAATTAGTCAAAAGATTCAATGTACATTACAGGGTCCACAGCGATTAAAAGTGACATGTCATATGGGGTCACTAGGGGTCATTGAACTATGCAGGTGTAAAATTCAAGACATGCTCCGATTTTGACAGGACTTGTTGCATATTGTGCGGATTATACAGACAAGAAAATAAGTCTGGGGTTAAATGTCAAAAAGGGTCTCTAGGGTTCAAAATGTCAATGTTCACTCATTTTACTCAAAATGCTACTATCCGACGAGAGGTAATGTTTGATGAATGTCAAAATAGGTCAAAAGATTCCTTTGATCAATGTACAAATAGGGTCTTCAGCGATTAAAAGTGACATATCATATATGAGGTCACTAGGGTCATTGAACTATACAAGTGTAAATGTTTTGACATGCTCCGATTTTGACCGGACTTGTTGCACCTTATACGTATTGATGATAAAAGAAAACAAGTCAATCATTACCTTAAGGTCAAAGGTCAAGAAGAGGTCAACTTGGGGTCAAACAGTAATTTCTCCACTACTACAGGGCCAGAATTTAAGAAAATAACTTTCCAATATAGTACAATTAAAATATTATAAGATAATTGTCCTTAGACAACTATCAGCCATATAGGTCAACGCCCTCGACAAATATATGTGATCTATGATCACAATTAGCTCTAGCTTGTTTTGATTTTCTTTCAACATATTATTTGGATGACTTTTTGCGCTGGAAGTACTGTTCGTGCAATGCAATAACTTATAAATTGTAGAGGCTAAAATGAGGGTTGTGTCTCCAGGTTATTTTTGCATTACATTTATGGATTGTTGCTTTTATTTACAGTTTATATTGGAGATATCGGTAGAGTTTGCCAACACAGACGAGGTAAACAGAGGCTCCTGGGGTCATGTCACGGGAACCTTGGAGATTGGTAATGGGGAAGATGCCATGCAAGAAAGCGTCACGCAGATCACATATAAAGCTGATCTGCCAAAGGTGAGTCATTGACTTAAACACTTTATGGGAAATTATTACGGTATGATCAATAATAGTGGAAAAGTCCCTCAAGTGGACTATTTCTGAATCACCCATTCCTTAACAGCTTCTCACCAATTTAACAGTTAATTTGAGAGATTTGGGCAGTTTGGTGCCAGGCGACCTGTAGTGATCAGATCCGTACTGACTTTCGACAAATTGCTACTAATGATCTGGGATAGGAGTTACATGGATCTAGTCATTCTAGTCACTTGAAACTATAACTACATGATTCGCCAGAAGATGCGAGTGTGTATAAGCCATTGGTTGCCAAATTGGCATAATTTGTCAGAGTTGTATGTTTTACCCGTTGTTTTGTTCTACAGACAACATTTGAACTATCTTGTCCGGACTCCTCCAACTCAATGAAACCCAACGATATTGATACCTGCTACCTAACGATCAACATGGTAGATGAGGACTTAGATCTGCGAGTGGAAGTGGCAACTATGCTCAACGAAACGGCAACACTCAACATCATTGAGTCAACTATAACGTCAGCCGGGCGCAATATTTTGTCGACATGGACAGTTGGCGATCAGCTAACGTTGAGTTCAGGCGATAACTCGACACAGAACAATAAGGCTGTTGTTGTCGGTACAGTCTCGAATTCATGTAAGTATATTGCATCACCAGTACTGGGAGAATTCGTCTCAGGCTCAAAAAAGATGGGTGCGTTATTCCAATAGCTTATTTTAACACGTTCCACGCGGCTATTAGTTTTACCATATGCAAAACAGATTTTTCTGAAACCTTTCCCAAATTTCAAAGTCTTATCTCAAGAATTACTGAACCAATAGGCATGTTTGTATGCATTTCTCATGGTGATTCCAAATATGGTGATAGAAATTCAATAGTTCTTATTTTCAAAAAATGTATATATTAGTTACACCAAATTTTAGAACTCATTTTCATGGTCAATAAGTTGGGTAAACATGTGCACATTCTTTTTGGGGACACCCTGTATAGCACTATAATGATGTACTGTAGAAAAAGGCAGTACCATTGGATGTGGTAAGAAACTTTTTTTTCTCCAAACACCCTCACTATGTTAAATTATGTTTGAAAATCTAACAATCTAACATTAGCAAAAATCATTTTTTCCATTCATCTTCCTGTGTATAGTTACCCATACCAACGAAACAGGAGGCACATATGTGTCTGGAGACGATGACATCGTGATAAGCATCACCATTCAGATGACAGATGCTTCTAGCAATGATCCAGATAGCCTTCAGAGAATGGAAATTGGGGCATCAGCAGGGACCTATATGATATGGGTGTGTTATCAGGAGTTTGAGGTAGAGAGAGATGGCACGGAAAGACCTTTGCTAGACGTGGAGTACTGGCTTGTTCCTTCCAGCGATAATCTTGAGATTGGGTAAGATAGAGAGTAGCACAGGTCATCGCTGTTCTGACATACCGGCACATGTGCCATTTCATAATATATGAATGAAACTTGGAATTCTCTAAAAAATGTGATATGACATGGTTTTTACATACTACCTGCATGAAAACGTAATTTTGTGTTCGTATCACTGTAGGAAGAATAGGAAGTCTTTAAAGGAATTTTATGTTATCTTTCCAGGGAACGCCCTCAACATCGAAAAAAATAAATTTGAAAGCAGATTTTCTTGCAGATTTACATTTCCGATCATAAATTGTACATACATTCCAAGTTACAAGGCGATCCTGTACATGTATTTCTGCCATAGCTGGGTACTATTTCATAAAACTTTAAGATCTTAATTAAAGTTGGACTTAAGATGAATTGATTCTTCTCAAAGGGACACAATGTCATGTTGAATTTTTTTAATTTTAATTAATTTACTTCAGAATTCAAGAAAAAATTGCCATTATTGTTGTTTCTACTAAAGAAAATACCAGCAAAACTTGATTAAAACAATGTTTTAAATATGTTGGAATACCACCCTTAACCATGTAAAATGCTGGTTGCGGCTCTACCATCATTTTTTGAATCAACGTTTTGTTGTACAAAGAGGGCTAATTTTTCTTTATCCTAATAGGTGTAAGTTCATGCATGTAATACAATTGTAAACATATACAAATCCCAGTTTTTATCATATATTTTTGTAATTGAGGGTGCTGCCTCCACCACATGTCTTTAATGCCCCTTTAAATCATGAACTTCTCTCTTAAGTTACGAAGCTTCTATCTTCTATTCCATCGAATAACTTAATAATAACCTTCTTAAGTTCCTTCTTAACTTAAGATTAGGTCAGAGGCTTCCTTAAGTTAAGAGGTCATAGGTTTCCTTAAGTTACTGAGGAATTCTTCGTAAAATCTACGGTAATACTATTTCACAAAGGTCTACTTAAGATTAATTTTAATTTTTTAATTTAAGAAGAGTTCCTATAAAATTCCTCTTCCTACGACAAGAAGATTCTTACCTTAGAGTTTTAAGTTAAGAAGGCACTTAAGAAGGATATTCTATTTTTAACGAATCATGCCATTTGCATGATATTATTATTTTCCAACTATACTTTTGATTTCACCAGTCTGCTTCTGTATTTGTGAATTCACTCGAGTTTTCGCTGTAAATCATGTATTGTTAGCATTATGATACATCTTTATATAGAAAATACAATAATTAGAGATAGAAATGAGTGTTTTAAATCGAAAATCCAGTGAATGTAATGGTCGTCATATCTTGTTTTCATTGAAATACACGTCTTTGAGTGATCTTTTAAGGAGCAGCTGAAACAGGGAAACGTACGTCATCAGGTGATCTCCCACAATGTGGAAGGAAGCACTAAGACAATGAAACGTACGTTAGTGACTGATATTTACTGGGAGCACTGGAATAGGGAAACCTACATTGAATGATATCTATTTATCAACAAGAGGGGTGGTACAGGGAAACACACACATGACCAATCTACTAAGTCGTCTAGAAATGGGTTTTTCGGCCACTTTCACCATAGCATACATTCTTATTTGTAGAGTTTATATGATAAGGGTATTATGCAAGGGACATTAAATAGTTTGAAATGGAATTCATAAAATTAGATATTGAATCTTCCTAAATTTCTTAAATTAAGAAGAGTTCAGGATTTAAGAAGTATTAATTCTTCTTAAATTAAACTTAGAGATATTAAGGTTTGATGAAATAGGACCCTGGACACAGTTCTTACTTCTTAGCATTATCATTGTTCTCTGCAACGTCCTCAGGATAACATTCTTGCTCCAAGACATTTTGGAAAATTTTCAAACATGATTTTCTCAAAACGCTGTTTTTCGTGATGTGCCGGTATGTCAGAACATCAACGATTTCTATATTACTATGAATGCATAGTTTGGAACATGATACATAGACCTAAGCAGGGAGAGTGGAGACAGTTATATCATACCATATACCCAATGCCCCACGCAACATACACAACCTACATACAACAAAAAATTACCACAAGAGACAAAGATAGGGAGTGAGAACAGTCTTTACCCGGCCACCACATACCGGGCCACATACACACCAGCATCAGAGGGATAAAAGTAAGGCGAATCAATTTGCAGCTGCAACATTTTGAATTGTGTCATTGGTAGCATGTGTAAAGAAGTCCATTTAGGTGGCAGCCCTGCAGCATGATAGTTTTGAGAGGAAGGACATTTCAAGCTACTGCACTATAAATGCATGATTAAAACATACACCTAGCATATAAAGTCCCTGGCAAATTCTTTCGGCGCAGTTTGATACCTCATTCAACAAAATCGAATAGATACTTTTAAGTTATGGCGATTTCAATGACCAGGCATAACAACATCAAAGTTGCACTAGGTATAGAGAATCATTGATTTGTGTGTGATTACTATCATAACTGTGTGCTATCTGAACGAGCCAGATGAATGGGTCTGGAGTGATAACCTCAATTTGCGGGACAAAGGGTGTGACTAGCTGTGAAGAATAAAAAGTTTTAGCTGATTAGCTGTGAGTTTTTATTTTTATTTTGTTGAATGAGGTATCAAACTGCGGAGAAGAAATTTGCTCATTTTATGTATATCTCAGATTTTTGGTACCGATTATCTATTTTGAATTAGCCAACCTCAAAGCACCTGGCAGGTGCTAGGTGTATTTTTCTGCATAGGCTAATGTTCCTATTGTTGATATTCCTCTAAGTGTAGTTTCACATGTCTAGTAGTGAAAGCATTGCCTATACCTAATGTGAAACAAAATCTTAAACACTAATTTTGATACAATTGCAACTAAAATTGTGGAAAACTGAGAGGGATGCTTTTTAGAATTTTAACCGTAAATGGCACTACTACAAAATTGACTAGGTGCTGGTAGAGCTCATTTCCCTGATGTGGACTTCCCAAATCCCCTGGAATACTACCTTATGTGGACAAAACCAAAAATAACTTTTTGGCTCACTTGCATCAGGGCAGGACACCACTCAGGCGATATGGGAGATCCAGAGCCGCCCTCCCCCCCACCTCAACTTTGACCTGTTATCTTCCCCAGACATTACTTCTGAGGTTGGGTTGACAAAAGCCACTTTTACGAGGGGTTATCAAAAAGTTCTTGACATAACCCAGAAGTGAAGGAGTCAGAAACTTTTTTGTTGTTATGTGACCCTTCAGACATCTTTAAAAAGTCACTGTGCAAAGTCACACATCTCTCCCACTATTTATTACCTGTCCACAGACCGCCATTGTAGAGCTCCTCAGATTGACCGACATTGATTGATTCTCAGATTGCGTTATTCCCAAAACAGCAATACATAGTTTAAAGTATTGACAGAAAGGGGTCAAAGGTCATGTAGGGGTCATTAGAGGTCAATCTGTGTTCACCCCATGTTACCCACAAGATTATTGTCACCAAGCTTGTTTGTAATGACCTTTGACCCCTTTCTGTCAACACTTTAAACTATGTATTGCTGTTTTGGGAATAACGCAATCTGAGGCAATCTGAGGATCAATCAATGGCGGTCAATCTGAGGATCTCAACAATGGCGGGTCTGTGGACAGATAATAAATAGTGGGAGAGATGTGTGACTTTGCACAGGGACTTTTTAGGGACCGTTCATTATTTATGCTGGAGGGTGGTCATGTAACTTTCATATGTTGAAATAGGGGGGCCTATGTAACTTTTTATACTTAAACAGGGGGGGTTGTGTAACTTTTTATGTAACTATAAAGATGGTGGTGTTTGGGGTGATTTTAGAGGCTATTTTGGAGTGTAAATGCCATTTTTTTCTGCGCTTCGCGCACATTTTCCTACGACTTATCAACTTCAAAACATGTACTTATGATGAGACGACTTTCGGACAGCAATTTTTTTTTGTGCACGCCCTGCTCGGACGATTTGTTGAAAAAACGCCTATATAATCATCAACGGTTGAAAACATTAGAGCCATTGGGGGTATAAAAACATGTTAATTAGCCTATGTTCCAAAATCCAAAATATATGATTAAAAACGGTAATTTCTTGCATGCTTTTCACCTTGTCTCACTCTCAGCTCTGCACCTAAGCTCACAAAAGTAGAATGTTGCATACGTTTTTGTCAGGATGTTCTAACTGTTTTTCGGGAATATAAAGACTCACAAAACCACCCAAAATGTATAAATATATGACAAATTTTCCGCCTCGCTACGCTCGCAATGTAGTTAGTATAATTTCACACAATCAAAAGATCAAGAGGGGGAATCATTAAATTATTGGCCATTCAGAGGGCACAAACAGAACTACCAACGAATCCATGGACAAAAGAAAAAGACAGCCCTAAGATGTGATTGTGACAAGTTGATTTTTTTTGGGGGGGGGGGGGTTGTGTAAAAAGCTACTGGTTAGCAGGGGGGGGGGGGGGTCATGTAATTTTCAGTTTCAGCTGTAGGGGGTTAGGTAATTTTGACATACGAGTCTCGAATTTGTCCCAACCCCCCTCCACCATAAATAATGAACGGTCCCTTAAAGATGTCTGAAGGGTCACATAAATTTTTGATACCCCCTCGTATATACACTGGTAATTAATTAACAAACATCTAGGTGAAATAACAATAATTCTTGATAATAAAAACGATACCCCCCCTCATCTCTTTCACAGGGATTCTGTATTCTACTATGCCAACATAAGCCACAATGTCCTATCCACTGGGGAGCCTATCAACCTCCAGATGCGTTTAAACCTGCCAGTTTATGTCAACTTTACAGAATTTGTGATCAAAAATGAAAACGAAAGATACCCAGTACCATCTTATGACATCTCTTCTACAGGGAGTGTTGTCATGTATGTAAGTTACCACGGTTACTTTGCATTTTCTTTATTTGTGATTCTGACAACTTTTTTGCTCATTTGTTGATTTTGGCACATTTCCAACAAAACTCAGCAGAACAAATTACAGTACAGATCTTGTGATCAAAATATTAAAAGTTTATAGGGTTTGGTATAGAACTTGTGTGATATAATATGATATTGGCAACGTTTTGGTATGTATCTTACGATGAAAATGTTGGCAAGTTTATGTTTTGCTATAGATCTTGAACATGTAAATGATATTGGAAAACTTATGGTTTGATAGAGAATTTTGTGATCAGCGTTTATTGTTGTGTTATAGCACTTTCATTCAAGCCCCTAAAACTTTGATATGTTACACAGATGCCGGTATCAGTAATTGTAAAAATCCATGGCATGATTTCTGCTGCTTGAACTGGAGACCTTACAAATTGCTTTGCTACTAAAAGCTGTATTCTGCACAGGGTTACTTACACAAGTACCAATCAGACCAATCAGAAACAATGTATATACTTTGGCATTTTAAAATTTCCAATTACAGGTTGACCGTCTCTTCTTCACTGATACGATCACATTTGCCGTAGAGGCCACTATCGACCCTAACTACATATTCCGAGATAGGTCTCGCTGGCGAGCTACAACTCCATTGGAAGTGATCTATCAGATGACGAGTCGTGCAGGTAGTGATCATACTGCTGATGAGTACATGGCAGAGGATACCCAATATGTCACCTATGAGTTTACTGTTATGCCAGTGCCAAGTGGTATGTACGAGGGGCATTCTTTAAATAACTGCAACCATCAAAAATCTCTAAACTGTGACATGTGTCAGTAAAATAAACTTATGATACTTAAACTGTAAGTCTTACTCTTTTCTCACAGAAAATTTCGAACACGTAGGTCATTTTCATCATTACATTTCAGCATAGTGAATACCGTGATCTCAGGGCACTGGTTAAGGAATTGAATGTTACAATGGCGGGAAATTTGAAAGACAAGTTTATGGTATGCATTAAGATACATACGTTAACAGTGTTAATATTGCTAAGAGTAAAAGCAAGATATACCAACAGGGTGTGGGGAAACAGGTAATAACAAGGGAGAATAACGCGATAAAACAGATAAATAACAAAAAAACAAAAACAAAACGGGAATGCACTGGGACAAGCAATGAAAATTGCTGTGCAATAAAACAACAAAGATATATCTGAGACTACTCAGGATATATATGGTAACAATAAAGACCGACGTTTCAAGTGGATATACCACCCTTCATCAGGGACAAAATATAAAAAACAAAAGTGTTAAGAACTATAAATAAGATAATGAACTAGACAAGTCCACCACTGTAATTATAGCACAATGCCAGTAATAGATGTTACCTACTAAGCATCCAAGTTAACACTGAAACAAACCAGCAAGTTCACTATAGAATATAGATCCAAGTTGCTAGGCGAACTAACAAAACATGTACAATAAATCAATAGACAACACATCATGCATATGCATGAGTGATGTTAAGTTAAGAAGACAAAAGACAGGAAGTACTGCTGGACAATGGATGGCGACAGAAATAGTAAATTAACTAGGCCTATGGATGAACTGAGTGGGGGCATAAAAAATATAAATTAATAATAAATAAATAAGAAGAAAAAAACCCAAATTAATCAAAAAATTACACAAATAAATGAGGAAATAAATAAATCATATAGGCAAATGAAGAGAAAAATAATGAAAAAAAAAAAAAAATAATTAAATAAATAAATAAATAAATTAAAATAAATAAATGAATAAATGGTAAAATAATAAATAAATGAATAAATGGTAAAATAATAATAAAATTAAAATAAATCATGAGGAAGAATTGCTGCAAAGAGAGCAGACTTACAAGAATAAAAAGAGTGGGGGGGGGGGGGGGGGGGGGATCAAGAAACTTGAGCCCCAAACAGGGCACTCAAGTTGTGGGAAACTTAAGCCCCAGACAGGGCACTCAAGTTAAAGGAGACAAATAGGCCTGTGGGTGTATGGACTGTAAAAAGACAAGCTGGAACATAGGCCTATGATAATTAATCTTTAATGTTGAGACCATTGGGCTCTGTTGTGTCAAGCTTCATGATCCATTCCTTCTCCAAGATCCTTCTCATGATAATGTCGTTCTTTGGAGGCCTATCAATGCATGTAACGGAGATGTTACAAGCGTTGTGGTTCGGTAAGTTGAAATGACGACCAACTTGTTTGTCCCTGTTGTGTCTGGCGTCAGCGCAATGCTCACCTACTCGACATTCCAGAGTGCGACCTGTCTCTCCAACATACTGTTTCTCACACGTTGCGCAGGTAATGAGATATATGACATTGTCCGATTGGCAAGACAAATGTTTGCGTATGGGAAACGTCTCTCCAGTGGAAGAGCTGGTGAAAGTGGTGTTCTCAGAGGTATGAGAAATAGAAACTCTACCAACATCGGCGTGTACCCCTTTGTGGTTGCAGGATTTGCACTTGGAGCCACCACAAGGATATGAACCTCGAAGAGGAGGTGTGATCCGGGGAAGAGTAGATCTCACTAGAAGGTCTTTCAGGTTGGCACTTCTACGGTAAGCCACAATGGGAGGGTTAGGGATAGCATTCCTACACTTATTGGAAGAGTGGAGAATGGGAAGATGACGGCGTATGATCTTGGAAATGCCCGGAAGCGATGGATGGTACGTAACCACAAGAGGAACCCGGTCAATGCTGTTATCACTGCCACCAGTGGGTTTAAGGGCTTCAGACCTAGGGATAGACAAAGCTTTGCTGATCTGTGTGGTTACCAACCGACTGGAATACCCTCGATCCCTGAGAAAACCTGTGAGTTCAGAAACTCTAAGCTGGAGGTTTTCAGGTGTGGAACATATCCTATTCAGTCTGAAAGCCAAACCGTAAGGAAGACTGCGCTTGGTATGTTTGGGGTGACAAGAAGTCCAATGAAGGAATTGGTGGGAGTCTGTAGGCTTAGAATACAAGTCTGTTTGAAGACCACCATCTGAGATAGACACCATGACATCCAAGAAAGGTACCTCTTTGGTAGAAGATTCGGAAGTGAATTTGATGGAGGAATGGAAGTTGTTACACATTTGAAGAAAACTGTCAAGTTCCTCTGAGCCATGAGTCCATATAAAGAAGATATCATCAATGTACCGTGTCCACATAAGGGGGGCTTTTGGAGAAGACAAGAGGAGTCTGCTTTCCAATAAACCCATGAAAAGACAAGCCATAGAAGGAGCCATCTTAGTGCCCATGGAGGTGCCAGAAATCTGAAGGTAGTTATCCTCACCAAAGATGAAATTATTGTGAGTGAGGACAATCTCCATAAGCTCACAGAAAGAGTCAACCTTCTCAGGAGGCATGCTATCTTCTAGAAAAGAACGGCAAGCAGCAATACCTTCTTCTGTAGGGATATTGGTGTACAGTGCAGACACGTCCATAACACACAGGATAGCATTAGGAGGAAGAGGGCCGTTGCGCTTGATGGTCTCAAGTTTACGAAGAAAGTCCATGTCATCCTGCACATAAGAATCCAGCTTAGACACCAGGGGTTTTAGATGATAGTCAATGAACAAGGAAACCTTTTCAGTAACAGTGCCATTGCCGCTGATGATGGGACGACCGGGGGGTATGCTGTCGTATTGTTTGTGAATTTTAGGAAGAGTGTAGAATCTACCCGGCTTGGGGTTTCTAGGCCTAAGTGCTGTTTTCAACTCCTTATCAATTAGGCCTATGGTAGCAGCTTTGTTAAGAGCTTTGTCAACATCCTTGGTGAATGTAGGAGTAGGATCATGGTCAAGCTTAGTGTAGTACTTGGTGTCATTGAGTTGCCGGGAACATTCTTGGATGTACTGCTCACGATCTTGTATGACAACCGCTGATCCTTTGTCTGCCTCCTTGATGATAATATGCCTATTACTTTTCAAGTCATGAAGAGCTTTATCTTCATGGGGTGTAATGTTGCGATATGTCTTGGGAGTTATATCATTCATGATGTCAGCATCAACAGCAGTAATATAAGCGTCAAGAAAAAGATCATTGCCGGGAGAAGGAGTGAAAGTGCTCTGCTTTCTAAGAAGAGGGTGATTGAGAAGCTGATGAGTGTGAGTATCAGGTCTAGTCTCATCATCGGAGTCATCTTTGTGATGAAAATGTTTAAGGCGAAGACGACGAGCGAATTTATCTAGATCCGTGCGAAGTTGAAGGCGGTCAAGAGAAGCAGGAGTAGAGCAGAATTTTAAACCACGCGAGAGAATGGATTGTTCGTGATCAGAAAGATTGTACGATGATATGTTAACGACGTTTTTGGTATTTGTGATCGGTTTAGTCCTAGATCTATGTTGAGATCTCCGTCGATACCACCGACGTCGTCTCCTGGTCCCAGTGTGAGCAATTGTAGGCCTATTAGTGTCTGTAGTCCTAGAAATAGCAGGATTAAGCCTAGCGGTATCGGTAGGCCTATCAGTGTAAGAAGTAAGCCTAATGGTGTCCGTAGGTCTATCTGTGTTCATGGTCATAGAGATAGCAGTAGGCCTATTAATTTCTATAGTGGAAGGCCTATCAGTATCAGTGTGCATAGTCCTGGTAATAGCAGGAGTGGTGGTGTCTGTATTGGTAGTCATACCAGGGTGCATAGTCCTAGTAACAGTAGAATTAGGCCTAATAGTGTCTGAAGTAGTAGGCCTATAATCAGTGTTCATAGTCCTAGTGATATCAGTGGTTGTAGACCTATCCGTGTTGATCTTATTAGGCCTAACAGTGTCTGAAGTAGTAGGCCTATAATCAGTGTTCATAGTCCTAATGGGAGTAGACCTAGAGATATCAGTGGTTGTAGACCTATCCGGATTGCTCTTAGTAGGCCTAGGAGGGGTGGGCATAGTAGTCCTACAAGAAGCCTGACGGGAGATGGCGTGAAGTTTGCGAGACTTCTGCCAATGCAGCGAGGATTGGAGCTTCAATGCCATTTCTTGAAGTTTAGAAAGAATAAAAGTGTAGGTGGGAAGATCCACGAGGGAACCAAGGATGTGGCGCTTGGTTTATAATGCTGATTCTTGGCAATTTCCAGTGCCCAGAGACCATGATGTTTATAGTACTGAAATTACATGATAAAAACGACCCACATGTTTGAGATTTTCTGTGAGACAGGGGTAAGACTTATAGTTTAAGTATCATAAGTTTATTTTATTGACGCATGTTACGGTTCAGAGATTTTTAATGGTTGCAGGTATTTATTGAATACCCCTCGTAGGTTTATATCTCTACATTTGTTATCAAAGCAGTAATGTGACCAAGTCACAAGTCAAGTAAAGTTACTAACATACATGATGTGGATCAAGTCAAATGTTCTATGTTTTTAAACTATAACTATCCAGTCATGTGTATTAAGTGATTAATTCTATATAAGGAAAAAGGCACACAAATATTCATTTTGACAGTAATATCTGATATTCAATTTGGTTTAGCACCAATCTAATATAATTCAACTTTTTTGAAAAGGGATTGGAGTTAAGTCAAAGTCTGTTGAAAAGCTTTGAACGGAGTCATAAGTCAAAGTAATTGTTCACCATCATTTAGTAATGAGAAATAATAATTATTTCCATGTAAAATCAAGTCTTTGCTTATAGTTGTCCCAACACTAGTTTTAAAGCTTGTTCTGTCCTTGCACTTAATGTTAGAGCTTTAAACCACAATAAAGTTTATTTTCTTATGATGCATACAAACAGGACATACCTTTTTCATCAACCTGTATGTTTATGTTTTGCATCTAAACATTTAAGCTCAATACCAAATTTAAATTTCAAACCATAAAGCAATACGTCTTGCCCTTCTGAGAAAAACCCAACCTTTTCATTTATAAAGAAAGAAAGAAAGGAACCCATCTTTACAAGTGTTTTGCTGGGTACAATATTGGGTATAATTCCACCCCAGAATAACAAATAGTTGAATTTATGTATTTATATAACAATTCAATATTTGGATTAGGCAAGTTGATTCCCTTTTTATTTAAACAAAAATCTGCAAGGGGTAAATTGTAGTCTATAAATTGAACATATTTTCTCCCAAACAGGTCCAGCACCCCCTGCATGCGCTGCGCCGATAGCCCTTGGTATGGAGAGTGGCTTGATAAAGGACTGTCAGATTGAGGGATCATTCAAACCAGATGTCAATGCACAGCCACACCATGCCAGGCTTAATAAAGCAGGTAACAACATCCGCACCTATGGAGGTGTTAGAAGGCGGGGTAGGGACACGAGGGAGGGGAGTGGAAGAGGGGAGGAGGAGGGAAGAGGGCGAAGGGAGGGGGAAGTGTATAAAGCAATAATGTATGGTAAAGATGAAGTGGTTGGACAGCTTGATTCATTTCATTCAATTCGAAAATTAAAATCTATCCTTCCTAGTCTTTGGGTAATGAAAAAGTCATTTCCTCAACTGGGAATCGAACAAGGGACTTTCTAATTTCATTGTAATTAACATACACGTCACATAAGGCTATCTTGTCTCTTCACAGGATGGAAAACTGCAGCCCGTGGAGGGCGCTTTCTCTATGACCGATGGCTCAAAGTTGACCTGGGTCGAATGGTGACCCTGACCTTAATCTATACGCAAGGTGGTCCCAGTGGGGACATAGGGTCGTTTGATTTGCTGTATAGCACTAATGATGCACTGTATAAAAAGGCAAAACCGTTGGATGTCGAGGTAAAGCAATGTATGATTTAAGGGCACTACAATCATAGAAAAAAGGTGTTCGAACACTGACCATTGTTTGCACCGTTTAATTACCCTATAGTACGCATTTTTAGAGTCATGTGAAAATACCAATTTGCATCTGCTAGCCTGAAAGCCCCCCTTCAATATACCCCTCCCCTCCCCCCACCAATCAATGTTGCTAGGCCACGGGCTGATGTTTGGCAAGTTGGGCGACTCAACATTGATCAGGGGGAAAAGGGGGATGACTTTACATTAGGCCTACTTAGTGTTCGAACACTTTTTTCTAACATTGTCTGAGCTATTGAAAACACGCGCTGTCATGCCTCACGTTTTACATCATAACTTGAGAACCACTCAATCGATATCAATGTGATTTTCACACATTGTAGCGTATACAATGCGCAATAAGACCACTTAATATTATTAATAAATATTAAGTACTTTTTACAAAATGATGATTTTCAACCAATATTTCCTTCAAATTTCAACATATTTAGAATGGCGCAATTCGTATATGTGCAGGTAACGGTTAAATAAATGGAACACACATGTAATATTTTGGTATTAATGACAACCAATTTTATCTAAACGTTGATACAAACTCGAATGCGAGTTCATGGGTAATATTTAAGTCATGTACATACTATATAGCATATAGGCCCTAACTGCTATCTACGGTAGATAGCAATAACCACTATAGCACCAAATGCCCACGCCAAAATGATAGAATATATTGTTATGAACATTAATTAGCATCACGTCATAGCATAAAAAGAAAAAAGAAAAAGAAATGAATAAAAAGAATAAATAAAAATACTGAATGAAAATAAGATCTAGAAGAGAATTAAAAAATAAAATAAAAAGTAATAAAAGTAAGATAGGCCAATGACAGATTCGAACCCACTACCATTAAATATAGGTTTGGTAACAGGCGAGCGATCTATCGACTGATCTAAACGAGGTGTTGATAGTGAAAGGTTTTCAGAAAAGATACTATTGCATTCGATGGAATATATGAAGTGTATCCGTAAAACAGAGCGGAACGGACTACTAAGGTGTTTGTAACATGATTGGCACTCACCTATTCTAAATTCCATTGAATTGATACATGACATCAATGACTTGTTTGGATTAGCCTATCAGATACACATCCAATAGGAACACCTTGAGTCTTAAAAGACTGAACAAAGTTTAGTGAGAGCAACAACATATCTACAAATACAATGCACGGAGAAGCTGAAAGGTGATGGTAAAGGTAAAACGTTGGAGATTTCTCATTGGCATAACACACACTGCAACGATTCTCCGTCTTTTAAAAGAAGAATATAATTAAGTATATAATTTTACTTGTTGGTGAATCGTTCAAAGTGCGTGTTTGTCTATGAGCATGATGATGGTAAAACGTTAACGGTTGACCATTTACCAAAATCATCAATAGAACCCGTTTGATCAATGTAGGCTATAGTTTTGCGTCATCAGTCTGAGAGAACATTATTTTAATAATGTAAGAGATGATTACTGACCATAATTTGTTGTCGGAAAAATAGTATTGCAGAAAAGATGTAGTGACACGCTCAATTATTACGCATATTAATAAAAGTTCGATTAGGCCTAACTCATGATAAAACCATATAATAATTAACACATAGTAAAACATCAATTGAATGTTTAGAAATCCATCAATTTGTTATAGTTAGCACTTGACATGAACAATGTTCTTGACCTTTATTAGTTAGATCATGCCCTACTTTACTGAACTGCATTGAAATAAGTACAAACATGCCTAGTATTGGTCCAGTAATCCTTGAGATAGACTTTGAAAGTTGAAATGTTTTTGAAAAATCTGCTTTGCATATACCGCGTGGAAAGCGTTAAATCGTCCCTCTATAGAGTTGAAATGTGTTTGGATTAAGTCGTCACATTAAATAAATTAAATACAAACACCTCAGAATTTAACAGTCACAATAATTTATTCACTATGTATTTGGTGTCGGTAATGCTATACATTTCAAGTATATGACAAGATACATAATCATAATGACCTTTACATTTACACACATTTAGATATATTCAACAATTCAATCGTACGAACAATTCCTTAACATTCACCGTTCCCATTCATATTACACACGATGACGGACCTAAACCATCCTGATAATCATGCCAAATCTCAGAAGAATAGCTTATATACTTTTGGAGATACACGCCAAAACCAAATTTAGATGATTTCCTTAAGCGATTTTATACACAATCATAGAAAAAAGGTGTTCGAACACTGATCATTGTTTGCACCGTTTAATTACCCTATAGTACGCATTTTTAGAGTCATGTGAAAATACCAATTTGCATCTGCTAGCCTGAAAGCCCCCCTTCAATATACCCCTCCCCTCCCCCACCAATCAATGTTGCTAGGCCACGGGCTGATGTTTGGCAAGTTGGGCGACTCAACATTGATCAGGGGGAAAAGGGGGATGACTTTACATTAGGCCTACTTAGTGTTCGAACACTTTTTTCTAACATTGTAGGTATAGATACCAGTACATTTGTGACCCGTCACATCAAAATGGACAATGTTGGAGGCATGACTTGAAAGAGCATATTTTAAGCTTTGAAATGACACCATGTTGAAGGTAATCAGACTTTGTAATCACAAGATGTGATTTGAAGAAGAACATTTTTTTTCTATAATATTTTCTTTATATATTTCACCAAATATATTGGCCTCTATCTAAAAACTGTGTTTGCCGACAATATGTCCTTTTTGACGCGACTGGTCACATTTAATCAAATTGGAAGTAAAAGCGTTTAAGATAAACAATAGTGTTTTACAACTGCATTGCCAACATTATAACATGGTTTATCAATTCATAATGAGTCAAAATATTTTTTTAATGATGATAACATGTCATTTTTGTGCCAATTTTGCGAAAATATGACCAACATTATTTTGGCCAACTTGTAATTTTCAAAAGGTCACAGTTCAAAAACTATTGATCTACGATCGAAGTTGTGATTGACTTTTTTGTTTAAAACACTTATCCCAACAACATAATATACTTTTTATAGTCAATAGCTCATTTTTTAGTTTTTTACCATGTTAAATTTAGTTTTTGACTTCCCATTGAAACACATGTGACCTTTGACCCTAAATCGAGGTCTAGGGTCATAACGTGCAACCTACGAACGTGGGATAAGGTGAATTTGTGTTTAGGGATATATTTGCAACCTTTTGGTAATAATTTCATGTTATGCCCAGAGGTGGACTACAAGAGTGAAAGATACAGACCATCGTCCCATAGTCTATTGGGGTAAGCATTCAATAACACTGTGGTATTCACTTTGTATCCCATCAACCCAGTTCAATCATCGCAAATCAAATCCAGCACCAGGCATCATCCTCTCCGATAACAAAGTGCCCCACACGCTGCTCAACCCAGTAGAGGCTCGCTACGTTGTCGTGCAGCTCACGGACTACCCCTTCTCATCAGTTGATAAGCTGTACAACATGATGAGGGTGGAGTTCCATGGATGTGCCATATCAGCACTTCAAACAGGTGTGTATTATGCAGCTTTATGCTTGCCGAAATTTGTGTTAAAGGGACATTAAGTGGTGTTGAAAATTTTAAATGTTTAAAAATTTACTTCAGAATTCAAGATGAACATTAAAAATTGCCGTTATTGTTGTTTCTACTAACAAAAACAAAGCAAAACTTGATTAAAACAATATCATCGCTATTTATTGTAAAACGCCCTCTATGCAAGTATGGTGGGATACTGTCGGATGTAAAATGCTCGTCCCGGCTGTACGAGCATTTTTGAATCGACGTTTACTTGTACAAAGAGAGCTGATTTTTCTTAATCCTTAATAGGTGTAAGTTCATACATGTAATACAATTATAAAAATAAACTAATCTCAGTTTTTATCATAATTGAGGGCGCAGCTGCCAACACATCTCTTAGTGCCCCTTTAACATATTATTCTAGGAAATTCAGTACATGTATTTTGCATTTGTGGTGGGTTCTCAGGAAACCAGAAAAAGGTCATGTTCCTTCACACCAGTCATTTTATATTAGGGAGGGCACAGTTGGAAGAGTTTGTCATTTCACTAAAATAAAAAATCAAGGATTCCCAGATTGAGCAATGCATTTATAATACTCATTTGGGCAAATTAATATTTCAATGTCCAATTATTTGTTTTTTAGTTTCCCTCCTATTATATGTGTGTTCTAATAGGGCTATCACACCTACGACGATCAGGTGCAGGCCTTGCGCTTTCGTTGAGCTGAAAAGTATCAAAAATAGCAAAGCTCCAAGCAAAACGCTTGAAGGTCTCTTTGAACCAATTGAGAACGCTGTGGACACTGGCTAGAGCGGGAGAGGGTCCCCATGTTACACGCAGGAAGAGCGCGGCAACTGCTCAAAATTGTCCATTTAAAAAAAATAAGGTAATAGTTCTTAGTACGCTCCTATCCTGCTTATCACATTTTCATGGCGCTCTTATTACGACCTATTGTGTTTCTACTTCAAAGTCTCACAGGCTCTCACTGCGCTCTATGCTGTAAACGTTCTTAGTGCGCCCAAGTTGCTGTCTGCGTTACTAGTATATTCTCAATACGTTCTGTGTTCGCGGAGAGTACTGCACAAAGGTTATTAGATTCAAATCATCCCCCAAGTACAATACCAAACACCTGTTGAACTTATTGATCCAAGTGATTGGATTCCATCCAAGGCACAAGATAAGCGGGCGCTGGGCGATTTTTACCCCTCGGTCCTCCTGCTATAGCGCCCGGTAATGCTAAAAAATTAACAGCCGAGCACTGATATTTTGCCCAAACCAGCGCCCATTGACGATCGGGAAGCTTGCCAAAGACATCAAATTTTGAATTGCCAATGTTGCCACGCTGGATATTTTGTTTAAAATCCGAGTCGAATATGTTATTTGGAAGTCTCCACATTTCATAACAGCCAAATTTTAGCACAAAAATACTCATTTTACTGAACAAAAGATGTATGCCCTTATAAAAGTTTATTTGATTTAATAAAAAGCTCCCGGTAGACTGAAAGTAGCTCCTGGTTTTCAATAAATCCCATGATCCGGGCGCTACTTTTGAAAAAAAGTAGCTCCCGGTAAAAAAACTGTTATCTTGAGCCTTGATTCCATCCATGCATGTCTTGGTCTAAGGATTATTTGAACTAATGACCCTGTGCAATCACTCTATAAAGAGAGCCTTCTGCCTGCTTAGTCTGTTTTCGGGGTTTGACAATTGAACAACATACATAGAACGACATAGACACCATGGGAAGTTAAACTTCAGCACCCAAGGGCAGCGCTCACGCCGAACTTTTCCATGCACAAAACAAGCGTGGTGCACTGGCGTTCAAGGGCTACCACGGGGTCCCTATCATGACCCTCTCACGTCCCAGCCAGTTCCCACTGCATCACCGAGGGGTTCTTGGAGACCTTGATGCGCTTGGCTTGGCATTTTGATAATTTTTCAGTGTAATGCAATCGCCAGCCTGATCGCAGTAGAATGTGATAGGGTTTTAGTGACCTTGATTTAAAACTTGACAATTTTGGACAGTTTTCCACGCTCTCACTGCGGGTTATTCATATTTTTTCAGCGTAGTGCAATTGCCTGATCACCGTAGGTGTGACAGGACCTTAAATCACCTTATAATATTTCCTCTTTTATTTCTTGATGTATAATATTATCATCAGTATACAGTAATGTCCATGCCTCTGAAGACATGCATCCAAATTTGAGTTATGTTTAATGATTTATTAAGGATGGCCAAATATATTTGTGAGCTCTGCTCTGATTTTGGCCAGCCCACCAATGTCTGTACTTATAATTAGTGCATATGTATATTAATGATAGGCGGGGGGGGGGGGGGGGGGGGGGGGGGGGGGGGGGGGGGGCAGAAATGATGGGTGTTCAGGGGGCAGAGTCTTCTTGGTGGGGTCAGGGGGGCGAAGCACCTTGAAGCTGTTGGATTTTGGGCGTAACAATGTGTCAAAAACCCCTAAAATCATCACATTATAAGACTACAAACGTGTTTACATCATTACATAAGACAGCTATAATAATATTCCAAACCTCAAAAATATTCAAAACCCAGATACCCTGTACCGTGTTTCTAAAATACATAAAAAATACAAAATGATTATTGTTTTAAATATAAACACCAGCAATATAAAAGTGAACATGTTTCCTACATTTTATGTTGATTTTATTGAGATATCTCTTTTTGTTCTTGTGTGGCAAGACTTAATCGAAAATCGATAAAAAAAAGTGTTTTCAAATTTGTTAGCTCAAAAGCCATCGGCAAATTTGATTAATGCATGGTTTGGGTTAGGTTTAGGGTTAAATGATAAATGACCAAACATTCAGAGACTTGTCACCCCGTATTAAAGGTAGATGTTCCGATTTTCAACTGGAAGTTTTCTATTCTACATGAAAGGTCATCCTTAAAAAAGTCGTGTTCCAAAGTTTGAGTTGCATAGCTCTAATGGTTCTTATTTTAGACGCACAAGATGCTGTGAACTGTACCCATTGAGTAGTACACAAACTATATCGGTGGTTACCACCATTCGCGGTAATTCGACGCTATTTCATCGATTTCTCCGTAATTATACTGATTTAGGCCGTCAAATTTCAGTATGATGATGAGAAAAATACGAGCTTTCATATGATATGAAAATCTCCGTATGTTTGAAATAATTCTGTGTTACGAAAATGTGATCGGGTCATCTACCTTTAAGTTATTAATACATTCACTGTGCCATACCTGCCCTAAACTGCAAGATGCCAATTTAAATGCGGTGGTTTGGTCCATTGAAAGTGACATATTCAATGCCAGGAAACTATGGAGTATTTTAGCCAGAATTTTAATTGAAATTGGTATTATAAGCATACACACGATAGTTGATGATACAGATGATATGTCTTTGGGCAGAACCTAGTTAACACTTTCCATGCGGCAGGCATCTGCAGACGACATTCAAAAAATGTCACAACACATTTCAAAAATATTAAAATAATTGAATTTCGTTACCATATTTGGAATCACCATGCGAAATGCATTAAAATAAGTACACACATGCCTAGTATTGGTTCTGAAATCCTTGAGATAGACTGTGAAAATTGGATGTATGGTAAAACCAATAGTCGCATGGAAAGTGTTAAAGGTAGATGTTCCGATTGCTGGCCCGATTTTCAACTTGATGTTTTCTATTTTACATGAAAGGTCATCCTTAAAATTGTCACATTCCAAAGTTTGAGTTGCATAACTTCAACGGTTCTATTTTTAGAAGCACAAAGCCACACAAAAATTGCCCATTGAGTTGTACACAAACTGGTTGGTGGTTAACCACCTTTGGCAGTAATTCACCACATTTTAGCCTATAATTTCTAAATGGAACGTTTCTGGCCCCTAAGATTTTACAGACATAATGAGAAAAATATGGGGAATCTTCTGATATCAAAATATCTTGAAGTGAAAAAAAAAATCATAGCCCCAAAAAAGTGATCAGAACATACACCTTTAAGTTAATAATAATCCATCCACTGTGTCATACCTGTCCTAAACTGCAAGATCCCAATTTAAATGTGGCGGTTTGGTCCATTGAAAGTGACATATTCAATGCAAGGAAACTATGGAATATTTTAGCCAAAATGTTAATTGAAATTGGTATTATAAGCATACACACAATAGTTGATACAGATGATCTATATTTGGGCAGAACCTAGTTAACACTTTCCATGAGGCAGGCATCTGCAGACGACATTAAAAAATGTCACAAGATGTTTCAAAAATGTTAAAATAATTGAATTTCATTACCATATTTGGAATCATCGTGTAAAATGCATTACACATGACTAGTATTGGTTCCAGTGGCGTGCGCAGGATATTGTGAGTGGGGGGGCCACATGGCCATAAATGAAATGCCCCCGATTATTTGAGTAAAGAATTTCGCGCGTTGCGCGCGAAAATTTTCGAATATACACCTTTTTTTTGCACGATTGAGCTACATTTTGGCTCTAAACAAGCTTGTACCAAAGAATATTGCATTTTGGGAAGACATATGCGTGCATAGCGCGCGAAAAATTTTCATCTGTGTTTTTGACTATCATAATTCCATGATGCCACTGACCTAGCCTCCTTCTCAATTCCCCCGACTGGCCTAAGTTTCCCCCGACTGACTCAATAGTGGGGGGGGGGGGCCGCGGCCCCCCCGGCCCCCCCCTTTGCGCACGCCACTGATTGGTTCTGAAATCCTTGAGATACACTTTGAAAGTTGAAATAGGTTTCTGTTTTGTATAATTATGGTAAAACCAATAGACGTTATTCGTAATTGGCGATTGCAAACTATAGATGGCGACATTCTCTGATGTGACGTCACTAATAATAACGAAAGCGAGGCCAAAGACGATGAATTACGTAAACATTAGGTGTTGTGTGACTGCAGTTGATGAACGACGTCAAAATTGTTCGTAATTTTCCCTTCTTTTTACATAAACCAGCTAGTAACGAATAAGCGCGTTATGAAACTTATATTGTACAGCATTTGCACGAAGACAATGTAGCTCAAACGCTATCGCCATTCACTAGTTTGCAGACATTGTTTGCGATTTGTCATAGCGGTTATGACTTCCGAATTTGAAGCCCCATTCACATTGAAGTATTTGACATGCTTGGGTTTTGTTCTAGGGTCAGACCTGAGACGCATTCAGGTCAGACGAGTATTGGTTACCTACCAGCAATTTAAAACCAGTGGGAGTAAATGGTTCATAACATGTTGACTCATATGCTTTCATTCCATAGCTCTCATACAGAGAGTGAGGTTTCAGAGAAAAAAAACCATCCCAAAGGCCAAACGCAGGTTAGGTTAGGGTAGGGCCAAGGAGAGGGGCTGTCATTTTCTTTGATAGGGGGGGGGGGGGGGGGGGGGGGGGGGGCAGGGGTCCAAAATATCCTGGGGCTGGTGTTGGGGGCATAGTTTTTTACATAAAAATAGGGAGTCATGGGAATCAGGATAACTCGGCATTTTAGACAACTCGGCCATAGTACAACTCGGGGGTAAGATAACTCGGCCTATATGACAACTTGCCATACATGTACATACATGGCAACCCAGCCCACAGACTTGTGTTGTCCATGTCATTTTATATGTTTTTAGGTTGGATTGCGTTGGATTGTTCAGTGCTTTCATATGAAAAGTCCAACCGGGGACTTCAGTTCAATCAATTATGTTATTATAATTGAAATTTGTATGGAGGCTGAGTGGTAAACAAACTATGCATATTTTTAAACACTTCAGATGCTTTACCATGCAGCTACCAGGCACTAAACCAGATTTGCAAGAACTGGGACGTTTCTGAGGATTGCAGATTTATTCAAAGATTGAGGGCGTCCCCTGAAAAGATCACATAATACATACCTTTAAATTCATATTACAAAGATTGAGTTTTATTTTCAGCATAATGAGCTCAGCAAATTATTCTCAATGTTATAGTACTCCTAGGAATAATTTAGATACCTTTTTCGAACCATGGTGTTTGAGCTCCGTACGGCCGTAATTTGGCAAATCAGCGTAACTCGAAAATTACGTTTTTGAGATATGAGCACTTTAAAGTGTTAGTCATAGTGTTTGCTTTTTTAAAAATTATTTACAGAGTAAGTTCATTTAAAAGGAAAACGTGCATGATGTTACATTTTCTTTATTTTTAAAATCTTAAGTAAAATAAACTGTTTTTACTAAAGATACAGCTGATTTTAACCAGATACGCGGGTTTGCCAAATCGACATCTAATTATACACAGAGTTAATCTTGCAAAAACAGCGTAACTCAATTTACGTGTAATTCGTTGGTTACTATTTTTCGCCAAACCCGCGTATCTCGTTTCAAAATCGCTGTTTGGCAAAGGCGCTTTGCCAAGAAATGACTAGATTTTGAAACACGTAATACGAGTTACGCTGTTTTACCATATTGAAACGCTTACGGTTGCAAAACAAGGATGAGATACGCTATGCTATCTTTAAAACGGTACGTCGAGGGCTTTTGAGACTATCACAAATGAAAAGAGCGCCCTCGATTTCTCCAAAAATGCATTTAACTCAAAATGTCAATATTTCGACTTACGCTGTTTTGCCAAATTATGGCCGCGTAGCTTTCGAGGTCATCACGACCCCTTCATTCAGCGTAGTGTTTACTTCCCTCTGTTTGTCACATGACCACCTTTTGGGCGATCACATAACAGCAGGTCATCGTAGATGGCGGGTAGGTCGTAGCCGGTGGATTTCAATTGCCTGATCTTACGTTTCCAAAACTGCTCTTCTCTGGCGATAACTTGGACGTCGTCAAGCTTGACACTACGCTGAATGAAGGGGTCGTGATGACCTCGAAAGCTACGGAGCTCAAACATCATGGTTCGAAAAAGGTATCTAAATTATTCCTAAAATCATGATCGAACCCAATATCAGCCTACATGTTAGTACTTCTATTGAAAATCGTGGATCTTGGAATATAACAACCAACACTAAAGCCATGTTCCCACAGACAACAAAATCCCAGAGTAGTCTAGACTAGTCCGGACCCGGACTAAATCTTTAGACTAGTACGCCCGTTTTTTTACGTCCGGACTCAAATTTTTTAAAATTATATTTTAAGACTACCTTATTAATTTGGCATGCTCGCAGGTTACACTTAGGTTGAGAAAAAAAAGAGCCAGCAAATTGTTAGATTCTTTTATGGTATTCTTAAAAACAAAGTGCATGTAAACCACGTTCTAATACAGAATTGACACAGTCATAGTTCACTCAACAAGGAAATATCAATCTAATACATGTTGGCATAATTCAGATTTTATTATTGCCATAATGGCATAATCATTGATGTTATATGTAAATACATATTCAAAAATAAAAGTACACTTTGGTCTCTTATGGTATTAAATATTCCATTCATTGTATTGATGTACAATATAAGGACTGCTTGAATCTAATCATTGCAGTGAGCAATTAAAGATCATGTTTACAGCTTGTACAAGAATGTGAAACTTTAAAAAAGGGTTTGTTAATAAAGGTGTATGTTCTGATAACTTTTTTTTTCACATCAAGATATTTTGATATCAGAGGAATCCCCATAATTTGCTCATTATGCCTGTAAAATATTAGGGCCAGAAATCTTCCGTTTGAAAATTATAGGCCAAAATGTGGTGAATTAATGGCAAAGATTCAGTGGCGGCACCAGCATCATAACTTTTTTTTGGGAGGGGGGAAAAGGAGGGGGGAAAAGGAGGGGGGGGGGGGCGGGCAAGAAACAATTTAGGGGGAAAGAATTTTACGCTAAAACTGTCAACTTGGTCTAATTTTAACTAATTTGGTAAGCAAATTGCAAAATTTAGTCTATATATACCTAATATGGTGATAAAATGTGCGCGCAACGTGCCAAAATTTAATATATATATATATATATATATATATGTGTTGGTGGGTGGTTTTTTTTTTTTTGGGGGGGCAGGAAATATGCCGTGGCGCCGCCATTGCAAAAATGGTTATTGGTTAACCACCCTCCTATTTTCAGATTCTATTTTAATTTCTACCCCTGTTGTGCAATTGTTTAAAACAGTTTGACTTAGTAACAGTGGCGTAGCTAGCTTTTTCATATTGGGGGTGCAAGAAATGAAAAGAAAAGATTTTTGAGTCAAGAAATGCGCGTACATTTTTTACTTTACACCTATTTTTTGCATGATTGAGCTACATGTTGGCTCTTAATAAGCTTGTACTAAAGAATATTTTTCGTCTGTGTACTTGACCATCATTATTCCATGATTCCTTTGGTCAAATATGAACCGACAGTGCCAATCTCAACCGACACAACGTCAATATTGGGGTGGGGGTCGCCCCCTTGCTGCCACCCCCTCCCCTCTGGCTACACCACTGCTTAGTAATTCTCATGACTGGGATCCAAGCAGTGGCGTCGCCAGGGGGAGGGCGATCGCCCCCCCCCCAATATTGACGTCGTGACGGTTGAGATTGGCACTGTCGGTTCATTTGACCACAACAATCATAGAATTATGATGGTCAAAAGTACACAGATGAATTTTTGCGCGTTACGCGCGCATGTGTCCCCAAAATGTAACATTCTTTGCTACAACTAAGCTTGTATAGAGTCAAAATGTATCTCGATCGTGCCAAAAATAGGTGTAAAGTCAAAATATTTCGCGCGCGTATTTCTTGACTCACAAAATGGTTTATTTTCATTTCTTGCCCCCCCCCCAATATGAATAACCTAGCTACGCCATTGGATCCAAGAGCTTGCGATGGCATGGCCACATCTTAAGCAATTATTCATTAAAACTTGTGGCCTTTTTTAATTCAGAAGAAACTCAATAAAACAAAATCTGATAACACCAATTTCTGGATAACACAAAGCAGCTTTCAAGACTCGTGGACAAAAACAACAACAATCAATAAAAGGTCGAGGTTTTAAATTGTATGTGACTTGAAAGGTACCTTTAAATTGTATACGACTTGAAAGGTACCTTTATTATAATATAAACACACATTTCATTTGAAGAATCCAGCCTATGAGATGATGACATCATCATTAACGTCACACAATTATGTGTATAAGGATTACTTGGGTTTTTTTCAAGAGTTAAAATTGAATGTCAAGCGACAATTAACCGAAAATCAGGTTTCCTACGATTCTTGATCACTCTTGCAGTTCGTCTTTCCAAGCCTGCCTGTAGACTGGTAGTTATTGTCTTTTGGACTGGACATATCTGCCTGTGTCTGATGATACCTGTAAGCCAAAAAATTTGAAGGTGAAGAAAAGGGAAATAAAAAACTGGGTTAATATTTCATTCAGCCATAAATATTGATAGCCATCAATTTAACATGACTGTTGAACATTAGTGGCAGGGGCGGACTGGGACCTGAAAGCGGCCGTGGCAAAATTATTAAAGCGGCCCTTTTTGACCATGTCACCATGTCAGGCAGAAGTATGTCGTCCCGGTAGTAAATTTCCGTAAAAGGTTGCCCCAATTTTTTTCCCAGTCAGTCAACTCGTGAATTTCACGTAAGTGGGGGGGGGGGGGGGGGGGGGGGTAGGGTCAAAAAAAATTGCACGGTCACAAAATTTCGCACGGTCACAATATTTCGCACAGTCACAAATTTTCGCACGGTCACAAAATTTCGCACGGTCACACATTTTCGCACAGTCATAAATTTTCACACGGCCACAAAATTTGAGTGAGAGGCCCAAAACCAACCGGCCCATGTGGCGATCGCCACAACGCCACAGTGGCCAGTCCGCCCCTGATTAGTGGTGTCCCTCAAGAATGAATTTGATAAAGCCTTGTAGTAGTGTACTGACTGGGGTATATAACCGACCTGGGCGCAACTGTGTAATGTACCATTCGTACTAGACTTCTAATTTTGCGTAAATAGTGTTGCTGCCATGGACTTAATTACAGTCTAGCAATGATTCCAATCCATCAATGTATGTTGGATTCAAGAGTTTCCCCCAGACCTGATAATCATTGATGGGGGGGGGGGGGGTTACTAATTATTAAAGGTCCCAATTATGAATAATATCTATAACAGAATATGTCATGACCCGTTACCTTAGTCGTGCTAGTTCTGCCTGTCAGACTGTATTTTAATTCAGCAATGATCAAGCCAGTTGCAGTTTCAAAATTTGCGGCTCACAGGCAGCAAACAACTGGGGCCTGATACTGGTCCATCCACCTTTCAATCGTTATGGCCAGTTATGTTTACCAACGACTTTATTCCTCGCTGAAACGAGACGTTTCATGGTTTTGAAAGCAATGAAGATAGAAGCCAGCTTGAGCACAGTACGGAGGGTCAAAATTCGGAAGTCAAAACTGCTACGACATCGCAAACAATGACTGCAAACTAGTCAATGGCGATAGATATTCGAGCTACACTGTCTTTGAGTAAATGCTGTACAATATTGGTTTCATAACGCGCTTATTCGTTACTAGCTGGTTTGTGTAGAAAGAAGGAAAATTTACTCACACTTTTGACGTCGTTCATCAACTGCAGTCACACAACACCTAATGTTTACGTAATTCATCGTCTTTGGCCTCGCTTTCGTTATTATTAGTGACGTCACATCAGAGAATGTCGCCATCTATAGTTTGAAATCGCCAATTACGAATAACGTCTATAGCCGCTGGAAAGTGTTAAGACATGTGTGTACTAATAAACTGACAGGGACAACAAATCCTGTAGATTTTGATTAAAATAAAAAGCACTGATATCATTAAATCTCTAAACACTGCCTTATACTTAACAGTGTTTCTGATTGGCTTATAATGTGGCATAAAGCATTCAAGTAGCCATATAGAATAGAGCTTCCGATTGTTTTAAGGTCAATCCTCACCAGGATTGTCACCGTTCTTAGGATATCCCTGATTGGCTCAATGAATAATGTATCCTTCTTTGCAACCAATCGGTGGGTAGCTCTCAATTGAGTAAAATTATTGTACTTTTTCTATTCCAGATGTATGTCAATCACAAGACACTGCCTTGCATGAATACGATCGGGGATTCACCGTAGCAGGAGACGCCCTCTATGTTTGCGATTCTAAAACACATCTTGACAGTGGACTGAAGAAGAGCCTGAGTGATGACATCATTGT
Source organism: Ophiura sarsii (assembly GCA_035610835.1). Classification (NCBI taxonomy): domain Eukaryota; kingdom Metazoa; phylum Echinodermata; class Ophiuroidea; order Amphilepidida; family Ophiuridae; genus Ophiura; species Ophiura sarsii. The sequence goes on from CM069445.1 coordinate 34,896,318, forward strand.
CTTTAACTGGAGGTAAGTCTTTCAGACATGGCGGGTGCTAGCTACAAAGCAGTTTAGCTACGGAATGAAGCTATTTTGACTGCATGCCCTTCCAAGATCATGTTAAGGCCAAACAAAGAAGATTGTCTGTCTCAGAAGCCCGCCCACATTGGTATGTGAAATGAGCTACGGCCCGTAGGTCTACGCGCTGAGGCCTAAAAAAAACAAAAATATTTTTAAAAAAGGTCTCTGTAAGCTTGGATTAGCAAAAAAATAAAAAAATAAAATCGCATACCTCAAAACCTTTTTTCTAAAAAATAAATAAAATAAAATCGCACAGCACAGCTTTTTTTGCCAAATGTTTCTTTGTTTGGCCTTATCAAAAGTGAAGCGCTTCTTCTGTATTTCTACGGGGCACAAACAAAATTGGGCTAATTTTAGTTGTGAACCATGACCTTGGCAGCATTTGCATAGCCCCTTGGCCAATCTATCAGATGAAACACAACATGGGTTATTCTCCATGTTTTATCAAAATGTGATGTAAATTTGGAACATTTAAAAGGAGTTCACTATATTTTAATGATAACATCTATGATGAAACACTGAGTGATAACATTTATTGCTCCTTCTCTTGCTATGGTGGATAACATTATATTTATAATCCTTTTTATGTATTTGCAGGATAACATTATATTTATAATCCTTTTTATGTATTTGCAGGAGACCAACAATGAAATGCTACTTTACCTTGAATGGCAGAACATGGGATGGTATGTATTTTTCTATGTAAACACAACACCAAAAGTAAGTCCGCCCCCCTAAACAATTCGTCATAACATCGTAAGATAAAACATTTTACCAATAAAACTTAGTTACAAATAATCCTATGACTGTTTCCTAAGTGATGGTTGAAAATGAAAGATTTCCATTACTTCATGGCTGAATGAGCTCAAATGGAAGACAAAAACTGCCCTTCTCAAAAGTCACAAAAGTTTATGAATTGCTTCTCACTAATGGAAATGTACCCGTGGCTGAGCAAATTTTACTGTAATGTGTAATCAATTCATGATCATTCAGCCATGTAAATCCCATTCTTGGCTCAGATATTAGCATAGTGAGTTGTGACTTTTGAGAAGGGCAGTTTTTGTCTTATTTTTGAGCTTATTCAGCCATGAAGTCATGGACATCTTTCATTTTCAAACACCACTTAGGAAACAGTCATAGGATTATTTCTAACTAAGTTTTATTGGTAAAATGTTTTATCTTACGATGTTATGACGAATTGTTTAGGGGGGGGGGGGGGGGGAGACTTACTTTTGGTGTTGTGTTTAGTTGCAAGTGTTGAATACATCTACATAGAAATGAGGCAATTGATTCCTTTTCCATAAAATACAGGTAGGAAATGAGGGAGTTTGTTATTGCATTCTCCTGGTCCTACCAAGCCAAAATTCTTGAATAGACCTTATCATATAGGTACAAATCAATTGATTTTCCTTTTCAGTTGCATTGTGGGATAAAAAAGGGGGAAATTGATGCATTGTAGGATTGAAAAGGGACCAAATTTGCCCACTTTACTATCCCACAATGCATGAGAAAAGGATAATCAATTGATTTTTACCTATGTGCAATAAGGTATTGGGAATTTCAAATAACATGGTTGGTATTTCAATTTTTGGGAAAAAATCACTTTACTTGAAAAGTCTATCTGCCTCTAGAACTGTGTTTGTTTTTCCTCACCGGCTTGTTTTCTAGCACAAAATTAATACTTAAATATTCATGTTCTGTGTACAACAGCAATGCCTACCAAGATGCACAACATACTCGGCTACTTGCCGACTAAGAACGACACAATATTCGCAATCCTTAAGGACTCGCCAGGCTATGTCAAAGGGGAGAACTTTGGGTTCGACTTGTGGACCGCCATTCCCAGTGATGAGTACATGGCTGCAACATTGGAATCCGACTTTGTGCCGTTTACATCTGTGCCTTTCGTACCAGAGAATGACTTTGTGGTACAGACTGTGCAGGATTACGAGGGTAGGTTGTTGCTAGTCCGAGACTAGACTTGATTTTAAGGCTTAAATTTGAGAGGGTGGAGCCTCAACATTGAAAAATTATATAGACTAGCGTACTGTGCGATCTAAACCTTCAAGGCCTAAATTAACCAACTCCCGTAGCGTTCTTCAGTAACCCCTTGCCTCCCAAACCTCATTACTTCATGGCCTCCCCTCGCCCCCGCCCTCCCCGGGGCCTTCCCCTGCCGTCTCTTGCCCGCCGTCCCCGCCCCGCCCCTACCGCCCGCCCTGTGCTTATAAACATTCAAGGCCTAAATTAACTAACTCCCGTAGCGCAGCGTATTTCTCCACTATTTGCCCGCTCGCGTGTGTCGGCGTGCGTGGGTGTAGTGCGTGTGAGCGTTTATTTTGCACGGCGCACAACGACGCGTTATGTGTTAGGCGCCGAATGCATGGTTGCAATACGCATGAAGATAAACAAAACAAACACGGCCCGTATCCATGGATTTTCATGGTTTTTTACTCATATCTCGGTCAATTCTGTACGGTTTTCAGCCATTTATAGCTTATAACACTGACATTATAATCATCTTTTATCAGTGCAACGTACACGGCGTTTAGACGTAAAATGAGAAAGCCTTTATGGATACATACATACATACATACATACATACATACATACATACATACATACAACATAAGACAAATTATAGTAAGATATGTGCTGCCTTGAAATCCCTCACCCGTGGCTCCCATTGCTAATTTTAACAGGCTCCTGTAGCAGTATACCTTTATTATTAATGTTTCTATTTTGACACAAAATTTGCTTCCTAGAATTGTATTTAAAAAGTGTTCTTTATTAAAAAGATTGAAATCACCATGTCTTACACAATGTATCTTCAGTTTGAAAAATCTGATACTCATTATCTAAAATTCTAATGAAAGGGAACAGTACATATATGTCAACGATGATGAAAAAACAACGGACCTTATCTCATTGATTTTCATGATGAAAAAAACCCACAAAAAAAACCCTTGGGCAATGATGGGTACTAATCATTTTGAGACAGCCTGTACTAAACAGGTGAATTTGCCTATTTCAGGGATTTTTCAATTTTAGGTAGATAATAAGAATACATAACATACTTTTATAATGTTCTCTATATCACCCCCCCCCCCCCTCCCCTAGGTAACAGACCCCATGGAGAAACGTGGACAATGATATGTTGAACAGAACATAAAAGGCAAAATTAGAGGACAGCTGCCATGTCTAACATTAATTTGGACTATTTTTCTTTGTCAACTATTTGAATAACCACATAAAATTGTCTAAGTTGAAGCCCTTTTTGTTTTGTGTTTTAACAGCTACCTTTGATGGGATGAGTAGACGCTTCTCTGGGGTCTGGCAACCCATTCTAAACTGGAATGGCTGTTGCACGCCTGCGTGTAAACTGGATGGAATCAACTCATGCTAAAACTGCAACTACAAGGCAGGCAAACAAATGGACAAACAAACAAAACAAACAAAAAAACATGCTGAATTGCCTGCTCATTCATGACTCGGTGGATGGGTACATGAATTTTGTCTCGTAGTTCATAAAATCTTCGTTGCTTCGGGTGTAAAAACTTAAGCAAGTATAGAAATGGCACTATGGTTAGAATTGGTTAATAGTGAAGACTAGTGTGTGTGTGATTGACACCATGTATCTTTTGTGGTTATTTAATCACAATGGCTTATATATGGAAAGAAATTAGTCCTTTGTATGTATAATACATGACTAAGTCTTTCTTAGTCTTTCTAAGTTTTCAAATTCCTCTTGCTAAAAAAACTGAAACAATAAATAGCTGAAGACCGTCTCAAATTTGGAGGTGTTTTACTGCCATATATTCCACATGTATTTCACAGGCACAAGTAAAATAAACAACTATTCTAACAGGACTACCCTCAACTAGAAGATGCATGTTTGTTGGATTCAATTCTTCTGTGAATAATGCCCAGGAAGTATACTTAAGTTATTAACACTTTCCACGCGGCTATTAGTTTTACCATGTACAAAACAAATTTTTCAGAAACCTTTCACAGTTTCCAAAGTCAATCTCAATGATTACTGAACCAATACTAGGCATGTTTGTACTTATTTCAATGCATTTCTCATGGTGTTTCCAAATATGGTAATGAAATTCAATGATTTGGAAATTTTTGGAAATTGTTGTCAACATTTGGAATGTCGTCTGCAGCCGCCTGCCGCATGGAAAGCGTTAAGTATAGAGAGAGATGCATCCTCAATTTTCAAACTATTTCTTCCTATTTGAACATAAACAAATATTTTATATATACCCATGGTATCGAAGTTGAGCACAAATTCATGTATATAATATAAAACATACAACAATATAGCTGCAGTTTTGTGATTTCAATTAGGCTATATTAAAAGAATCTTTTGTTTCAAAGCTCTTCAGTTTTTCAAAACCTAATGCGGAATGTGATTTTTTTAAAAAGGTTTTTAAAAAAAATTTGTAATGATAAAATATTGAAATCCTTGTAAAAGTGATCTTTTGTATTTAAAATGATGTGATCAATGAAAATATGAAAAATCGGTATAACTTTGGTTGGGATTTTTTTTTTTTTCAAAAAAAAAAAGAAGAAAATTTTTTAATAATTTTTTTCTTCTAACGTGCATCAATTAACTAACGCGCGGGAGGTTTGAGACGAATGATTTTTTTAATATAGCCTTATAATGTTAATTTGTAAATTGCATTGACTTTTTTTGAGATTTCTCAAAAAATGAAATTCAACATTTTCACCTTGTTTAGATAGATGATATATAGAAACCCTCTCATGTAAGATTTCTACAAAAAAATCAGTAACAATGAAAAATAAAGACATTTCCGAAGGTTATATTAAATATTTTGGTTAGAAATCACCACCAATTGAATCAGGGAGGTCATGACTATGCATCACACAACAAGCCATGGGTGGTCTTCAAGGGTATTTTGAATAAACATGAAACAAATAAGTAAGAAGCCATCTATGGCCTTTTAGATTTATTTGGGTAGTTTCGATGTGATCATATCGAAACCATGAAATACTGCAAATTAAGCTCTATTAAATTATAGGTGGTAGTTAGTACGTATATAAGCAATACGTATATTATGTGAAAAACCCAACTTCTGAAAAAATTAAGGGCTCCCTCCCCAAAGGTTCTCTCAGTCCCAAGTAAGCCACTTGTTACTTATTTGTGATAATGCACATAATACGAGGAATCTTTTCAAGGAAGATGCTACTTGTAAGCAGATATTACAGTTAAAGGGGCACTGAGAGATACGTATGGGAGTGCGCCCTCAATGTCTGAAAATCTGTGATTTTTTCTTAACCTACGTAACACTTAAGCATATACTAATATATATAACTACCATCTGAATTCGTCTATCATGTAAAATTTCACGATTTGGTAATTTCGATGTAAATTTATATCGAAATTATCAGCATCACTCACCACATAACTTGCTTCAACCAAATTTCAAGCTAGCGCCATAATTCAACCGTATTCCCATAAATCATTACACTTCAGGGTTCCTAGGTACCTTATCTATTGAAATAATTCATTTTTTCAAAATTTCATTTTACTCTGCAATCTCTCAATGCCCCTTTAACAGCCATCAGTCAGCTGTAGAACGGAGCCCCGTTTCAATTGAGGGCGCTCTATTTAGTGATGCACTGCCGTCATTTTTTACACGGCGATTCATAAAGTGACGGAAGTCCGTCGCCCGCCGGAATACGAACAAAAAACACTTTTCAATAGAGGGCGGGCTTGGGAACGGGACAGCGTTTCCAAGGAAACGGCCTCACGTCACAGTAACTTTCAAAATTCATAAAAAGCCGATTTTAAACGACGAAATAACTCTCTTATCACAGAGATAACCGTTACAAAGGCATCACTTCTGAACACTATTGGGCCTATATTTAATGTAAAAATTATCACATTTACCCTAAAAATTCCTAAAATTTGTGTTATCTCGCCTAGAAAATGGAGGTCTCCTCGCAGCAAACCGGTCAAAAAAGAGAGCACGTGTGGTGTAGTGGTTAGCATGGCGGTCTCACGATGCAAAGGTCGTGAGTTCTAGCCCCGCTACAGCCAACTTGTTTGTATCCTTGGGCAAGGTACTTAGTCTCAATTGCTTCGTCGACCCAAGCGAGATTGGGGAGCTGTTAGGGGATATTACAAACGATTTCCTAATGGCAGCAAAAATCAGTGGTTCGGAAGTCACATAAAATGGTGGTCCCGTGCATCGGAAGAGCAATACCCGAGCACGTTAAAAGGTTACAGACTCTTTCGCAAAGAGTAGGGGATCATCCCGGTCTGTAGCTGTTCACACATCTAACGGACCCCAATGGAAATAAGCTTCAACGAGGCTTTCTTGGGTTATCCAGGGTCGTAAGGCCCAAATAAATAAATAAAAATAAAAATAAAATCTTAGCTTGTGTCGTGTGATGTTGGGGTCAAAGGTTAAATCAAATCATCGAACTGGATATCGCTAGGAGTTCTGGTACCTTATGCTGCCATCAACTCGATGAATAGTTACTTTTTATGCAGATAATTGGGGTTAAAAGGCGAAAATTCAATAATTGCGCAAATTGACGGGTGTGCGTTACCTTGGTTACGTATACCCGTCGTTTTAGAGCGCCCTCAATTGAAACGGGGCCCCGTTCTACAGCTGACTGATGTGACCACTATTAAAAAACCAAAAAAACATGTATAGGCCTACAATTTATATGTGAAATGATGGAAGTGCAATATATCTTTGCTGTAAATAAAGCTAACTATAGCAATTAAATTCTGCATCTATATTAATTTTTATTATGACTTGTTATTAATAGAGTTGAAATCCTTGGTCAAATATATGAGACTATCCTCTGAATAAGCTTATTTATAAATATTTGCATAAAGAGACAACTTATTCTATGCGTTAACAAACGAAAATACGTATCAGTAGATTTTTCAACTTGACCTCTAGGCAAATACGGCGATATTCAGTGGCTGAAATGGTTAGTTATAGAAAAACTAATTTAAGTTAAACCGTTTTCTATGGGAAATTATAAAAGAAACAGAATTTGCTCAACATCACAAATTCGATGTTTTAACTTAAACTCACCTCTGTGTACACTAGATTTCCCTTACCCATTGTAAAATGGCTGTAAGTTGTAGCAACATAAATGCAAAATGTGCCTACCTATACAGTGAGTTTCCTCCAACCTGGAACGCCTATACTGCAATGCTTGCCTAACTTTGTGACCTCTTTGGATGCACAATTTGCCTAACTGTATGACCTCATAATGGATATACAATTTGCCTAACTTTATGACCCCTATGTATAGATGGTGTGACCGGTGACGTAGTGCCCGGCAGTATGCGTGCACACCTACAGGGAATGTGCTTTAATTAACACTTGATTGATCATTACTTACCATGCTTACGGTGTAATAGTGCAGTAGTCATGGTCTGCATCCCTAAGCACAATGAGAGACCAGGTACTAAATCTGGTTGCCCGGCAGTATGCGTACGCACCATAAGGGCATGTGCTTTTAAAATTGGCGCTCAGTGATGTGTGTTTGCTTTCAAATAGTATGATGTATGCAGTCATGGACTAGTACCTCTAGCATGTCTTTAGACCAGGCGCTAATCAATTTGTAAACACTACTGATGTAAACAATGGTCACCTCATCTATACACACTTTGCCTAATAGTATGACCTCTTTGGATACACAATTTGCCTAACTTTATGACCTCTATGAATACACAATCTGCCTAACTGTATGACCCCTATGTATACACAATTTGCCTAACTTTATGACCTCTTAATGGGTACACAATTTGCCTAACTTTATGACCCCTATGGATACACAAGTTGCCGAACTTTAAAATCTCTATACTTAGGACGCCCTCTGTTGATTTGAGACAAAACACACCGGGCAAGAGTTCCTATAGTTTACATAGGCCAGATCAGGTTTTCTAACTAGATTGTGGTGTCACAGCAAATTGTTATCGAAACTGTCTTTAAACTTGCTTAGGAATGCTATAAGCTATCGCATTTCACAAAACAAATTAAAAATAAATGAGTTTTACAATTCATTAGAAAGAAATTTCATGTTGTCTTCATTAACTTTACTGTATATTCTGCCTGGAGGGAATCAACAGAGGTGTCCCATTTGTAAATACATGACGTCACCGGTCACACCATCTATTATACATATAAACTATTAATTCCCATGAGTTTGAAATGAAATGTTTGCTGGTAACCAACAAGGACGAGATTGTAATTTTTATCAGAGCACTAATAGACGTTATTCGTAATTGGCGCACTTACCGTCAAAAGAGGGCCATGCTATCTAACTGAGCATGCTCAGAGCAATAAGTGCTTCGAAAACGAGGCTAGTTAAAAGTAGTTGAGACGAGAGTGATGTAGTTTTTTCAATGTGGTGAACTTTGCACTAATCATAAAAATTCGTCATACTTCTGAGCTGTTCAATATTTGACCTTATTACATTCGTGAATTAAACTTGAACGTATGGACTATCTATTCCACTAGTTTGAAATGGAATGTTTGCTGGTAATTACACTGCAAATTATGAGCGTTTACTTTTGGACAAACTAAAAGTAAACTCAAAAGTAAACGCAATACTAAACACAAAAGTAAACGTAAAAGTAAACGCAAAACTAAACATGTTTTGCTTTTTGCACCCAATTGACCTCAAAGCACACTCCAAGTGAGTGAATATCATCACAAATGTTTCCACCATCTGTGATATAATGGGGCAGTTATTGATTAGAGGCTGGGTGGAAAACAGCTTAGTTGTTTGGCTCACATAAGTGTTTAGTATTGCGTTTACTTTTGAGTTTACTTTTAGTTTGTCCAAAAGTAAATGCTCATAATTTGCAGTGAAAATCGACACTATCTAGGAAAATGTAGAAGTTCACAGTTCATTATATTGCAGTAAAAGTACGAGATTGTATGTTTATCGGCGTGACATCGAGTATGTCTCCCTCTTTAGTTTGAAATTAACAATTACGAATAACGTCTATTGCTCTGATGAGCATACTCAGTTGGATTGCACTCCCTATTTTGACATAAATGCGCCAATTAAGAATAACGTCTATACTTCAAATGCACAATCAATATCCAATAGATGTTGCTAGGTCATTTTTGGGTTTTGATTTTTGCCAGAAATGATACAGGGTTTTGATTCCTTTTAACTTTGTTCATTCAGTGTAAAGTCCATGTTTGCTTAAGTACTCGATAAAAAGATAAGACTTTCAAGATTTATGTTTTGGCTTATTTATATGATGGCTAAATGTACCTATAATAGACTATGGACTCTAACTTCATGTCTTTAGATACATTTTGCTGAGAGTTTTCAAGTAGTGAGTTCTTAAAAAAAATGGAAGTCACCCATGTTGTTTATCTATGGACATGCTAATTGTTTTAAAAATGTTCACAGTAGAGTTGATCATAATTAAGGGGGGACTCAATGAAGTTTTTGATTTTTTTGTGAGTGCTGTAATTATTGAACTATTAATCAAATGCATATAAAAGTATACATTTTTGGAAAGGAACTAGATCAGAGAATCCAAATTTGGTGTCAATTTTGACCATAAAATTTGAATCTTTGAGAAAATTACAAATTTCATTTTTTGACCCAATTTTGTTGTTGACAAAGCTTACAAAAATAATTTGAGTAAAAAATGATGTAAAGACACTAACTTAGGTTGTAATGTTTTTTTTTTTTAACCTCATCAAATATTTTTTGAAATTTTGACCAAAAAGTGCCAAAAAAGTGGGAAAAATTGAAAACATAAAAAAACAACCTACAATCTTGTTCAAAACCTGTTGGGACACTATACACTTGCGCATGAAATATCTTCCAAAATGAGTAAAAAGCTGTCAGTTGAAAGTATGATAGTCAAAACTAGTTTATGTAAAGCTGCCATCCCCCACCCCCAATCAATGTTGGGGCTGATATATATATAACACAGCCCGTTGCTGGACGATGCTTTTATATGGACCAACATTGAATTTAGGGGGAGGGACCACCGTTCCACAAGACATGCAAGAAGTGTCCCAACAGTTTTGCACATGATTGTATTAAGGGAGTGAGAAAGTGAGCTATAAATAATACAAAAATCGCTATATCTCGAAAACGGTAGCTTTGATTTCAACAATTCTTTTTAAGAAATGAAGAATATTGCTTCTGTAACATTCCGAGTGGAATTTCATAGTCTAATTACGTATACATATTTAATAAAATACATAAATAACCTTTATTTTGATGAAGTGTCATAATTTCAAAGTATCTAATTTACAGCGGTGGGTGTTTTAAACGATTGCATCACCTGTTTTCCGTTTTTAGACACAACTTTTGATTCAATAAAGGGTTTCTTGATCAGATTTGGAGAATATATAGGTCATGTTATCGGTCATGTGACCAACTACTTAAAAATGTTATGCTCCAACTTACTTATAGGGATAGTTCACTTTTAATTACGGGGGTATATTTTGCACACTAGATGCCCAAGAAGTAATGGATATTGCCAGTTATTTAGATTCAAATGGTTTCTTGATAACATATAATACCATCCAAACATGCTAGAAAATACTCTCGTCGCTTACGCGACTCCTGCGTCACGGAAAATGGATTACATAACAAGGAAGGGTGGGCACTCTAATCGATTACGCAACTCGTATGCATCTCAATTGGGGAACATTGTGGTTGCTTTGGCGAGTACCAACAAGTTAAATCAATCGGCGCACACACTATCGTATTAAGTATTTAACTATTTGAATTAATTCTTTTACTTAATGAATACAAAAAATGTAAAAACAAAATACATAATTTGTATTAAACGCACTTATATAGAGTTCTCTGGCATTTTTAAAAGTGTACGGGGATATGGATTTAAGTTTTAAAGTATTCAAAACATAGGCCGATGTCAGACTCGAACCTATATACAACATTTTGTTTACTACATGTACAATGTTGTGTGTAAGACAACAGCGCGCTAGACCGGTAGGCCATGGAGGGAACACACCACTTAACAACGTTTTAAAGAATATCAGGACTATTATGGACACAATCGATATCGGTTAGCCGTTGTTGTTAATGCAATGTATTATAGTTCATTTTGACAACGTATTTTGATGGGCGATAACAGTAATCCATAGATAATTTTCAATCAGAAGTCAAAACAATTATGGGAAAGTCGATTTCCAACAGTATGCCATTACTTTAATATAAAGGTCTTTGACATATTTTCCTTTTTATAACTCATGGCTTACTGTCGATCCAATCGATTCTACATGTAGCATTTTGGCATACTGTGAATAGCCTATATCGATTGTGTCCATAATTATATTAAGTCCTGATATTCTTTAAAACGTTGCAAAGTGGTGTGTTCCCTCCATGGCCGACCGGTCTAGCGCGCTGTTGTCTTACACACAATATTGTACATGTAGTTAAACCAAATGTTGTATATAGGTTCGAGTCTGACATCGGTCTATGTTTTGAATATTTACATGACGCAAGAATATAAACAATATTGGTGCTTATTGCTAACATGTCACTCAAAGAGATCTACGTGTTTCTTTTAAAATAAAATCATGTCATGATAAAATGACATTATTTGTTTTACCTATATCTTATAAAGAAGTCTTGATTAAAAGTACCATTTAGGTGCATAATTCAGACAATGCCCCTTTAAATTGAAGATATTACTAACCCATTCTTTTTTTTAAACAAACGATACTAATCGTACATTATCGCTCTCTAATATTGCCAAATATGAGATTAATTGGAACATTTTTAATGCAGTTACAAGGACTTATATGAATTTAGTACATTATTTTTTTTCAATGCTTTAATACATGTATTAAGGGAGTGAGAAAGTGAGCTATAAATAATACAAAAATCGCTATATCTCGAAAACGGTAGCTTTGATTTCAACAATTCTTTTTAAGAAATGAAGAATATTGCTTCTGTAACATTCCGAGTGGAATTTCATAGTCTAATTACGTATACCGTATTATCCCTATTAAGCGCCCAGGGCGGTTAACTAAGTCATTTTGGGTGGGCGCTTATTTGTATACTGATTTACAAAGTTGTTGACCGTCAAGGTTGCAAAATTCAACAACCTTTACGTCCCAAGCCGCAAAATTCGATGTTTTGCAATTCAAGATGGCGGCCTCCACGAATGACAATAAACACGAAACGTGCGTATTTCGGATGGTTTCTGTTGCTGTTTGAAGGCATAGCACATGGTTTAAGTTCACTTTTGGATCACAAACAATATGTCAAGTATGTCTGAAGTTGAAATAACCACAATTTCCTCTTTATTTTCAAGCAATTTGTAGTCCGAGACTTAGTGTGATGTGAGTAACTTTTAAGTAAGCTTACTTTTTGGGTGGGCGGTTAATTAGTATATATTTTTAAAGTCACCTGTGGAAAGGGGGTGGGCGCTTATAAGGTCCTGGGCGCTTAATAGGGATAATACGGATACATATTTAATAAAATACATAAATAACCTTTATTTTGATGAAGTGTCATAATTTCAAAGTATCTAATTTACAGCGGTGGGTGTTTTAAACGATTGCATCACCTGTTTTCCGTTTTTAGACACAACTTTTGATTCAATAAAGGGTTTCTTGATCAGATTTGGAGGATATATAGGTCATGTTATCGGTCATGTGACCAACTACTTAAAAATGTTATGCTCCAACTTACTTATAGGGATAGTTCACTTTTAATTACGGGGGTATATTTTGCACACTAGATGCCCAAGAAGTAATGGATATTGCCAGTTATTTAGATTCAAATGGTTTCTTGATAACATATAATACCATCCAAACATGCTAGAAAATACTCTCGTCGCTTACGCGACTCCTGCGTCACGGAAAATGGATTACATAACAAGGAAGGGTGGGCGCTCTAATCGATTACGCAACTCGTATGCATCTCAATTGGGGAACATTGTGGTTGCTTTGGCGAGTACCAACAAGTTAAATCAATCGGCGCACACACTATCGTATTAAGTATTTAACTATTTGAATTAATTCTTTTACTTAATGAATACAAAAAATGTAAAAACAAAATACATAATTTGTATTAAACGCACTTATATAGAGTTCTCTGGCATTTTTAAAAGTGTACGGGGATATGGATTTAAGTTTTAAAGTATTCAAAACATAGGCCGATGTCAGACTCGAACCTATATACAACATTTTGTTTACTACATGTACAATGTTGTGTGTAAGACAACAGCGCGCTAGACCGGTAGGCCATGGAGGGAACACACCACTTAACAACGTTTTAAAGAATATCAGGACTATTATGGACACAATCGATATCGGTTAGCCGTTGTTGTTAATGCAATGTATTATAGTTCATTTTGACAACGTATTTTGATGGGCGATAACAGTAATTCATAGATAATTTTCAATCAGAAGTCAAAACAATTATGGGAAAGTCGATTTCCAACAGTATGCCATTACTTTAATATAAAGGTCTTTGACATATTTTCCTTTTTATAACTCATGGCTTACTGTCGATCCAATCGATTCTACATGTAGCATTTTGGCATACTGTGAATAGCCTATATCAATTGTGTCCATAATTATAGTCCTGATATTCTTTAAAACGTTGCAAAGTGGTGTGTTTCCTCCATGGCCGACCGGTCTAGCGCGCTGTTGTCTTACACACAATATTGTACATGTAGTTAAACCAAATGTTGTATATAGGTTCGAGTCTGACATCGGTCTATGTTTTGAATATTTACATGACGCAAGAATATAAACAATATTGGTGCTTATTGCTAACATGTCACTCAAAGAGATCTACGTGTTTCTTTTAAAATAAAATCATGTCATGATAAAATGACATTATTTGTTTTACCTATATCTTATAAAGAAGTCTTGATTAAAAGTACCATTTAGGTGCATAATTCAGACAATGCCCCTTTAAATTGAAGATAGTACTAACCCATTCTTTTTTTTAAACAAACGATACTAATCGTACATTATCGCTCTCTAATATTGCCAAATATGAGATTAATTGGAACATTTTTAATGCAGTTACAAGGACTTATATGAATTTAGTACATTATTTTTTTCAATGCTTTAAAGGTAGATGACCCGATCACATTTTCGTAACACAGAATTATTTCAAACATACGGAGATTTTCATATCATATGAAAGCTCGTATTTTTCTCATCATCATACTGAAATTTGATGGCCTAAATCGGTATAATTACGGAGAAATCGATAAAATAACGTCGAATTACCGCGAATGGTGGTATACCACCGATATAGTTTGTGTACAACTCAATGGGTACAGTTCACAGCATCTTGTGCGTCTAAAATAAGAACCATTAGAGCTATGCAACTCAAACTTTGGAACACGACATTTTTAAGGATGACCTTTCATGTAGAATAGAAAACTTCAAGTTGAAAATTGGAAATGTGATCGGGTCATCTACCTTTAATACAATCTTGTTCAAAACCTGTTGGGACACTATACACTTGCGCATGAAATATCTTCCAAAATGAGTAAAAAGCTGTCAGTTGAAAGTATGATAGTCAAAACTAGTTTATGTAAAGCTGCCATCCCCCACCCCCACCCCCCCCCCCCCCCCCCCCCCCCCCCCCAATCAATGTTGGGGCTGATATATATATAACACAGCCCGTTGCTGGACGATGCTTTTATATGGACCAACATTGAATTTAGGGGGAGGGACCACCGTTCCACAAGACATGCAAGAAGTGTCCCAACAGTTTTGCACATGATTGTAAGTTAAGTGTCTTTACATCATCTAGCAATTTGGGCATTTTTTACTCAAACTTATTCTTGTTAGCTTTGTCCACAAAAATTGGGTCAAAAAAGTGATTTATTGTGATTTTCTCAAAAAAAATCAACATTTTTGGTCAAAATTTATGCTAAATTTGGATACTCTGATCCATTTCCCTTCCAAAAATGTATTTGTGTACATTTGAGTCACAGTTCAATAATTACGGCACTCACAAAATTCCAAAAAAAAAATCCTTAAGTCCCCCTTAAATACTTGTACAGAAAAGGCATGATGATTCGTGCTATAATGTATCTAAATCTCTTCTGAGTTATTTTTAATTTTTGATACAAATTGGTTAGTGAAAAAAGATAGTTCTGTTTTCCTTAATAATACTTTCTGTACAAAGGACAGTGTATAGGCTTTATCCTGTTGAGGAATTATTTTTTGGTTATTTGACTTCACCCAGAAATCATTACATTTAGCAATTCAACTGAAACTGAATTTCATTTTGTTCCTTCTTCCTCTTTTAAATACTGAAATGTTGTAATCTTTGCACACAAATAGCTGAAAAAAACCTCTTCCGCCCCGCCCATCTCTTATCAATAATATGATGTAGCTCACAAATATAAAGCCTTAACACTATGAAGACAAAACTCAAATATTAGTATGTGCAACTCGCCAAGTATTTACTCCATAATTCTTATAGAGCAGTTTTACAAATTTCAAAAGTAGAATGTTAATAACCGGCTTACACACAACCGAGATGAGGTTAAAAGATACAGCCAACGTTATGTTGCTCTTTGATAGACGGTATACCTACTAACAGGAGATGGAACTAATTCAGTAAGCTGCAAGATTTCTGTACAAGTAAGTATTTTTACCTTATTTAATGAAATAGCTATCCATTGAAATTAGCCTATCGGTGTTTGTTGTTGTTGTTATTTACATTGTATGATGTTCGAATAGGTCATCCTTTTATATTTATTAAATCTGCATTATTGACCCAATATATTTAGTTGTATTTTGTGTTGTTTTCCCCCTAAAACTAGTAAAAGCCACAATAATTATAATGGTTTTCTATATGAATATCATTTTATTGGTAATATTACCTAACTGTATTTGAAGAGCGGATATGCAGAGGGCCTAAATCAACTTTTTTCAAAAATGAGTTAACCGGCAATATAGTATTTTGGTAGTAGTTACTAGCAATGTGGGTCATTTGTTGCAAAAGCCTTACATCCCATCATAGTAATTCAATACAGAAGTTAGTGTTGTTATGCAAAAAAAAAGACTTGCTTCCATGAAAAAAAGTTTTGCAAAAGGGCTTACATCCATTTTTTTGAAAAACTGAAGAATATAATAACACAAAAAATAAAAGTGATTGATTTGAAAAACATACTGTATTTGATTTCTATACTATATGTACCTTTTAATTATACAAATGATATTTTAAATATCATGCTTTAAGCATGCGTGACCACATATTTTCCAGACATCTCCTAAACGCATATTACCTCCCAGTGGCGTAGCTAGGTTATTCATATCGGGGGGCGAGAAATGAAAATGAACCAACAAGACTTTTCAGTGTGCAATTTTTTTCGACTTTACACCTATTTTTGGCATGATCGAGGTACATTTTGGCTCTAAACAAGCTTGTAGCTAAGAATGTTGCATATTGGGGACACATTATGCGCCCATAGTGCGGGAAAATGTTTCATCTGTGTACTTTTGACTATCATAATTCTATGATTCCTGTGGTCAAAAAATTAACCGACAGTGCCAATCTTAACCGACACGACGTCAATATGGGGGGGGGGGGGGGAGGTGGGCGATCGCCCCCCTCGCGATGCCACTGTTACCTCCTAGGACAAAATTCACCATAAAATGATGATTTTGTTTTTCTTCCCCAATTTGTCCCCCTAACCACATAAGGTATTGACAAGATTTTGAAAAAAGGTATCCCTTTTCTTCAAAATGGTTATCATGTTACTCCCGTAATGTGCCCGATCTAAAAAACACCCCTTCATTGCTTTACTACAGTATCATATATTTATTTGCTTTACTTTACTAATCTACAGATATGGCAGATGGTCAGATGAAACCCAAACCAGCTTCACCAGCGAGGGAGCTCTATCTACTCACATGCAAGTAGGTGTGATTCTAGACTGAATTCTTTCCGTTTTCACAATTTACAAACAGCCCCTGCGAGGGTGCTCAAAAGTGAGACTGAGAAAAAATACAGTTCGATAGTGAAATCCGCTACATTTAAATTTGACCAATCAGGTGCTTTAGCATTGTTGTCGGGCAGACTTGCTCATGGGCAGTTAAGTTAGAAGTGGCTGGAAGTGCTGTGATTTTCCACAACACTTCTGTTTACTTTTTTGCCGTGTCTAACCCCCAGTAATTATTACAAGTAGGGTATCCGCCGCGTCCAAAAAATCACGTAATTAGGGTAGTTTTCCAAATTGGGGCACGTTACGTACGGAACGTGAATAGGGTATCAAAAACATGAAAAATTAAGAAAAAGGTTATACTTTTCGTGCAATGGCTTACGTATTTAGGGTCCTTAATTTTTCTGTGCAGAATAAATAGCCATGATATCTCAATTTCTATCCATCTCATAGGGGATCTAAGATCAGCTCATCTTTGTTTGGCAATACATACTATAGGAAGAAAAAGGTATTTGAAATGTATGATACTTGGTAAAGGTGTAAACTATACAAATTACATGCTTAGGGTATCACACTATTGACTATTTTGACTACTTGTTTAGGGTATCAACATATTTTCTCTACTTGTTTAGGGTAATTGAAATACTGATACTAAGAGCTGTCCGAAAATGCTCTCCATACTTGTTTAGGGATGCTTTTTCACATTAATGCAATTACTTATTTAGGCTGCTTTTTGAAAGTCCTTGGACACGCCTGATACCCCTCTTGTAATGACCTCTGAGCACCCCGGGCCAAAAGCTAGCATTTTGGCGAAGATTTACTTTTGCGATTTCAAAATTTGACTAACATTTTAAACTTTTATGGTTTATTTCGAGGGGATTTAATTTCACAAATTTAAGTTTTTTTGCGAAATTAAGTTTTACAGTATCTCTGGGGAAAGATTTGATAAATAATCTCTTACTTTAGATACAAAAACACCCACATTTGTAAATAGTTGTTTTAAATCCTTGATTTCTTACAGGTTTCAAGGAGGCTGCAAGTACATCCATAATCTGCACGATGAACTAAATGAAATCGGTTGGAAACCGTACTACGAATTCCAGATGACATACTGGAGATACGTTGGAAACAATGAATACGGTCCTCAACAGGAGGCCATCAAGGAGGCACTTTCAAAATACAAGCGTGACGACGGGACAGTGGATTTTGTACTTTCCAAAGTCATGGGTCCGAGTGTTAGAGGAGATCCGGTGTTAGGTGTACAGAACATGCTTGGAGTACATCACTTATTCACACCTTAGAGGGGGTATGAATGGCTGCAGAGGCTTCCAAACTTTTCAAGTGCACCTCGAGCATTGATGATCTTAGAACAGGATTCGCACCCACACACACTCCTCATTCACTTGCAAGTTATGGTTGACCTCCCAAGCATTTCGGACATTGACACTCTGCTTGCTAGCGATGTACATGTTTGCCCATCAGGGGTTCAATTACTGAACATTTGAAAACACTAGTTCACTTCATGACTCTCTGCATGCTAGAGATGTACATGTTCGCCCATCAGGGGTTCAATTACTGAACATTTGAAAACACTAGTTCACTTCATGACTCTCTGCATGCTAGAGATGTACATGTTCGCCTATCAGGGGTTCAATTACTAAACATTTGAAAACACTAGTTCACTTCATGACTCTCTGCATGCTAGAGATGTACATGTTTGCCCATCAGGGGTTCAATTACTGAACATTTGAAAACACTAGTTCACTTCATGAATCTCTGCATGCTAGAGATGTACATGTTTGCCCATCAGGGGTTCAATTACTGAACATTTGAAAACACTAGTTCACTTCATGACTCTCTGCATGCTAGAGATGTACATGTTCGCCTATCAGGGGTTCAATTACTAAACATTTGAAAACACTAGTTCACTTCATGACTCTCTGCATGCTAGAGATGTACATGTTCGCCTATCAGGGGTTCAATTACTGAACATTTGAAACACTAGTTCACTTCATGTATCTCGGCATGCTAGAGATGTACATGTTCGCCTATCAGGGGTTCAATTACTGAACATTTGAAACACTAGTTCACTTCATGTATCTCGGCATGCTAGAGATGTACATGTTCGCCTATCAGGGGTTCAATTACTAAACATTTGAAAACACTAGTTCACTTCATGACTCTCTGCATGCTAGAGATGTACATGTTCGCCTATCAGGGGTTCAATTACTAAACATTTGAAAACACTAGTTCACTTCATGACTCTCTGCATGCTAGAGATGTACATGTTCGCCTATCAGGGGTTCAATTACTGAACATTTGAAACACTAGTTCACTTCATGTATCTCGGCGTGCTAGAGATGTACATGTTCGCCTATCAGGGGTTCAATTACTGAACATTTGAAACACTAGTTCACTTCATGTATCTCGGCATGCTAGAGATGTACATGTTCGCCTATCAGGGGTTCAATTACTAAACATTTGAAAACACTAGTTCACTTCATGACTCTCTGCATGCTAGAGATGTACATGTTCGCCTATCAGGGGTTCAATTACTAAACATTTGAAAACACTAGTTCACTTCATGACTCTCTGCATGCTAGAGATGTACATGTTCGCCTATCAGGGGTTCAATTACTGAACATTTGAAACACTAGTTCACTTCATGTATCTCGGCGTGCTAGAGATGTACATGTTCGCCTATCAGGGGTTCAATTACTGAACATTTGAAACACTAGTTCACTTCATGTATCTCGGCGTGCTAGAGATGTACATGTTCGCCTATCAGGGGTTCAATTACTGAACATTTGAAACACTAGTTCACTTCATGTATCTCGGCATGCTAGAGATGTACATGTTCGCCCATCAAGGGTTCAATTACTTGTCACTTCACTGGTACCAACAAGATGGCTATTACAGAAAAAATGCTGATAGCATCTATTTATAACATAAATAATGTATTGTACACCAAATTTGTTAAGTGTCAGGCAAACAGCTGAGAGCTTACTTTACTGCTGCGATTCTGCATGAATTTTTCATTTAAACGAAGAGTATCATGAGTTATAGACAATATACATTTCCATCTTCCAGTATGTGAACTAACCAGTGACCTATGTGTCTTCTATGCAACTGTCCTCCATTTGATATAAGCTTGTAAATTATCTTTTTTACCCTTACTTTTCCACAGTAAGTTTTTTTCTTCTCAATCTTTCTTGGGGTAATTAGATGATTTTGCCAAGCTTTTTCTGCTAACCTATACACTTTGCTCTCATTCTTTCAGTTTTCAGACTGGGTACCCAAATCTAATATCATGTTGATTACTAGTATTGTACACCCTCCTGCTCCCCCTGCCAGGGGTAGCGCTGGCTCAAAAATGTCAGGTGTCCTATTGAATATCAAAAGGACTGGACCGGCTCATGTCATTGCTTTGTAAGTTGGGATATGGGTTGAGGCTTGTTATGTTTGTTTGGGTTGTGGAACTTTCAGTAGTTGTGCTCGCTGTTATTTATTTACATGGCAACACTCTGCACTGAGTATGCGCTCATTGCAAATACCCAGTGTGTTTTGCCTATTTGCTGCTCAAATCATTACTACAAAAAAGGTGCTAGACCAAACACAGGGTGTAGGATGATTTTGAAAATAACTGGCAAATTGCAGAGGGCGGTGACATTGTTTTAATTAAATAATCCAAATTTCATCATTTGGATTTTATTTATAATGAAACGCTACACTTGATAAACAAATTCTAGTATTAGAATAAACAGTATACATTTATTATATAAACACATGTACATTGAATACAAAAAACAGTACAATTAACATTTGTGATCAAGGGTTAAGAATATTAAAGCTATACTATACCTATACATACAGATGTATATTACCAATGACTACACCTTACAAACTAGTAGAAAATTTGTTGTATTACAGAAATAGAGGCCATCCATATGTGTCGGCCATATTTGCGGAAACTAAAGTCTGTTTCTGAATTTTACAAGACCAACACCACAGATATCTTAATCTGTGACCAACACACATGTTTGAACATGTGTGTTAAAATACTCGTTTAAATAACCCGCCAAATGTATAGGTAATTCGTTGAACAGTAACATTTGTATTAAGGTCGTGCATTGATTTGATTTGAACAACGAATGCTATGGAAACAAGCACCTTCTGTTACGGGCACGCATGAATGAAGTGGATTCTCTCTATAGGATATAGCTATACATTTTGCTTTATGCTGAGGACACATCTGAGACTAAAAAATATGCTGAGGACACATCTGAGACTAGAATACCGTAGGTATTATAGTCTTAGACAGAATCAATCAATTTGATATTATTCTAGTAACTGTAAAACAACTTAATTTCACAGCAACTTAATTTAGCGAATTAGCATTTAGTCAAATTTTTGCGGCAATTTAATTTCACTAATTTGTATCGTCTTTCTATACAGGGTGTATCAAAAAAATTAGGACACTTTTTCATGGCGGTGTAATACTTGTTATAATCATTGGACCATGACCAATTTAGTCTCAATGTAAAGCCCAATTAATTATTATGATATCCTGAAAATATGAGATCAATCCGATGAAAAATAAGAAAACTAGCATAATTTGCATAAACCATGTCATTTACTGGTTTGTACAATGGGATTTACATGTATAGACCAATAAATAACATGGTTTACGTTTCAATACGTTACAATAATTAATTATAAACATAGAAAATAATCTATCAGTCAATAGCAAAGATTAGTTTGGTAATCCATTTAATTCTGGCACAAATCAATACTAGCTAAATAATCCACAAATCAGATGCATGCATATTCTGTGCAAATCAAAAAAGTTCTTGAACCAACTGTAGATGGTTCATTACCATGATATTGGCATAAAAGTGTGCGCGTTCATGTTACTCTACTGTTACTGTGTGAATGACCATTGTACATACTACAAAATAGATTGCCTTGCCTAATACAGGGTGAGTCAAAATAGTCTGGTCCCGTTTTCAAAAAATCAAGAAAAATACTTCTTCTACAAAATCGGTAATTGTTTTCATTGTTTATGAGAGTAGACATAATTCTTCATACCTGCTGATGTTTTCACGACAATATCATATTCCACGCCAGATTTACAACATATTTACGAAAAGACGCGTAATCCAAAGTGTTCCAAGTTTGGTGGTGGATGTTAATATTAGTGTTATATTAGTTATTCATACAACACAACACACTGTATAACTGTTGCAATTTATACCAAAATATCATGTTTTTTGTTGTTGAATCTCTGATAAATTAAACGATATTGCATGCAAAGTATTTAAATATATTATAATATAACTCAGTATTTCACAATGTATTCATACAAATGGACTATGTACTTTGCCTGGTAAGTTGCCAAAGCACAAACTGTTTAAAGATATAAAATCTGTTTTCTCTCAGACGTCTCTCATATCAGTTCGAATAAAATAACAAGTTTCAAAATACTTTGGTCAACATTTTGTTCGAACTCAATAATGTTTGTTATAGGCTATCTCTAATTGCACGAAAACATAACCGCAAAGACAATAGAATCTCTTTTCTTATTGTTATTGCTGTGAATACCAACACGCCTTTGATTGACTTATTCAAAAGGCGCGCGTTAAACGTTAACACCCATAGGGATCCCTTAGATAAGTTGGAACAGATTTTATTTCACAGAATTTAGAAAAATTATCATATCTCCCGTTTCGAATAACCAATTTGAATGAAATAAAATTTAGGTTATAGCTAGTAATGCCACCTTGCCAGGCAAGTCATTGAATATATTAAATTTTGAATTTTAACTGGTTTAAAAAATCGGTGAAATCGGGACCTGACTTTTTTGACTCACCCTGTAGGTCACAATTTCCTTAATTAATGATGGATTTTTCTCATCTCTTCAGGATTTTATCTTTATCAGTTGTACTTAACATTGAAATAAAAATTGGTCATGCTTCAGTGATTTAACAAGGATATAAACCATTATCAAAAAGTTTCCTAATTCTTTTGATACACCCTGTATATCACTGCAAATTATGAGCGTTTACTTTTGGACAAACTAAAACTGTCCCATTATATCACAGGTGGTGGAAACATCTGTGATTATATTCACTCACTTGGAGCGTGGTTTGAGGTCAATTGGGTGAAAAATGCAAGAAACGTTTAGTTTTGCATTTACTTTTACGTTTAGTTTTGTGTTTAGAATTGCGTTTACTTTTGAGTTTACTTTTAGTTTGTCCAAAAGTAAACGCTCATAATTTGCAGTGTATAACCATTATAAATAATAAAATTGGCTGCAATTTAATTTGGCGAATTGGATCTCCTAGCGAAATTAGCGAAATTAAGTTGTTTTACAGTATCTGGTCATTGATTCATGTATTGATACGTTGTTGAGCTGCACATTACTTACGCTTCAATAGTTTAAGGTTGGTGTCAACCCTGTTTGGCGCCAAATTATCAAGCATTGTAACTTTTAAATTATAAATGTGATATACATAAAAGTATACATTTTTTGTAATGAAATGAGTCAGAGAATCCATTTTTGGTATCAAATTTTACTAAAATTAGTGTTTTTTACATTTTTGCCCAAAAATCACCTTTTTGGCGTCAACATTTTTCAGACAACCTAACAATATCAGTTTTTGATTAAGAATTCCAAAATTTCACCAAAATCATCTAAAGTCAATTATCTAGGAGCGAATTTTTTTTTTTGGCTTAAAATTTGTTTGTTTTGAAAATATTGACCAAAAAGTGCCAAAAATGAGATTTTTGAGATAAAAAACATTTTTTTGGCACTTTTTGGTCAATATTTTCAAAACAAACAAATTTTAAGCCAAAAAAAAAAATTCGCTCCTAGATAATTAACTTTAGATGATTTTGGTGAAATTTTGGAATTTTTAATCAAAAACTGATATTGTTAGGTTGTCTGAAATTTTTTGACGCCAAAAAGGTGATTTTTGGGCAAAAAATGTAAAAATCACTAATTTTAGTAAAATTTGATACCAAAAATGGATTCTCTGACTCATTTCATTACAAAAAATGTATACTTTTATGTACATCACATTTATAATTTAAAAGTTACAGTGCTTGATAAATTTGGCGCCAAACAGGGTTGACACCAACCTTAAGGGAAGTGTCAACCCTAATAATTTGAAGATCAACTTTTGCTTCTAAGTTTGAGAATATTGAATAAAAGTACATAAAAGTATACATTTTTACAAAGGAAATTTGATAAGGAATCCGATGGTGATATCAATGTGATACGAAATAAACTGAATTTTGAGAAATGAACCAAAAAGAGATTTTTTTTACCCCAAATTTTTCAGACAGCATAACTAAAAAATAAAAAATGGTAATTTGTTCTAATATACATTTTTGTAAACAAGACAATTTTGTCTAGGAGGCAATTTTTTCTTTTACCAAAATAAGGCTTGGTTTTGGAAATATTGCTAAAAACATCGGAAAAGTGTAAAAGTGGTGTTTTTTTGCATACATTTTGCTAGAAATGGATGCATATCTCGAGTTTAAAATCCATAATCGAAAAAATAAAAATTTGCCTCCTAGCGCTGAAAGTCCTCTACACAATGGTAGTAAAAGCTTACCTGATAGTTTGATATATTTTTAGTTATGTTGTCTGAAAATTCGTAAAATTCCTTCAAATTTGAACTTCTAGAAAACATCGATTTAGTAAAAATATTGACATTTTCCACCATTTAAAGCTAAATGTTCACGGAATACAGGGGCGTGTGACCTAAAAAGCGAGTATACTATTATGAACAATCATTATAAACTATCAGATTCAATTTATATTGTCACAATGTGAAGAAATTGGAAGAAAACTGAAATTTAAATGATCGTAAGATTGGCCTTTGTTTACATTTTTAAACATTGTTTTGCGCTCTTTTGTTTTTCGCGTCTACGTCGCGGATATTAAGCGGCGCGTCTAGTATTACGCGCGGGAAGTTTCAGCGCGCGACGCAATGATCGAACAGCTGTCGCAGCATTTGGAAAGCGCGGAACTCCGCTTAAATTCCCGCCAAATAACCATGCGCCTTTTCCTGACTCAAACTTACCAAAACAACAATTTAAAATCACCCAAAAGAAGGGGAAATTATCGCTTCCGATTAATAACTTATGATGGTAATGATAGAATACATATAAAAGTATTAAATAATAGAGAAATATGAAATTCAATTTTTGAAACAAGTGCCGGGTTGACACTGCCCTTAATTGACATTCATGTTTGTATCCAGAATCTTTATTTCTTGTTGTATTCAATCAATGAGAAATCCCATCCAAGTGATGGAAAGCTTAACCTCCTGAGAACTACCGGCTGATTGGTTAAAAAGATGGATACATCATTTATTGCACCAATGAGAAACATTGTTAGAATAATTGTATCCCTGTTAAAGATGGGAGTAAAACATTTTACAAGCTGCATTTGCATTGGCTATTCATATGTGTACATCTTGTAATAAACCAATCAGAACCACTGTAAGATAGACAGGTATACCTCAGGGGGTTAAGAAACATGATTACTGTAAAAGTGGTAATTTTTGCGCAATTAATTGTTAGACCTATAGACAAATGAAATGTATTCGTGTGTTGTTATTTTTGAGGTAGCTGGTTCGAGTGCAAAAATATATGTAGCACGAAAATGTCCACTTTGACAGTTAATTATATGAAGACCTTTATGTACAAGTGATGGAAGGCTAATACATGATCATTCATTAAGCTGATCTGCTTACTGTATATAAGAAAATGAGAGAGGGACTGCTTATTAACCCTAACCCCGGTTAAGGGTTTTTGACCGGGATCACAATTTTCGAGGAAAAAACACCAACTAAATCTCCGGGAACCTGCCGGGATTCGATCCGGGGACCCTCCGTTCTCAAGCCCCATGTCACAACCACTAAGCCACGGCCCTCAGCTACACATTTGCGCAGTATATTGCGCTCATTATATAGGCTCGGTTGACTACGTCATCGAAAACCGACGGCGCATGCGTTTGGAGAGGGACTTTGGATTAGCATTTTTTAGCACTCAGGGGGGTTAGGGTTAATAACCATAATTTCTTTGAAAATGTCAACATTCGTTCTTTACCCCAAAACATAAACCAGTCTTCTATAGTAGTGAATGGTAGATATTTATTGCTTCACTGTTGACTACATAGGATCACTATTGATTCTAGACCTTTGAAACCACTGTGCTGTACACATTTCCATTACCTGCCAACGAGGATACACACCTGTTTTTTTACATTCCAACTGTGGACACACCTGCAACCGAGGACGTTCTCGGTATATGTGCAAAATGTTGCAATCAACTTAAAAACGCTATCAAAATGAGGTCCTCGTATGCGATGTTCCCCCCTCACCGTACACCCCTTAGTCTCGATTGGATAGCACAGTCTAGTTGGTGATTTTTCTTTTTCCACCATTTTGGTCCTCGGTGTTTCGGTGTGTGTCCAGGTTGGTGAGTCCTCGTTGGATAGTACCACGTCTGGTCCTCGTTTGAAGGTAATTACAAGCAGGGGTGGTTTATCATCTTCTGACATGTGTACTTATCGAATTTATTTTGTCTTTGGACCCATACATCCATGTTAGATACACAAGAAATATAGACTTTTGTTGGGGAATATATGATGGCGACTATTTGGAATACTGATCACACATTTTCAAATTTCTGCTCACAGTTTTTTTTGCTTAGAATGCTGCATATTGTCTATAGAGCAAAACAGAACAGTTATGATCTACCCCTACCCCAATCAATGAATGTTTGTTGTTGTTTGTTTGTGTTTTTTTTTTTGGGGGGGGGGGGGGAAGGGATTTTAAAAAGAAATTGGTAATAACTTACCATGGAGGAAAGGTACACAGAGGCAATTTTCCGATAATAGCTTGTAAATGTTTAAAGGCCTTTTCCCAAGACTGCTGATAGCATTAACTTGGGAGTTTTTCAAGAGACCTATTCAGTCCTTATATCAAATTTTCTGTTGTTTATTTTATCTATGGTTATATCTCTACTCGTCTCGAAAACTTGTTGTACAGGGTGAGTCAAATAATGAGGCTATGCCACTTTTAATTACGGCCTACATGTAGTATGTCAATATAATGTAGATTTTGGAAGAAACATTATATTGACATGTCTGTGGCAATAAATCTGTGACAAGGTAGTATCTCAATTGGCCTTGTGTAGGTGGACTATAGTTGGATCAGTTCCAAATTGGCGAGCCTCTTTACAGCAGCGAATTAATAACGACAGGTGTGGGTGCACATGAACGCAATAAGCGCAACATATATAATGTGTGTGAGGCATGTGCGTGCGACTAAAACAGCGAGCATATGGCCAAAGACGTGAGAGAATTCTTGGATTACTGGAAAGCGCATATTTCTCGCCAGTTTGTAACGGACTGAACTATTATAGTAGGCCTACATACACAGAGCACATGCTGTTTGCCAGAAGTTATGTGACGAGAGAATAGTTACACATTTCAGGGAATGTATATATCTTCTGATCTGATCGAAATGGTATAACAATTATGTGGATTAAGACTTGTCATGTATGCTGCAATTGATTCAATATCACTTTCAAATTTTGCTAAATAAATAAAGTCCAATCAGGCCTCAATATTTTGACTCACCCTGTACTTTGTAACAGTCTGAATCCATATTAGAGATTAGAGGCTTTCGCTTAAAGACTCCATGCTTCCTGATCCTCTCCATACACTAATTCAGGTCTAGAAGCTTTCACTGTACGACTCTTCACTTCCTAATCCCTATTAGAGATTAGGGGCTTTTGCTTCCTAATCCTCTCCATACACTAATCCAGGTCTAGAAGCTTTCACTGTACGACTCTTCACTTCCTAATCCATATTAGAGATTAGGGGCTTTTGCTTCCTAATCCTCTCCATACACTAATCCAGGTCTAGAAGCTTTCACTGTACGACTCTTCACTTCCTAATCCCTATTAGAGATTAGGGGCTTTTGCTTCCTAATCCTCTCCATACACTAATCCAGGTCTAGAAGCTTTCACTGTATGACTCTTCACTTCCTGATCCATCCTCAGCGTCTTCCTTACTTCCATCACCGTTCACAGCTACAGTAGACTGTACAAGAAAAAGAGTAAACATTGTGAAAATGTTCATTTGAACTGAACAGAACTGGAAGACTGTTGAGATAGTATAAGTTAGCTTGTAGTAAGCTTCTGATAGGGGCAAAATTAGGCCAAATACAAATAAAAGGTTTGTCTCAGAAGAAACCGGAAAAAAGGCTATGCGAAATGTACTTTTTTTCGTTCTTTTTTTAGTAAAAAATGCTACACGAAATGCGGTATCTTTTTAATTTAATTTTTTTTAGAAATGAAAATGGCTCTGTGAAATGTATATTTCAGCAATACCATATTATAAACAAATCACATTTTGTTGATCACTACAAAAACAGTTATGAATGAATGATGATTGTGATGTCATAACAAGCTACAAAATAAGAAATCATGAAAACAGACCAAAAAGATACATAGTTCAATAGGATAAAATTATAAAGTTAATTAGAAAAGTGACCTAAGTTTTTGAAGGTGAAATTTAATGAAAAATGATGACACAAAGTATTGGAAATGAATGTTCATTGCTTTTTGGAGTTGGGGCATTCAACGGCGTGGTTTGTTATGTGTTTATTTCGCTCTTTCAGTTGGGATGAGCTTCTCTATTATACTTCATTTACATTTCTGCTCGTCCCTCTGTTTTCCTTCGGGTATCCTGATTGTAGTTTCTATTCTGTTTCAGTTGGGACTGGTTTCGTATATTGTATCATAATCCCTAGTTCACATCTGGTGACATCCGACAGGTTTCCACAGATCACATCACAAATATGAAGCAAAAAGGTCAAATTTCAGGTAAATTCAGTCAAAAAGCCCAAAAATTTCAGGTATATTTTATGGGGCCAAAATGTGTAACTTTTTATTGACCTATACTTCACTCTAGATAGAATTACCTCCTCATCACTGTCATCCGACAGTTCCACAGCAGTGTCATCATCGTCCTCGTCATCACCCCCATCCTCGGTCTCCGCCTCCGAATCAGCATTGGACACTTGGGAGAGGATCTCTTCACCCTACAGATTTATAGGAACAAGATGTGTGCTATTTGTATATTATTGAAATTTAATTGTCATAAAATACATATAATGACATTGAGCATATTTATTCAATAGCAAATTCTTGTAACACTTTCCACGCGGCAGGCAGCTGCAGACGACATTCCAAAATTTCACAAAATGTTTCAAAAATGTCAAAAATTTTGAATTTCATTACCATTATTTGAAATCACCATGAGAATTGCATTGACATAAGTACAAATATGCATAACATTGGGTCAGAAATCTTGAGATAGACGTTGAAAATTGGGAAAGGTTTCTGAAAAATCTGTTTTGTATTTATGGTCAAACTAGTAGCCGCATGGAAAGTGTTAAGATGAGTCTGTATGTGAAATTTGCTGATGGTAGGTGTTTAACAATTGGATTAGGATTTGTAATTGAAGCTAAGGCAACAGACCTCTCAGGTAGGGTAGTCCTACCTTTAGGACTACTCTATCTATAATCCTAGACAAATTGCTCCCCATCCGAGAACCGAACCCGTGGAGTAGTCATACAGATTTGGCACTATACCCCCCACTGTGCATAAGAGCCAGTCACCGACATGACATCATACACACATGTAACACTCCATATGGACTATCACATTTATCAAGGAAGACGCGCGCGATATACATAAAGTCGCGCGCCTGGTGAAATAGGACGCAGTGATCGTCACGATTTTAAGTAAACAACTTAATTAAACAGTATTTCAGCACTAGTTTGTGGTTTTATATCAACTAATGAGACTTAAGTTGTTATGCAAAGCCGATTGTAGCTATTTCTATTATTTGTATCCTATTTCCATGTCATAAAGGGAATTTTACATGCGTTTTCGGCATTTTTGAATGGTTTTAGATTTACATCCGGGTCTAAGGGACAGTTCATTATTTATGATGGAAATGAAACTTAAAATTACATGACCCCCCTGCTAACCAGTGGATTTTTATACAACCACCCCCCCCCCCTCCCCGAAAAAAAAATCAACTTGTCACATACTTAACATTCTTAAGGGGTTGTCTATACCTTTGGAATTTTGTTCACGGATACGTTGACAAATTCTGTTTGTGCACTAATACATATATATCAAGATTACAATCAAGAAGGGCTGAAACTGGAGCTGGACATCTATCAGAACAAATAGCCTAAATGGTTAACTGGAAATAAAATACATCAATCTAAAGTAAATTACCAGTAATTATTAAATGAATAAATCACAATAATTCAATAGTAGGCCTAAATGTTGGTGTAATTTTATTTTGATAATTAAATAATAAATGTTATTATATAGACACATTTTAAACCATATCCATTGTTTAACACATTTAGGTTAGAATTTTCATTCATTTAAAAAAACCATATAATATATAAATAGCAAATTGTTCACTACAGTTCAGAAAATTAAAGCCCTCCAAATATCGGGCCAAAATAATCATAATATTATTAAATCACAGATCTGTGATTAAAATGTTCTACATTTCACCACTTGCATAGGCCTATGAAATCTGGCTATATCATGATATGATCTTTTTAAACAAGTTTAATTAACCACTCTCGCGCCACTTAGGATGCCTTGATGCGCCACAAGTGGCGCGCGCGCCACCATTTGAGAATGCCTGTGACCTAGTCAATACAAATATTGTGCTCAGTGGCTATTGGCACTGCTATTGGCCAGTGTGTGCATGATGTCACAGAGGTATCATGTTGCATTCTGGGATTGTACCAGATTCCCGGCACAGATTTGTCCAAAACTGTAGGGCCACTCTTTTGACTCGGCTGGAGGATGGCTGACTCAGTGTTTCTATATTCTATCTTAGTATAGTATTTCCCTGGATAGTGGCCCTACGAGGAGGGCTAAGGTAGGGTAGGTCGATTAATTTTTTGAAATTTGGAAAAAAAAGTGGGAAAAAAGAAGAAAAAATGGAAACCTTTTTTGTTGTTGTAGGTAGCTTTGTTCAAAAATGAGGGTTAAAAAAGTGCTTTTTTTGTTGTTGTGATTTTCTCCAAAAAAAAAAATCCAACATTTTTGGTCAAAAATTATGCCAAATTTGGATTCTCTGATCCATTCCCTTTCACAAAATGTATACTTTTATATACATTTGAGTCATAGTTCAATAATTACAGCACTCACAAAATTTAAAAAAAAACTTCCTTGAGTCCGTAAGTCACAATTATATTTGCAATCAATTCTTTTTACCCCCAAAAAGGAATATGTATTACAAATTTTGAAATGTACTGTGTTGATATTTTCTATCACATTACCTGTAAATCTCTATTCTTGAGGTTTCCCAGCCAGAAGGCTTCTTGGCAGTTATGCAATGTCAGCATGGCTTTAACACGGAACACAAACGATTCTAGAGCCTTCTTTAACATTGGCACATGGTTGGTGAGTGATACATCCTTGGCAACCTGAAACAAAAGCAAAGTAGAAACATTTGTGGATAATACCAGGGCCATCCTTTATGTGCATATACCCAAAATAAGTTTGCAAAACAAAACATTTGGACTGCTGGCTAGGGATACTTTGAGCTACTTTTCTTACATTGTTATCTTTATTCATGTGATGAAAGATTAATTATGGTTCAACTATAAACTATTCAGAAGTTGATCAATATTTTCCAAATACTTTTTCCACTAATTTTTCAGTGGGCATAAGTTACTCAGGATTTTTGATAGATGTGTTTTGGCCCTTGAACATGTTAAAAGCAGACTGCTCTATGGTTATGCATAGGAAGGTTTGCTTTTTACATGCTGAAGGGTCAGATGGAGATAAGAGGTTTTGACAGAACAGCAACGCTGTAACCATTCTACAGATTAAATGTTGTAACAACTACAAATTAAAGTTTTGTAAGGCGACTTAAAAGAGAAACTCTATTTAACGGGCAGACAGACCTGTCAAGTAGGGTCAGTCAGCCGTTTAAAAAAACACACCTAAAATCTCACCAAAATCTGGAAGTTTTTGAAAAATGTGTGAACATTTTTTTGGACAGATTTGGGCCCCAAAACGGCTGATTTTTACATAATTTGAGAACAAAAATTCTACAAACAAAAGGTTT
Organism: Ophiura sarsii; assembly: GCA_035610835.1. Lineage (NCBI taxonomy): Eukaryota > Metazoa > Echinodermata > Ophiuroidea > Amphilepidida > Ophiuridae > Ophiura > Ophiura sarsii. The sequence continues at coordinate 34,928,516 of CM069445.1, forward strand.
CTCCTCCTCGTCTTAGCACCAATAGCATTCACAGAATTAACCATTACCTTTGAGTGGCTGCATATGTGGTGCATGGTGCGCGTACTCTGCTGTAAGTTCTTCAGCAATCCAACAACGTCATCTTTGTGCGTACGGAAGAATTTATCAAGCAGTGGCATACCGTTGCGCAGAAATAACTCCACAAACATACGACCGTGCTGCAGATGAAGTGGAAAATAAGCATGATTAGCCAGCCATAAAAATGTTCAATTGCTGTTACTTGACTGACTTTAACATAGTGTCGACTCTTTCAGTGCTCGAAATTTGGCAGAAATCTGAGAATTAATGCTCAGAAAGATTCTCCAAAATCAATGTTGATTTTCGCACAAATATTTCAGGTGTAACATGTTTGTGTCCTTGGGCAAGATACTAAGTCACAATTGCCTCGTTTACCCAAGCGAGATTGGGTAGCTGTTAAAAAAGGGTGAAATTACAATCCAAGTTCTGATATGGTTGTGCACTTGGCCAATTGCCACATAAGTGAAGCGAAATGATTGTGACGATTTCCTAACGGCAGCATTATAATAAATATAGGCAACAGCGCCATGAGTGTCGCTTGAGGCGGATACAGGCGTGCTAATAAATGTCCATTATTATTATTATTGTTCTAGGCTCCCCTCTACAACATAGTGTCATAGATGAGATAGCTAATCCCCCATCCAATAACATAAGGGCAAGAGCGAAAAATACACTTGGGACAGCATTTAGACACGACAAACCAACAATACCTTGATGAGACTAAAATGATAATGTGAGAGTCGGATTGTTATATGTTTTATCATATCAGGACCTAGTGGCAGTAACATGTGTCTCAGGACTTATAGTACTGAGTCACAGAACGTTACTATGATGTGACTTTGGTATTTAAGCTTTAACGAGCCCAAAATTTACAAAGTAAAACTTCTGCAACTCCTAGCATTTTCCAAAACCATTCTTACTCACCCACAATGACATGGCTGTTTAGCTAAGAATCACAGAATTTGTTTGAACTTATTGATTACAACGATATTACACTTGCATCTGATAAAAATAGTAATTTAAATCCACTTTTATGCCGATTCGGGTCGACTAAGTTCACTTTCGAAGATACTAAAATCTGCGCATGCGTATTTCCAAGTAAACAAAACGATGACGTTAGGCCTGGGCGAAATTATCATAGCGTGACAGGCGATTTTGTTGCACGTAAAAAAAAAAGATTTTTCACCCAACGTAATCTATATTGATGAGATAACAAGATAATCTCATATTTATTCATTGCAAGGAGACATTCAATTGTATTATATTATGAATAGTTACCACATGTTAAATACGGATACCTCAATCAATGCAATAAACACCCTGTATGAGCCCAATACTGCCTGGTGGGAGTTTGTTTACAAATACGCCCTCACATGTTCGACCTCTGACCTTGTAATTTCATCCTTCCGGTTTTGTTTCGACTTAGTTTCAACACGGAGGAAATTGGCGTGTGGAAAATTCTCCAAATGCAACATTTTTGAACAATTATCTTCATTTTAAATGGTATGTACATCAAGGTATGAGTCCATACAATTGATATCACTTCGAAAATCGTTTGTGAATCAAATACTTTGGTTTTTACACCGTTGCAAAAATCTCATTGCTTATTTCCGTGTATCATCTATTGGTAACGTTCTAGGACTTAAGAATCAGTAGTTGATAATGTCCAGATGTTAATGATAGATGAGATTCGCAGGTCCTATGTTACTAGGACTAATCAGGACCTGGGTTTTCTGCTGAATGCCTGGGTGTTGTCCATTTATAAACATTGAGGGCAGTAGCATTGTATTACCCAACATACCTGATCTGATATCACAGCCTTGATGAGACTAATAAGAATATGTCATTTCCATTGTATCAGGGTCTGAGATGCTGAATCTATTGGATGCCATATCAGGGGCTTTAAGGTATGCATGAGTATTATGCGCTCGTCATTTGCAATCCTGGCTCCGGGTACCAGGCAACTACGGGGCACGTATCGGGATAGGATGGGGGATTAGTGTAGTAGACACTCCCCATCCAGCAGCGTTGAATGTGTAAGCGGTGACGGCCAGGTCGTCGGTGTAGTCGGTGGTAGCTCATCTCACATAGCCGGGAACTCACCGCCTCTTGTACGGAGGAGGAGAAGAAAATCGCCTTCTCTCGCATGTGACTGGGCGGGGAAATGTCATGTACTTGTCAAGCAGCAGTGTAGGCGGGGGTATGACTAGCATTGGATCGGATATGGGCCGAGATTTTACAAGTGTCCCCTGTGGTATAGGGCGGAGGTAAGCAGGGGATTTGTCAGCTCAAAGAAACAAGTTGTTGCTGAGTGCCCCGTAGTTGCCAGGGTAATCGGGGGCCGGGACCGCAAATGATGAACATTACATCTGATATATTGATGGCAGCACAGTACACCATGGCAGTGGACAGATTTGACCCGACATCAAATGCCTCGATGAGAGATGCCAACTGCCCTGTTACATTGTATCAGAGCCTGGGAGCTCTGTTGAAAGCCAGGGTTTTGGACCGTACATATTCACTGAAGGCAATAAATAGTATACTAAGAACCTAACATACCTTGAGGGCAGCATTCAGATTTGACCTCACATCAAATGCCTTGATGAGACTGATTAGAATGTGGAACACTCTGACTGCCATGTTCCATCGTATCAGAGATTGAGAGTTCTGCTGCACATCAGGGTTTGCCATCTTTGCAGGAGTCATAAGACGCACAGAGCTGACCAATGTAGTCAGCATCATACGATAGTAGGTGGTGTAGGAAGACCTGAAGGATAGAAAATACCATCAACATTATTTGGTAAACATAGCCAGAAACTTGAACTCAAAAAAAGAAGGAAAAAAAAAAAGGAAAAAAAAAGAAACATCTTGGATTTCTTTTTAAACCAGGTGGTTAGCATAAACCAGATTCCTACCAAAATTGACTCAAATGTGACTAAAACTTGTAGGTCCGTATGCACAAAAGAGTTAGACTGGGTATAAAGTTAGACCTGGTCTAAGTTAGACCTGGTCTAAGGGGATTTTAGTTTGTGTGAAAGCACACCTTTAATTACAATTCTTTCTCAAATAAGCTAACAAATTGTAAAGATTCGGATGCAAAGTTAAAAATAGCACAAAATATCGCATGAAAATGCAGAGGAAAACAGATTTTGAGGCATGAATACATTTCACTTAGACCAGGTCTAACTTTAGATCCGGTCTAACACTTTTTGTGCCTACAGACCCTAAGAGTTTAGATACTATATTGAGATACATCTTGGATGCCCTGTGTAGTTTTTTGTTCATATTGTAAGGCTGCTATTAGTTTTCAACACATGATTTCAACCAAGATGCCTTCAGCTTTCGATTAACTTTTACCCAAGATTTTTACCCCATTACCCCAGTATTAAAGTTACTGATCATTGTGGTTGAGCTTATAAAGCAACTTTTAAGACTTAACCATTTGAATGACCTTCGAGATATGCCGTGACCTAAGACGACATCCAATGAACACATGCCCAGAGTTTTGTCTGTGGCCTACCCATCTCAGAATGTTCGGAGCCAATTCATTTATTTGTTCAAGTATCCAGACATTTGTATGGAGGTATGACCAGACAGTGAAAAAAGACAATATGACATTAATGCAATTTTCAAAACAATGCTATGACAAACAACAGCCTCAGGGGGAGGGGGGTGGGGGCACTCAACTTATTTTGGATAGGGTGATGCCATCCAGGGTCTCCAAAATGGGGGCTTCGGAGTGGGTTTTTTGATGAAAAAAAGGGTCTTAAAAACTAAATTTGTCCAAAAAGTAGAACAGGGCGAGTCCAAAATTTGTTTAGGAGAACACCTATTTTTTTTGAACAATTGGGGTTTGGAATGCAAATTTTCACAATTTTTGAATTTTCATTAAAATGGGGACTTAGAGCTGATGCAGGCTCAAAATGGGGTCTTCAGGGCAGCACATACTTATACCCCTTTCCAATATAAACAAAGGAGCTGCATACCTATACCCCTATCCAATGTCAGTCCCCCCCCCCCCCCCCCCCCCCCCGGCAACAACAGACTGATATAAAAGCAGCTTTAGGATGTACAAGTCTGACTGGAAAATACCATTTTGCAATGAGGGAGGGACAGATAAGGTAAGAAAGAGGGGTAAACCAATGACATGGATGGAGGAAATCAAACAGAGGAAACAAATGAACTCCCACTGCCTGATTAGAACAACCAAAGACAGGAAACTTTAGTCTCTATCTAGATCCATCACTGTGTTACCCAACCGCCCCTGGCTATATGACACTGTAAAACCACCTAATTTCATGAGGGATTTAACTTCGCGAAATTAAATACCCAAAACCACCTTATTTCATGAGGGATTTAATTTCGCGAAAATAAATCCTCGCGAAATTGACAATTTTCCATTGAAAGTAACAGTAACATTTCCAGATTCTCAAAATTAAATGCCGCTAAAATAGCAGAAATTCTAAATTTGCATCTGGGAAATGATAGTGCTTTTACAGCATACACAGATAGATAGGATGTGACATACTTTGTGAGTGTTGCATAAGTTGCTGATCCTTCATTCCTCTCTGCATTCATCAGTTCTGGGATGGCGATGGAGCACAGATCCTGGATGGATTTCAAGACGTCATTGGAGTGGGCAAAGTAGACTCTGATGAAAAAATAAAATCAACAGAATGTTATTGAGCGTTATTCAATACATACTGAGGTATAAGTTGGCAAATGTGGACAATACAAGGTACTATTTTTATTTTAACAGGTTTTTTTATAAAATGTTTATTAAATGTCTATAAAATATGACTAATGGATCAGTTTAAGAATGAGAATAACAGTAAATTGTTTTTAGACAATACTAGTGTTATAAACTGCTCACAAAAAGTATCGAAACACTTAAAAATTATCCAATGTATAACGGCTCAAAAGAGTATGCATTAATCGAAGCAAATATCCAAGTACATAATTTTGTTCTGCGTATTTTGACACCTCGATCGTTGAGATACGTTGTTGCGGAGCGGAGTTATTGTCATTTCAATGATCGTGGGTCCAGTTTCAAAAGTGACACTCATCCCTATTGAAAAGCACGAATCTGATCATTTTAAACAGTCATGCAAACCTCTTTCTATAGGATGATTGTCACTTTTGAAACTGGACCCACGACCATTGAAATGACAATAACTCCGCTCCGCAAGATCGTATCTCATCGATCGAGGTGTCAAAATATGCAGAACAAAATTATGCACTTGATTATTTGCTTCGATTAATGCATACCCTTTCGAGCCGTTATATATTGGATCATTTCTAAGTGTTTCGATACTTTTTGTGAGCAGTTTATATATTCCATATGCCGCGTTGTTGTTTCTCTTACAGCTACTACCACCAATATTGATGCCAGGCAATATAACAAGGGCACGGGAGCAATACCTTTATTCTCTCTATGGAAAACAAATTTATTCCATTATATATTTTATGTGTACTTAATTTGGCATATTGGCAAAATTACACCTATTATGATGCATTAAACTTCACTGATTGCGGAATACTTGCTATTTAAAACTATACTAAATATGTGATATTGTAACATGGTACCAAAGATACTTTTAAAAAACCCCGGAATGTTTAACAGTTTTTTCAAAATGGTCTCAGTGGTCACTTTGAATATTGCTCTATGAAAGTAAATCCTGATTTTTTGGGAGGAATATACAGGTTAATTTTCTTTTAAAATGGTTGTGAAATCAATCGAGAAACTAACCTGACAACGAAATGACCAGGGTTTCAAAAAACTGAACCTTCTATAGTCTAGTCTTTTATCTCTCCATGCGCAAAAGTATTCCAAGCATACACACTTGATTTTGGCATATGCACGCCATGCATACAATGCATCCTGTTGCACAATGCGAGCCTTATGTATGCACACGCTTTGTTGTATTCATTTGCTGCTGTAAGTGTAAGGAGGCTCACCAATTTGGAACTGACTGACACGATGAATTTAGACACCAAATTGAATATGTTCTTATATTATGATAGACTAATACGAAACCTTTCTATGAGCATCATCCCTTACTTGATAAGCATTTGTATCATCTCATTAGACTTGGCTCCTTTCTCCTTCTGACCGTCTACTGCTAACCATTCACGCTGTAGGAAAGATTGGGCTAGATTGGCTGCATAGGATATAAAAGTCATGGAAGAAACAAGCTAGTTAATAGTCATATTCCAAAGTTTGAGTTGCATAACTCCAATGGTTTTTATTTTAGAAGCGCACAAGGTGACATGATATTTGCCCATTGAATAGTACACAAACTACCCGGATGGTTAACCACCTTCGTTAAAAAAAACCACCAACTGACTTCAAGAGAGGTAGAGTCAAACCTTGAAAATGGCTTAAAGGTAAGATGGGTCACATATTATCTAGCCCTACACAAAACAAAACAAAACATATATCAATGTCTTTACCAGTAGAAGTTAAGAGTTTAACAGGTTCGCTATCGGACAAGTTTAAAACTGCTCTGACTTTTTCAAGACAAAATTATTATAATTATAATGATTATAATATTAAGTAAAACATAGAGATTGACACTTCTCTATTATTATCATCATTTGGGCTGCTTTTATCCAATGACTTGAGAATAGGTGCCCCTTTCCTACTTGTAAACGATTAATAGCTCTGAAAAGAGCTGTTCAGATGGACTGCCCCTTGTCCACTGAATAGAGATGGTGGCTCTGAAAAAAGCTCTGAACGTAGGTTGCCGCTTATTAAAACATTTTGTTGGCACTTATAGAACCTATTCCAAAGGACTGCCCCTTGAACAATGGAGATTGCCCCTTGTCTACTACAGACTACAAAAAGGCTATTGCACAGTAGTGAGGTCACTGATCTGTAAAGATTGTTTGAGGCCGTTACAAACTTGAGCCTGTTTATTGCAGACCTGGCTTAAAAAAACCAAAACAAGACTGTTCTTGATGGCCGGGATTGAGTGACAGGAAAGAGCTTTACCAATATTTCTGCTAGTATCCGTTGATGGTTCTGGTTCTTTCCCAGACAGCGCTACCAGTAGACGAACCAGGATGACGGCAGTTGACAATCTTGGGATAGTCTCTGAAAACTTCTCCAAGTACTGGAAAGAGTTGCTGAAAATAGCGGGATTAAAGGATAAAAATATATAGCCACCTAGAATCGTCATGAACAGTATCTACAATCTTGGAAAAAGTCCTTGGAATGCAAACGCTGAGCACACGTGTTGGGTATTGTGTGCATGTATTGATACTTAGTGTCTTCTATAAACGGAAATGGTTCAAATGAGATTTTTCCTTCCCCACCCCCCATCGATCAATGTTGAGACACTCTGGCAAGCTGCAGGAGCCACTAGCCTTGGTAAACATTGTATGGGGGAGTGGGGGGGGGACACTTTTCCAGGATTGTAGCTGTATCAATGTTTTTGGTACAATCGAAACCGGGTCTTTTATTGTGTAGAAACGACCGAGATAGGGCATGCAAAAGAGATGATTTGGACTGAAAAAATATAAACGGTACTTTTTGATGGTAGAGTCGAGGGGGAAAATAAATTAAATATGATTTCCGGCAGCTTTATGCAGAATTTCGACACAAACGACTCTTTAAAAAAATCCCAAGGGGCATAATTGGGTTTTTTCGGCGGTAAAAAAAAGGAACGGCCGGGTTACTGGAAACAAAATTTTATTTTTATTAGGCCTTCGGCGGAGTTGTTCTACGCAAAAAATAATACTATCGAATGCATTTATGTCAGACAATATAACACGGGTACAGTCTAAAAACAATACCTTTATTCTCATTCTTAAACAATCATACTTTAGACATTTATCAAAGAAATAAGTACATTTTATTGTCCACATGTGACAACTTTTACCCCTGCTAGGATCGAATAACCCACAAACATTCCATCCAATCACATGCGATGAGTAAACCATGCGTAAGCGTCGCGGCACCGGCATAAACGCAGGAAAGGTGCTAAAGACGCACTGCAGAAGTGCGCGTTATGGAGCAAACCACGCATTGTGAAGGTCGGGCGCACTGTTAAAACGTAAGCCCCACCTCCCTGTGTTAAGTTGTCTCATCTAGATGTCGCCGATTTCTCTGAGAACCAATGAGATTGCTTAAACTTTGTTAGCTGTTTAAGAATATTAAATCACACTCTCTTAATGCTCAAAATTTCGTTCACAATTTTGTATTATGAAAAACCAATTAAAAAAATGAGTGACAACAAATCAGCAAATAAAAAAAAGAGAGCACATTTCTTTATTTCTCCTTGCCGGCGACACACTTTTTGAAAGATTTAAATTAACCTAATGAATCCTCTTTGGGTCTTACCTTAGTACTTCATTGAAATCATACTGTGCTTGGCTAGTGCCCTTGATCCTCGCATTCAGTATACCCAATGCCTCCTCTAAGTGTCCCTTGTTATCATGGGACATAAAACCACTCCTGAAATAATTAAGATAAGTTTGAACAATTCAATTGATGACAAAGACAAAAAAATAAAAATCGTTGTATTAGCGTAACATGCCATTGAAAATGGTAGAGTGGGATTTTGTTTATTTTATTTTTAAATTTTGAATTGAATATACTATAAATTTCTAAATTTGATCTCACATATTCAAATAAATCCCAAAATATCATGAGGCCGTTTGCAAACGTCAAATTTGCTGTGTACTGTATTCCTGTGTTTGGTGGGTTTTTTGTTTTTTGTTCTGCAAAAAAAAGGAGAAAAAGTCAGAGTTGGAGGGTAAATTAAGATCAGGCGGTTTACCCCAATACAACCATTTTTTGTTGTTGGCCTCATTCATTGACAAAGTGACATCAGGATCAACAGAGGTTATTCATTGCGCCAAGTGGAACGGACTACAAAGGGGATTCACGCCTGGCCTATTCTAAATTCAATTGAGTTGGTGCATGACATCCAATTTATGAATTGTACAATCAAATGCATTATCATGAAACAGGTGAGTCTTTTTTCTGAAAATCTTAAACACAGTTTAGTACTCCAGACAAGATGGCTGCTTATCCAAAGCATGGATAACCTCTATTGTTGCTAAGCCACTTAGTTCGCATACATCTGATCCTGTCCACAACTTGTGTCCCAGGACCACAAATTAGATTTATTCTGTCTTGGCGCCCTCAACGGAATAAAGCGCATTTTGTGTGTCCCAGGACCACAAGCTCATATTTTGACACCGCTGAATGAACAAATGTATGTCAAAACACTCAGGGGGTTGATGGTTGGGAAGGTGAAAAAACAAGGATTGCCACTAGCTTAAAAACAATAACGCTAACGCTAACGCTAACGCTAACGCTAACGCTAACGCTAACGCTAACGCTAACCCTATTTTGAGCTTGTGGTCCTGGAACGAAAGTCGAACTTGTGGTCCTGGAACACAAGTCCAATAAATCTAATCATGATGAGCTTGTGGTCCTGGGGCACAAGTTGCGGATGGGATCAGATATTTGCCACTTAGTTCACACTTATTTTGAACCATACCAAATAGGTCGCTTGTAAGTGCGGGATCTAAGCATGAACCAGTTATCTGGGTATGACATATTCATTTTGATGCTCAATTGCATGGTATTTGATTTCAAAGTAATTAATTTGGTATTTTCTTGGTTTTGTTTGCTTAATTTCAATGAAACACATGGAAAAGCAGGTATTTCATCTATAGACATTACAAATTATAATTCTGCTGAAACTTGATTTTGAATTCTCAATGAAAACCCTGAAATAACCCAGCCAGGTCTTCAAACCAACTTACTCTCACATCACAGCCAAGCTCTCCTTTCTATAGTCTGTTTAGAACCAAATAGGACGGCAAGCTTTGATTTGATATTATAACATTACTCAAATTGAATTGAAACTATAATCCAAGAAATAACTGTTGGTACACGTTTGAGGACATTGTTGGAATCATTACCCTAGTCCCCTGTCCAATGCTCGGAACTGTTTCATCATAACGATCGTTGGGACCCTTAACATTGATTGGTGGGGATGGGGGAGGGATATCAGGTAGTAAATAGTAAAATGTGGAATATTAGCGCGAAAATGAGTGAGTGTTCCAACACCAATTTTCCGTAGTAAAAGTAAGATGGGTGCAACGTTACATCACGTGTCCGGATAGGTGAAACGTTGGTTATTAAATATTGTTATACATGGTATAAACTTATCTTCTGTTACCAATTTTCCGTGATTGTTGGTCATTTGCAATAGAAATCAACAAATTGCAAACAAGTGTAATTGCCAAATGTGTGTGATGTGCATGATGCAATGTTTCATTCAATAGACATATAAACCAGGTAGACTCCTTTTGCACAGGGATAAATACCAGCTTCATAATTATTTTAACACTTTCCACGCGGCTATTGGATTGACCATATACAAAACAGATTTTTCAGAAACCTTTCCCAACTTTCAAGGTCTATCTCAAGGATTACTGAACCAATACCAGGCATATTTGTACTTATTTCAATACATTTCTCATGGTGATTCCAAATATGGTAATGAAATCCAATAATGTTGACATTTTTGAAACATTTTGTGAAATCTTGGAATGTCGTCTGCCGACGCCTGCTGCGTGGAAAGCGTTAAATACCAAACAACTGTACAGCAATCACATACCATGAGAACAATGACAGCATGGACTGCAGCACCAACTGCAAGCACCTGCCCATCAGCTTAGACTCTTCAGAGTTGGACCCCGGACCGTCCATCATGCCATCGTTCTGTTCCATCATGGCCTGAAAGTAGCCGCTGGTAGCCTCTAGGTGATCGCACAGGGAAGGGAGAAGTTTGATGGTTCTCTTGACAATCTGGGACTGGCTGTATTGTTTCAGGCGGGCAAAACCGGCTCCTTTGTCGCTCTTTGTCTGGTGATATGAATCAAATACCCAATTTCAAATGATTAACAAAATGAAATAGCGCACCCTTCCATTCTGGCACTCGCTCTCGATCCAAATGTCCACTATTTAATAATAAAATAAATATCAACACAAATATTATGGATTTTCAGAAAAAGAATTTGGGTCATAATTTGTTGCTATTTTGTAATGATATGCCTGTTTCTTGGCCCATTTTTATCACTTCTGACATTTGTTATGTTAGCAGGGTTACCATTTACTGCGTTTAATACAAATCTAAGCTTTTAAAATATACAGTTGATCTTTAACACTTTCCACAGAAATCTTTCCCAACTTTCAAAGTCTATCTCAAGGATTACTGAACCAATACGAGGCATGTTTGTACTTATTCTAATGCATTTCTCTTGGTGATTCCAAATATGTGTGGTGGTATGGGAAAACCCGTCGGAAGTCGCTAGTGTTAATATTGAAATCTGGGTCATACCAAAATATCCCTAACAAATGAGTTCCAAGTCAATTTTCTAACTTTGGTCCCAAGATAGAGATTATACCTTGAACTTTAGTCTCCAGGAGTTTTTTATGCAAAATTCGAGATGTGAAGTTTATTTTAGTACTTTTCTGAACCTTGTTTATCAAATTTTATGTGTAAAATGCTATGTGTAAAATGCTACGTAAAAATATGACATTACTACCATGGTAACCACTTGTGAATTCCGACAATGCATTGTAAAGATTTTGAAAGTGAAGAGCTTACAATTGTTAATAATATCGCAAAAAACTAGGTTCATAACAGAAGTCCTTTTCATATGACAAGCTATTCTGTGTGATATAACAGTGTAGTTTTATTATTATTAAGCATTTAAAAGATTTTGTGTACACCTTTGAATTGTCAGTTTCAATTTTGAGTGTAATTGCGTTTAAACTTGCCGACTTTAAAATACTATAACTGTAGTTCTAGATGGAATTTCTGAAAAATGTAAACAGTCCTATACTCAGTAGAGTATGAAGCTCTCTGCCAAAGAAAAAAACCAAGTTACTAGAAAATGACCACGTGAAGGGTTTTCCCATGCCACCACACATATATGGTAATGAAATTCAATAATTGTGATATTTTTGAAACATTTTGTGAAATTTTGGAATGTTGTCTGCATACGCCTGCCGCATGGAAAGTGTTAAAAGCAACTACAGTAAAAGTGAACATTTTCGTGTGTGTACATTTTCGCGCTTTAAACATTTTCGGTTTTTTTTATTTATTTTTATTTTGAGCTTCCTTACATAAACCTACGTACAAAATAAATATATTCGTGCATTTTTATTTTCGCGCTTGCTGAATGTATCTCAAAAAGCACGAAAATGTCCACTTTTATAGTATATTGAAAAGAAACCCCTGGTAAAAGGAAATGATATGGAGGGTACAAAATACCATGATTGATAAGATTTATTGCAAAAGCCACATTAATGGAATGTAAGGAAATGTCTGGATTGTGCCACTAGCTTTGTACTCACTTATGGAATCTTGCAAATTGATGAACAATAGATCAAATTGTGTGCCAAGTGACTCAGTTTATCAAAATTTGTTATTATAAAAAGAAGCATAAAAAGTTTCAAATGACAAATGGTTATACAAACATAGTTCTCTCTATCCAACTATGCTTAATAATTGTAACTTGCTTTACCAGAGATTTGAAGCTTTAAGGAGGGACTCAAGAAAGTTTTTATTTTTATTTTTAGAAATTTTGTGAGTGCTGTAATAATTTAACTATTAATCAAATGCATATAAAAGTAGACATTTTTGGAAAGGAATTGGATCAGAGAATTCAAATCTGGCTTCAATTTTAAACAAAAATGTTGATTTTTTGAGAAAATCACAAAATTCACTTTTATGACCCACATTTTTTTGAACTTCATGCTAACAAAAATAATTTTGAGATAAATATGCCCAAATCGCTTGACGATGATGTAAATACACTAACTCAGGTTTTTAAAAAAAAATTATAAACCAGATCTAATATTTTTTGAAATTTTGACCAAAAAGACCAAAAAAGTGGAAATAAAATGGAAACATTTTTTTTCCCCAAATCTTTTTGAACAAAGCTTACACCCTTTATAAACCTGATATTACCTTAAGAAAGGTTCTCCTTTTCGATGCTGATGCAATGAGAGCATGGTCCAACTTCAGCGTCAAGTCTTCCAGAAGGAACTCCAGCTGAGGTGGGTGCAGTTTTAGTACCTCAACTTCCTGAAAAAGAAAATACACACAATGTGTTAAGTCAACTGCTTTTTTTTTAACAAGCTGAATGTAGGAATGGAGAAATAAATAATTTCAATAGAAGCTACTGTTTCTTCTTCAAGAATTTCTAATTTTCTAAGTTCAAATTTGATCAACATTGACAAAACATGATCTTTTTATCATGGGCATACATGAAATCTTTTGAGCCGCATGGTTACATTGGTTGGATGTTTCTGTAGTGTTGCCATACTTTGTCGGTGTGATCCCTACCTTACCTGTAAATGAAAGTCAGAATCTACAGTAGTCTTAAATAATACTATAGGCTGTACCCCTGTATAGAAAACACATCTAGCTTCTGGAAGAAAGCTGCCCTACACTGACTCACTGAGGATTATGGCAAGTTCGGAAATTCCGCCCTCTATACCACAAATCTACTAACTTACATTGGTATGCAAGTCAGAATCCAGCACAGTCCCGGATACTAGACCACAATTTAGTATGGAAAACACCTGGCAATCCAGCTCCCTGAAGAAAGCTCTATACTGACTGATAGATACAGTTTGTTTAGGCATAATGCTGCCTGCATCACACATACGACAAAATTACCTCAGTATGCAAGTCAGAATCAAGCACAGTTCTGGATACCAATCGTGCAAACACTTGCTCTCTCCGCTCAATTCTGTGTCGTCACAAATTCGGCCGTTTGTGGTTCTGTTTTCTGTGTCTTAATGCAATGTACATCAGGTTCCAAACTTTTGTGTTTGCTTGTTACTCTTTTTTGGCTTGATTTGATATACATATCAATAGGGCCACAACCTAGTATAGAAAACACCAAATCTACCTCCTTGAAGAAAGCCGCATACTGATGGACATGGTGGGTTTGGACAGTGTGTTGTCTGCAAAACCTGTCCCTAACTTATCATGGTATGCAAGTTTAAATGGAATCCAGCAGTTCTAGACACCAGAAGCCACACCCTAGTATAGAAAACATATGTAAATCTAGCTCCCTGAAGAAAGCCCTATACTGGCTGATGGTTATAATGGGTTCGCACCCTGTGTCCATACCCTAACTTACCTTGGTATGCAAGTCAGAATCCAACACAGTCCTGGACACCAAGCCACACCCTAGTATAGAGAATACCTGGAAATCTAGCTCTCTGAAGAATGCTCTGTACTGACTGATGGTAATGATGGGTTTTTGATCACTGCATCTTCTGCACAGCTTATCCCTAATTACCTTGGTATGCAAGTCAGAATCCAATACAGTCCTGGATACTAAGCCACACCCTAGTATAGAAAACACTTGGAAATCTAGCTCCCTGAAGAATACTCTGTACTGACTGATGGTAATGATGGGGTTTTGGACACTGCATCTGTTGCACAGCTCATCCCTAATTTACCTTGGTATGCAAGTCAGAATCCAACACAGTCCTAGATACTAAGCCACACCCTAGTATAGAAAACACCTGGAAATATAGCTCCCTGAAGAATGCTCTGTACTGACTGATGGTAATGATGGGTTTTTGATCACTGCATCTTCTGCACAGCTCATCCCTAACTTACCTTGGTATGCAAGTCAGAATCCAACACAGTCCTGGATACTAAGCCACAACCTAGTATAGAAAACACTTGGAAATCTAGCTCCCTGAAGAATGCTCTGTACTGACTGATGGTAATGATGGGTATTTGGACACTGCACCTTCTGCACAGCTTATCCCTAACTTACCTTGGTATGCAAGTCAGAATCCAACACAGTCTTGGACACCAAGTCACACCCTAGTATATGGGCAGGTTCAAGAAAAATGGCACCAAAGCGGGACATTTTGTCGAAAATTTTAAACACGATTTCAGTTCTTTTTTTTGATGTTATTGTGATGTTAGGATGTCAAAGTTTATAAAATAACTTGAGGGGCATCCCAAAAAATTCACAATTTTTTTTGTGTGCATCTTTAATACAGAAAATGCATTTTTATTGTGAAACAACACTTACAATTTGTCCTTTGGTTATCTTTTAGTAATTGTCTATATAAACACTACTTCTAAGGTTCAAATGTGAGTTAGAACATTGTTCATTAACAAAACACACCTTAACAATGTATTTACATCACAAAAAGTTCAAAAAAATCATTTCTTGTGTAAAACAACACTATTTTTTTCACTTTGATAGCACTAAGTTTTTTTTTCTTCAAAAACAAGTAGCAATAAGATTTAACGATAGCTTTATATCAAGCACCTTGCTGATCTGAAACTACACAGAAAGTTTCAAGTTCCTACTACAATCTATGGCGACATAGTGTGCCAGTAAAAATGAATATATTTGTACATTTACTAGTGTTACACTCCTGACAGAGCAATTCTAGCTAAGGTATCACATATTTTGAGGATCAATAAAATGATTCCCATCATTTTTGAACTAATTATGAACATTGCCCAATACATATATTCCAATAGCAATCTGTCATCATACATAAAACTGGACAATTTTAATTTTACCAAGATTTTTTTCGAATTTTACTCTGAAAGTTTTCCACTTACAGTGTCAAAAGTATATAGACTTAATAAACAAAGGAACTGTAAATCAGTTTTCTACATTTTAGTTAAAATATCTTGTTCATACAAAATCATGCTGAAAGTATGGATTTCTATTACCATCCATTGTAGGACAGTGCAGCATTAAAGAAGCACATACATTTGTACAATTTGGTGTTACACTCCTGACTTAGCAATATTGTTAATATAAATACAACACTATGAGAATTATGAATAGTGTTTCCCATTGTTTACAGTACATTTAGAGGCATATAAGGTGTGCACTGGAAGTATCTCAAATATTCATGATACAAATTGAACACATTAAACTGAAAAATCACATTCCCACTCTTATTTCAAAAACATTTGAACTTGAATAATGGAGTTATCTCTTCCAATTATGTTTGAAGTGATGGGGAAAATGCTATATATTGTATAAATTTCATGGTGGACTATTAATCAATGTAATACTGGATCAAATAATGTCACAATTTAAAACATGTATGAGTATATATCTGCAGTAAATACATTGACACATCTACCGTAAAATAGTGTTACACTCCTGACAAACACTTATTTGCTCTCTGTCAAAGACACAAGTGACACAACATATTTTGTTTTGTTACATTTAGTTTATTTCATCATGGTACAACAACAAAACAATATTATTGCTTAAGGTCATCTGCTTCATAGTAAAAAAAATATGAGATGAACGTCAATGTTACACTCCTGACATTCTTGGGTCATCACAATAAAATGCGTAACCGGTGATACTGAAATGCAATTATCACAAGTCAATTGGCCATTTAGTGAAAGGCAATAGAATACCAATTAAAAATATGCAAAAATGAATAGCAAGCTTTGTGTTCATCTTGCTTACTTTTACCAATTTGTTCAAAGATTTGGATTTGACCCCATTTTTCAGAAACCAAACTGTAATGATGTATTTATAATTTTCATAGACATATAGCAGCTAATGTTCTAAGTGATTTGTTCTGAATGAAAGTTAACACTTCAAATATTAAAAACATCCATGTTAGGGGTCAGTAGGAACATTGGATTTTTTGTTCTGGCCTACTGAAATTACATGTCCAATTTTATTGTCCCACAAAAACGTTACACTCCTGACACTTTTTGGGGTCATAAACGGCAACAAAAAAAAATCCGAAGTAGCTTCAGTTAAATAAATGTGGCACAAATAAGAGACAATAGTAGCACACATTTTGGAACAATTACCTATTCTGTAAACCACTTTGTATTAGTGATAGGAGGTAAAATGTGAATGGTGCCATTTTTTTTGAACCCGCCCATATATAGAAAACACCCGGAAAGCTTGCTCCCTAAAGAATGGTCTGTACTGACTGATGGTAATGATGGGTTTTTGATCACTGCATCTTCTGCAGAGCTTATCCCAAACTTACCTTGGTATGCAATTCAGAATCCAACACAGTCCTGGACACCAAGCCACACCCTAGTATAGAAAACACCTGGAAATCTAGCTCCCTGAAGAATGCTCTGTACTGACTGATGGTAATGATGGGTTTTTGGACACTGTATCTTCTACACAGCTCATCCCTAACTTACCTTGGTATGCAAGTCAGAATCCAACACAGTCCTGGATACCAAGCCACACCCTAGTATAGAAAACACTTGGAAATCTAGCTTCCTGAAGAATGCTCTGTACTGACTGATGGGTTTTTGGACACTGCATCTTCTGCACAGCTCATCCCTAACTTACCTTGGTATGCAAGTCGGAATCCAACACAGTCCTGGACACCAAGCCACACCCTAGTATAGAAAACACCTGGAAATCTAGCTCCCTGAAGAATGCTCTGTACTGACTGATGGACACAGTGGGTTTGGCTGGTGTGTCATCTGCAATGCTCTTGTCTGGTGAACCTGCCTGGGTTTCTTGTACCGTTGTATTTTGTGTGCCCTGTGTGTTTGATTCATTGGGCTCATTCTCCTTGTCCTGTGCAGCCTTCTTGGATCTGTTTTAAAAATTAGAAAATGAGTTTATTTTTTACTACTAATAAAAAGTTGTATCACAACTCAATCAAAATCTGGAAAAATTCTGACAACCCGTTTGCAACATTGTTTAGAGTGCCTTGTGTTTGATTCGTGAGCTTGTTTTCAATATATTGAAGGTGGTTTTAGATATTAATATTAAGGTTAACCATTTTACAATTTAATTGGAATTTCAATCCATCAAAACCAAGAATACACATTTGCCAAATGATATATCATATAGAAAATTGGCCCAAATACATCGGCTAAAAAGATCTACTTTCAGACTGTAATCTAGAGAATATCTTGCGTCCCTATGTGCTCATCTAGACAATCTACAAATCTAAAAATAGATCATCATTTGTCTCATTTATCAAATGATAACCAATAAAACGAATCATCTCATTTCTAAACTGGAGCTGTACCAACAAAGAATACTACGACGTAGAAGCTGCACTGACGTCCTAATCCAAAATCTTAGGCCAAACAAAGAAGAAGGTCTGTCTCAGAAACATTTGGCAATATGTGTGTAGGGGGCGATTTTTTTTTTATTATTATTTTTTTAAAAGGCTATGCGGTATGCAATTTTTTGTTGTTTGTTGCTAATCCAAGCTTACAGATCCTTTTAAAACAATTTTTTTGTAAAAAATCAAAAGAAATTCAAAAAAAAAATTAAATAAATAAATAAATAAATATATTTTTAGGCCTCAGTAGTGCCGTAGCTCATTTCACATACCAATGCAGGCGGGCTTCTGAGACAGACAATTTTCTTTGTTTGGCCTTATGCAAATTGTTATTGAAACATTCCACGCCTCACCAAAAATGTAACGCAAGCATTTGCACCTGAAACTGTTGCACGTGTTAACACCACAGACGCAGTTAGTAGTTCAAACCATGTGGTGTGATGCACTACGCATTCCCTATAGTCATCAACCAGTCACGCGACGGACGCACCTAAAAAAGATGCACCAGGCACCAGGTCAGAATGAAATGCACTCACACTGTGTGCCTTGATGACGACGAAATAGCACAAAAAAATGCCAAATACTCTTAGATCACACAGTGACCAAGGCCAAAGTCCGTTATTGCTCAACCTGTGTGTACCACTTACACACAGCTAAATAAAAATGCTAAATACTCTTATAGATCACACAGTGACCAAGGCCAAAGTCCGTTATGGCTCGGCCTGTGTGTACCACTTACCCTTTATTGGATTTCTTTCCTTTCTTTGCATTACCCCCTACAGCAGGCAGGGGAGGAGGGTTCACAGCGTTATCGTTGCCAAAATTAGCCATGGGTGGAATAAAACCAGGCGTAACTGAAATACATATAATAGAAAAGGAAGATATGGGCAAATTATCCTGGGGATCAACAAAATTAGATTTCTTGTGTAGTCCAGCATGCTTAGCATCACAAGCGTCGACAGGGCTTTCCCCCCCAAAAAAACCAACTGTGCCAAACATGCGTTGACATTATTACCAGCTGAAGGTTGTCTGATTTCCACCTTCCAATACACAGTACAGATAGGCATATATACTTGGCCACATAAGAACCCCCCCCCCAAAAAAAAAACCCCAAACACTTTGTCTCAGCAACCTGTGGCTAAAAGGCTATGTGCTGTACTTTTTATATTAGTCGAGAAATGACTTATATTTATATTAGTCGAGAAATGACTAATTTACTTAATTCGTCCTGTTTCTTTCTTCTTTGTCGAGAAACGACTAATATACTGTATTCGTCGTGTTTCTTTCGTCATGGGACCTATAGCTCTGTAACCATTGAGCCAATGTTGACAATATTAAGTCAATAGTACCTTATGTGAACCACTACTCAGATTTTTATCGGACTGTTGCATCTTCTGCGCATTGACAAAAGAAGAAAAAAGTCGATCATGACCTTGGGGTCAAAGGTCAAACAGGGGTCACTAGGGGTCAAAACGAGATTTTCACATAAAACGCCCTTGCAATTTAGTGAAATGACCTAGAATCGTCAGAATCGGTCAACATATTCCTTATGACCGTACGCAGGGATGTAGCTACACTGGTCGGTGCCGGTCGGTAGCGACCGGCACTAAGGCTAAACAACCGGTACTCACAGCAATTTTCAGGCAAATTAACCAGCTCTAAGACTCAAAAATTGAGTAAATGTACATAAAATACCACAAAATGGCTGAGAATGCCAGAGCGTGGCAATAAATGTGTGAGATTTTAGCCGGCACTAAAATGTGGCTAGCTACAACCCTGACCGTACGCATACATGTATATGATAAATCAGTTTTTAAAATCAAAAAATATTTGGGGTCACTAGGGGTCAAAATTAAAATGTTCACTCCATACACTCAAAATACTACTTGTCCGAGAGGAAATGACCGATGATTGTCAAAATTGGTCAAAAGATTCCTTGAATCAATGTTCATATAGGTTGCTCCTGGAGTAAAAGTGACATATCATACGGGGTCACTAGGGGTCATTGACCTATACAGCGATAAAATTGGAGACATCGTCTGATTTTGACGAGACTTGTGTCATTTTGTGCGCATTGATAAGCCAATAAAAAAAGTCAATCATGACTTTGGGGTCAAAGGTCACAATAAGGTCACTAGGGAACAAAATGTAAGTTTTCACTCCAAACACTCAAAATACTACTTGCCCGAGAGGAAATGACCCATGACTGTCAGAAATGGTCAAAAGATTCCTTAGATCAATGTTCATATAGGTTGCTCCTGGAGAAAAAGTGACATGTCATATGGGGTCACTAGGGGTCATTGACCTATACAGCGATCAGATTGAAGACATCGTCTGATTTTGAACGGACTTGTTTCATCTTGTGCGCATTGATAATCCAAGAAAAAAAGTCAATCACGAAAAGGTCACTAGGGGTCAAAATGTAAAATGTCACTCCATTCACCCAAAATGCACCTTGTCCGAGAGGAAATGACAGATGATTGTCAAAATTGGTTATAAGGTTCCGTACGGAAAAGAGTATATTGTCATCAGCAGGTCGAAGGTCAATATCCACGACTAATATCTGTGATCTATGATCACAATTTAGCTCTAGTTCTTTTTTTCTTCTTCTTTCATGAGACCTATAACCATTGAGCCGATTTTGACTATATTTGGCCATAAGTACCCTTATGTGCACCACTACTCAGGTTGTAAAGCATAAGGGGTCAAAGGTCACACAAGGGTCAATAGGGGCCAAAACTTGATTTTCACTTAAAATGAACTTGCAATTTAGTGAAATGACCTAGGATCTTCAGAATTGGTCAACATATTCCTTTTGAACGTACGCATATATAATAGTTCGGTTTTTTAAATCGAAAAATGTTTGGGTCACTAGAGGTCAAAATGTAAATTTTAACTCCATTCACTCAAAATGCTACTTATCTGAGAGGAAATGACCGATGATTGTCAGAATTAGTCAAAAGATTCCTCCCATCCATGTTCATATAGGGTGCTTCTCCACTAGCCTTGTGACATGTCAAACGGGGTCACTAGGGGTCATTGATCGATACAGGTGTAAAACTGAAGACATGCTCTGATTTTGACCAGACGACTTTTTTCTTGTGCACATTGATAAGCCAAGTAAAAAGTCAATCATAAGTTTGGGGTCAAAGGTCAAGAAAAGGTCACTAGCTAGGGGTCAAAATGTAAATTTTCACTCCATTCACTCAAAATACTACTTTTGGTCAAAAGATTCCTCGTATCAATATTCATATAGAGTGCTCCTCCATTAAAAGTGACATGTCCCAAGGGGTCACTAGAGGTCATTGAACTATACAGGTGTAAATCTAAAGACATGCTCTGATACCATATTATATACAAAACAGATTTTTCAGAAACCTTTCCAAACTTTCAAAGTCTATCTCAAGGATTACTGAAGCAATACTAGGCATGTTTGTATTTATTTCAATGCAGTTCTCATAGTGATTCCAAATATGGCAATGAAATTCAATAAGGTTGACATTTTGTAAACATTTTGTGTCATTTATGTCGTCTACAGACGCCGGCCGCCTGGAAAGTGTCAATCTTTTATTTTTGATATTGAATGAAGGATATATTTGTGAGTGTTTTTATGGATGTTTCAGATGCCCCGTGGTCTAACACAAATAGGGTGCCTCGGTTAAAATGTTAATTCATAACAAAATATGTTTTCTTCTTCCACAGAAAATAGCAACCATGAAAAGGGTACATGTAGCGTGTACGTTGCTGTTGACTTCTCCAAAAAAGCCTTTGCTTGTAAAAAATACTTGAGGATTAATTTTGTTCTCTTTTGCTAATGACCTTGACCTATAAAACTGGGATTTGTCTTTTGTAATAGTCTCTTACTCTAGCTAAAATGATTGATTGTTCTCTTTTATATTATTTATGTTGGACCTAATAGTGGTCTTTTGAAACTGTATTTTGCTTTCAGGTGATGCAGGTATAGGCATCTTTTTTGCTAACAAAGTTGACCTTTTAAACTAAAATTTGTCTTTCGTAAATATTTTACTTTAGTTAAATGGAGCCAACTATGATGTCGGAGAAAATACCAGGCTTTGTTGTATTATTAGCTGGATGTTTCATTAAGTTATTGGAGTTAGGAACTTTCAAAACCCTTGGAGTATTCTACATGCCTATTTTTGTAGATATCGAAACTAAACATATCGCACTGGGAACATGGATTGTTATGCAATATGTAGCGGCTAACCTTTTCGGTAAGTTGTTCTTTAACAAAATTCGTTTTAGATTTATTAATTATTATATACTCCACTATTAACTGAAAGTTTTAATTATATTAATTATTTTTATTTTGCGCGGGGCGACTATCATTTTGAAATAGCTCGAAAACTGATCGACCTATTCCAACCAGAATCGGCACACAGGTTTGTTTTATTAACATGAGTCACGACCCCGCCTTACGGAAAAAAATATGTGCCAGATTTTTTTTTTATCATGGAAAAGGCTTATTTTAGCTTATCTCAGACTTGAGATAATATTCGAATATTATCTCCCCATTAAAAACAATGTGAAAATACTCCCGATGCAATATCTCTTGACAACAAAAATTGAGCTATTGCACTGAAAATTAGCACACAGGTTGATGTCTACAATAGCTTGAATTAATGTGCCACTCGGGAAATTTTGATAGTTTCCATGGCAACGGGAGCCATTCTCATCAAAAAATACAACATTTCACTGTTTTCAGACGAATATTTGAGGTCAGCCATTTTTAGTGACGTCATGCGCGGGATGTTTGTACTTTTGGCATGAATGGAAAGAGACCTCTACAGTGCAACAGAGCATAAATTTCCAAATATTGAATTATAAATATAGTGCCTCCTGATTGTTGTACAACAATGAACATTTCAATCCTAAGTATGTGTATCATATATAATTAAAACAGCTTTGTTTTAAAGTACTATTTCGTGTCCTTGTATGATTATCAGCATTGTTACATTTCTTAATATTAAACCTGATTTCGGATTGGCCAATACTTGATTATCCATACACGCTAATCCAACCAGCTACTGCCTACTTCCTTTCTATTTTATTTAGACTTAGTGCAGGCCTTTAACACGATACCTGTTTGTACACCCCTGCATGTCAGCACACGGTCACCTAAAAGTAACATACACCATTATGACTGCACACTGGCGAATTGCATTTCAAATTTCTTGTAGCGCGAATTTTAAACCACTGGTCCTTTAGCATAGGCATGTCCTTCAATATTCCTTCCATTGTTTGCGTGCATGGCTGCACAGGTATTAATAGACTTTTGCCAAGTCTGTGTACAGTTGTATGAAATAGTGGTTACATGTGGTTTTTTCTCTTTTTAAATATACTAAATGTTTGGAGGACGATATTTTAAATACTAAAGTGATATTGAATTATCTGCTCAGACCATTCTTTTAAGCACACCTTTACCTTTAATTTGATACCATGCAAGTCTTGTTTGGATACACAGTATTACTTAATAATTTCAACGAGTTTGGTCATTAATTAAGCTTAATTAAGACAGATTTTGGGTGTTTGTTAAAAGTAAAGATAAATGTGAACTTTTTCTCAGACAGTATTGTTGGCAATGATATGGGAACTTCATTTCCTGTAACTTTGGTGTTAATAGCATTTATAGTTTTTGCTGGAAATTCCAAAAAGCAACATTTTAATGTATTTCTTTATAATATGCTAATCATATGCAAATAAGGTCAAACCATTTTTGTTCTTTATGGCATTAAATCACCAAGCTGTATTCTATAATATGCAGATATTGTCTCCTTGTCTTACATATGTTACTTTTTGAATTAGAGCGTAATTTCAATAACATGCACTTTTGGAAATGTATGCTCTGTTGCACTGTAGCTATTATACCACGGTACCACAATAAGCATTTCTGCATATCTGCTTGGATCTTATGTGAGGGGGAAGGGGCTCGGTAGGACGAGGGTTATAACCTTATGTTGTGGCATAATTAAAAAACGCTTTCCGTTTTAAACACGCCTGTCGTATTCATTATTTTTTTCCCTCCGAGCTTCGTAATTATACCGTATTCGGATCAAACTGACAAACATACACATACAAACGATAGTATGTGAACATTTTCATGATATATCTCCCCTCTTGACGACACCGTCCATCAAAATCTCAACCAAAAATAGGGACAGCGGTCCCAAATAGGTCGTCCGTTTATATGGGTAGTTTGGTTGCAATACTTCATCTGTTTAAATGTAATCAATTTTACATATGCAGCCAATTTTGACCTAATCTTGACCTCAGATGACCTTTGACCTTGGTATGTGACCTTTGACCTCTTTAACATATGAAGGTTTCCATATTGCATCTATGACCCAAGTTTGATATAAAATCGGATGGATTGAGCGTGATACACAAAGATATTGGTCGAGCTATGAGTTTAAAAAAATATTGTGCGAGACGCAGTCGAGCACAATATTTTTAAAACTCATAGCGAGACCAATATATTTGTGTATCATGCGAAAAAATCCGTCCGATTTTATCATTATTATGCAGTGAGAATCTGACTCGATACTCGAGAAATGACTTGAGCCTGTCAGATAAATGAATAACACTGTACAATATAAAAAAAGTAATAGTCTGTAGGCCTACTTTTTCCAAACTGTTCAACATTTCTGGTACACTAACAGAATGACAGAACCAAAGCTCCCAAACAAATTCCAAACACGTAACAAGTTCAAGTTTTACAGTTGGTCATGTTTTTTATACTGGGTACAATTTGTGTTACATGTCCCTTTTTCCATAAATTAGGTTCCTTTTTCAGTTTATGCATTATATCTGAAAAAGTTTACATTTAAAGTTGATAAAAGTATACATATTCTGAAAGCATATACTGTAACGGATGCAAATAGCATACAATCAAGTTGATTATACAGGGTGGTCCGAAATTGTACAGGGTGTAACAAGCAAAATCTTCTTAAAAAAGAAGGGTTACAATAATTACTTCCACTATGTATATGAATTGATGAGAGAAAAGTTCAGTACAGATTTAAAGTAGTTACATAAAATACCCATCCAGACATATGCAAATTAAATTTCATTACGAATCTGAAATTCTACATACAGGGTGTCTACAAATTTGTTTATTTAGTTCCAGAAAAATGCTTCTATTACTACATACATACAAAGACTAGTATTTTAACCAAATTCAAGTAGATTTCAAATAAAAATGCATCAATTACATGTACATGAACATTGATTGATTTTAAAAGTCACCCTTTTCTAACATATAGGGTGTTTAAAACATTAATTTATAGGTATACATGATTATCCACAACTCATTAAATTGAATGAATTTATATTTGCATCTGAAACATGATTTTACATTCCAATTTGATGTGGCAAATGCTTAAAGTGGTATGAGTTTCAAATAATGTTCAATAAAAAGGGGCCCTTTAACTACAGGGTGACTCAAATTTTCCCAATGGAACATGTTTAGTGGCATACAATTAATTGCGTTCATTCTTCTTGTACCTTCATGATGTGCAAAGCACATTCAAATGAACAAATTAGGTTAGTTTCCATAATGTTTGAACCCAGTATTCAAATTTCAAGAGTCTGATTTAAGTTTGAAATATAATTGTTTTCGTTTTAAGTTGTATTCAACATATAGGGTGATCCAATGTTGATTGGCAAACTACTTATGCTGGTCATCCTATACTAGGTCAGGTCAGTTGCATTCCTAAGAATTTAATAATTCTCCTGAGTTTACAAGCTTGATGAAAACCAGCAGTTTTTTACTTATTTGGTAACACAGTTAAAAAAAAGGTAATAACTACACACTTAAACGCATTTAACAAAATGTGCTAATTAACATCCAGACAATACAGAATACATGAGGTTAATTACATATCTTCTTTTAATTTTTAATTAAATAGTTAAATTTATTTATTCAAAAGGGTACCTCAACCTTTCTATATTTTTAAAATGGACAGTTTGGTGCAGGCAAATGTTTGCATACATTTGCAAACTGCGACCAACTTACGTTTCTTAACATTTTTTTGAGCTTCTTATTTAATGCTAATTAATGATTCCTTAATTAACTAATTATATTTTTAATTCAAATATACTTCAATAATGTTATGTTTTCAATATAGAATTGTACCAAGAGTGAAACCTGTGCATTTTATGTTTGCCCAGTGTATATTGCACCATACTTGTTCAACTATGCACTCCTCCTCCTCCACATACTCCTCCACCCCTGACTAATTAGGTTTAACGAACTATTGTAATTAACAGAACCATGGTAGTTTATATTTTTCTTTTTAAAATAAAGGCCAAATACTTTCTCATCAAAATAAGACCAAATTTAAGTATGTGTGATAAAGAATAGCCAAAATATATGCATGCAAAGTAATAATATGTAGTGCAAATGTAACAGATCCACCTTTTTGGGGTACCCAGTATAAAAAACATGACCAGTTAGCAATAATTCAAAAGACATATTTCGCCGATCGTCTGTTTTCAACATTA
Organism: Ophiura sarsii; assembly: GCA_035610835.1. Lineage (NCBI taxonomy): Eukaryota > Metazoa > Echinodermata > Ophiuroidea > Amphilepidida > Ophiuridae > Ophiura > Ophiura sarsii. The sequence continues at coordinate 34,955,202 of CM069445.1, forward strand.
AAAAAACCCCTGTTGTTTATCATGTAAAGCTTACAATTACATTGACTTACATTACAAGTTACAGTACAAAACTTCGACGATCGCCATTTTTAGGCCAGGAACGTCACCATTTATACAGATAGACACACTTGTATCGGTGCTTCTTCGCGTTGCAGAACTGTCGGCCTAATTCCTGGAAATTAGTTTTCATTTCGCGTCACAAAACGATGTGTGCTTCGCCCTTTGTGCTCCAGGAACGCTTCGTCAATTTTTGACACAAATGACCATGACCCGGATGTTGATCGTAATTAATTAAACCAAATTTAGTCTCGGTCTCGACTACATTTTTTGCACGCTACACGTGCGGTCGCTACACATCGGCGTATTAGCACATGCTTTTAGTGGATTCGTGAGGCTTTAAATGTATTAAAGAGGCAGTAACCGAATTGACCAAGTTCACGGAGTGAACTTGGTCGCCAAGTTCACTTCAGTGACATAAGTTGCAGAATAATAGGTCTTTACCAATGCATTGCAAGTATAGGACGGAAGATTCAAACTGCAATTGGTCATTGTATGGAAAAGAAATGGACAAGACAAAAAAGTGTGTACTAAATGTTACATCTTGACCTCAGATGACCTTTGACCTTGGTATGTGACCTTTGACCTCATTAACATATAAAGGTTCCCATGTTGCATCTATGACCAAGGTTTGGTTGCAATTGGTCATTGTATGGAAAAGAAATGGACAATACAAAAAGTGTGTACTATATTTTACATCTTGACCTCAGATGACCTTTGACCTTGGTATGTGACCTTTGACCTTATCAGCATATGAAGGTTTCCATGTTGCATCTATGACCGAAGTTTGGTTGCAATTGGTCATTGTATGGAAAAGAAATGGACAATACAAAAAGTGTGTACTATATTTTACATCTTGACCTCAGATGACCTTTGACCTTGGTATGTGACCTTTGACCTTATCAGCATATGAAGGTTTCCATGTTGCATCTATGACCGAAGTTTGGTTGCAATTGGTCATTGTATGGAAAAGAAATGGACAATACAAAAAGTGTATACTAAATTTTACATCTTGACCTCAGATGACCTTTGACCTTGGTATGTGACCTTTGACCTCATTAACATATGAAGGTTTCCATGTTGCATCTATGACCGAAGTTTGATTGCAATTGGTCATTGTATGGAAAAGAAATGGACAATACAAAAAGTGTATACTAAATTTTATATCTTGACCTCAGATGACCTTTGAATGTGACCTTTGACCTCATTAACATATGAAGGTTTCCATGTTGCATCTATGACCGAAGTTTGATTGCAATTGGTCATTGTATGGAAAAGAAATGGACAAAACAAAAAGTGTATACCAAATTGTTGACACACACACCCCGACAGACACAGACAACACACACGAAGGATGCTGCCATAAGGTCTCTTCCTACGGACGACCTAAAAATGATAGAATAATTATATTTTCTCAAATCTGTTAAATTTTGCTCCCTTTCAATTTAGCTCCTTTGGCTACGCTTGCAGCGCAGACCTACGGTGAGAGACCTCTAATTATTCTAGGGGGCGTCATGAGTGTGATCGGTTTGTGTTCCGCATCGGCTATGGATGACATCACTTTGTTTGGTGCATGTATGGTTTGTGCAGGTAATATTAATATTAAATTTTAACAATGATGACGATGATGATGATGAATGATGGTGAAAGATGAAGTTGCTCTTAGATTTTATTGCAATGCGGTGACGATGACGATGTTACCAAGACGACGATGAATGATGGTTACAGGCTGTCCCAAAATGATTAGTACCCATCGATGCCCACAGTTCATTAATTTTTGTCATCATCGAAATCAATTGGATTAGGTCTGTTGTTTTTTCATCATCTTTGTCATACTACACTCTTTCATTAGAATTTTAGATCATGAATATCGGATTTAGTACACTCAAGATACACTCCATTATGTAAGACATGGTGATTTCACCTTTTTGATAAAGTGCTAAAAAATGTGTGTGTGTGTGTTATTACAGCTTGGTTTGAAAGAAACTCGTGTATTCTCATAATCTTTGTCTATTAATATAATCTTGTATGTCTTTCTGTTGTTACTGTTATTAAATATTAGTTATGGGTGTTCAAATAATTAATAATTCTTATCTTCAATTCAATTTAAAGGTTAAAAGAAGCTCGTCACACTTTGGGCATCGATGGGTACTAATCATTTTGGGACAGCCTGTAGATGAAGTTGACCAAAGATTTTATTTCAATTCGGGACGATGAAGATGACGACGACAATTACCATTTTGGATTTCGGTAAAACGTAATTGCTATCATATCCTTACCATTTATTGGTTGTTGGTTTTTGATGCAGGTGTAGGATCCGGAATGGCTTCTGTTGCTGTGGTCGCGGCGATACCCAGACATTTTCAGGGAAATATTCAAACTATTTTCGGATTGATGTGTGCTGCGGGAGGAGTTGGCACAATGGTTTGCCCGCCGGTATTTGAATTGTTGATTCAGGTATATGGTTGGAGGGGTGCTATGTTAATTTTAGGAGCATTAAATGCCAACATTATCGTTTGCGGTGCTTTGGTGGTTCCACAACGCTCGGGTAGTGGCTATAAACAATTACCAGAAGACACACACAATCTAGAACCTGAAGGAGACTACTCCGAGGAATCCACATGTTTTCGGATCCAAAATTTAGCAAAAATTCAGATGAAGGAATTGACGACCTACCTTTCTTTTCTTTTCATTGACAATCCCAAGTTTATAGCAATAGTAATAGCCGAAATATTATCGGGCGTGATATTCGCAGGATGGGCAATTGTCCTTGTACCGCATGCAATAGCAAAAGGCATGTCATCGCAACTAGCATCCTTCTTGTCATCTACTGGTGCTGTCGGCATGATCATAGGACGCCTTTTAATGGGACCAATGATCAAGGGTGGTGTCGTCACTGCGCTACAACTTTACATAATTTTGGCGGGAATCAATGCTGGCGCATTCGCCCTCGACGTGTTATCCGATCAGTTTCCTGTATTAGCTCCACTTGCATTTTTCAATGGACTGTGTTCAGGAACTTTGAACGTCATCAGTTTTGGAGCTTCAGCAGAGGTCTTGGGCGAGGAACACGCCGTGTTAGCGTACAGCTTAGCTTCAATGTGTTATCCTGTGGGCGATATTATCGGAGGCATTCTTCTAGGTATGATGGTTTAACATCTATCCATTTATCTATTAATCATTATTTGTTCAATTAAAGGTATGTTATGCAATATTTTCCAGGGAACGCCCTCAATCCTCGAGAGAAAAAAATTGAAGCAGATTTTCTTGCATATTTACATTTCTGATCATAAATCGTAAATACGTACATTCCAAGTTACAGGGCGATAAGATTCATAATTACTTCAAGATCCGTGGTACCCGACAGATTATATCTTACATTGTAACTCTAAACTCACTCTAAAACCATGATTTTGAGATACTTAGGAATCGTATCGCTCTGTAACTCTGAATATATTTATGATTTATGATCAGAAATATAAATCTGCAAGAAAACTGCTTCCAACAAAAATTTGAGGATTAAGGGCGACTCCTGGAAAAGATCACATAATATACCTTAATTAAATGATATTGTCTTTGCGCTAATTTGTTTTATGCGTGTATTTGTTCTTTGCAGGTTATCTGTTTGATAATGGATCTGACTTCAGCTTTCTGTTACTAGGTGGAACATCCATGTTGCTTGGAATTGTTGTGGCTACAACTCACTAGGAGCAGGCAAAGTCCGGAAAGTACCTGTTTTTGTCCAGAAATGGCCATAAATGGACAGAATTGGACAGAATTGGCCAGAATTGGACAGAATTGGCCAGACCCAATTAAGAAATTCCAGAATTGGCCAGAACCAATTAAGAAATTTCAGTGCTATACAGTGTGAGTGAAATGAATGCAAACCTAGTCCAGAAATGGCCAGAATTGGCCAGAATTGATTACTATTCCAGACTGTGTGTCTGTATCAGGGTCATAAACTGTCTCACCCAGCAATCCCTTTGTGTAAAATTTCATGGTGGAATGTAATCCTCCTAATTGGAAATGGACACGGTCAGTGAACACAGTTTTAGTAAGATTGGGCACTGTGATGTTCTGCTAGGTTAATTATGGGTATTTTACAGAGGGGTATAACCTTTTTTTTTTCAATGTTAAAAGCTGAATTTAGATTTTGTGTTTGCTGAATTTGTTTCCATTTTTTGCTGTAGTTTTTTAGTTCTGTTTGAGACCTTAAATATTTCTCAGGTTTAATGATTTATCATACTCATGCTTTCACAAAGTTTTAAAATCATATATTACTATGTATCAGGGGGGTCATTGACATTGGAAAGGGGTATAGGTAGGTGTCGCCCTGAAGACCAGCATGCATCAGCTCCTTGATGATCCATTTCATTGTAAATTCAAAACCCACAAACATTTTCATTTCCTTTTGTTTGAAAATCTGTGTTCTAAAACCCAATTTTTCGAAAAAACAAACTCCGTATTTCAGACGCCTACCAAAAAAAGGTTGAGTGTCCCCACCCTGAACTAAATAGGCATACTTGTCAGATCAACAGTTATCATTGTGATGTTTCTTGAAAGTCCTTGAATAACAATGAAACCCCCTGTTGTATTGGATTTTGGCAAATTTCATCTTAACCGAAAAATCATTTTGGGGATATTTGACTTTTTGGGGAAAAGTAAACATGGTTTTTTAAAAGCGGAAACTTTGTACGGATAGCTAGGCGAACATTTTTCTGTTTCAGAAGCAATCAATTTCTTAAAACTTCTTAAAATGTTCCCTAATTGTGTGGGGGTGTTACACAACAAAATTGTATAGGATTATGAAAATTGCCACCGTTTCTAAGAACATCGTTTTGAGAAAATGAGACAATTTTGGGAAAAGTAAACATGATATTGAAAAAGAGAAACTTTGTGGGAAGCCAAGCCCTTTTCTTTTTTTTAAATTTCAGAAAACGATTAATCCTGTGAAAAAATCAGAGAGAGAATTTAAAAAAAAGTAACTTATGTTTTAACTCCAAAACTATTATAGCTACTACATAAATTGAAAAGTTCAAAACTACAGTGAGGTTTCTTTATAATCCTTATAAATTGATTGGCAATGACACTTAATGACAAATCACCATCTTTTGTTATGCTCTCTTAAGCACTTCACACATACAATACAAGCACTTCACATGGGACAATTTCATCAAGAGGTGTTTACATTAGGCTTTATAAAAAAGTGAAAGTTTATCTGATAAAAGTATTATTATATAAACCATGACATCTTAAATTGATTGGTGTGTTAAATTGATTATTTCATTCTCCATCTGAAGTACTTCACACATATTAGAGTTAAACCAGTGGCAGTGGTTAAACAAGCAATTGGCATGGTACCATCCCATCGGATATAGGCATATTATAAAAGTGTAACTATTGCTGTATCAAGCTTTCATGCGTAAGTGTTAAACCATGGAGGTGTTAGTTTATATTTTCACTCTAAATTCACTCTAAAATTCAAAAACCATGAGTTTGAGGTAATTAAGAATCTTGTTGCTTTGTAACTTGGAATATATTCATGATTTATGATTGAAATATAAATCTGCACGGAAAGCTGCTTCCAAACAAATTTTGAGGATTGAGGGCGTCTGCTTGAAAAGATCGCATAATATACCTTTAAACTTTATGATTAGGCAAAATAAAAAGTAACCTGTTTAGCGTCCCCTCCTGCTTCCTTTTTGGGGTCCACTTACATTTTCGTTGTTTTTTTCTTCTTTTTTCAGTCATAAGTTGAAGTAGAAGGCCAGTTTTTTTAGGGTGAATTCACACGGATGATTACAACTTTTATATATACATGAGTGCCACCCCAGACTTTTTTGACACTAGTTACTCTGGGTAACAATTATTGTTCATTTTAATGTAAATAATTTGCATGTTATAGGTAAATATGGGAGTCATTTTTTGCCTGAAGGAGGAGTGGGTATTTTAAATACAATATTACCAGTGAGTTATATGTAATTATACGTCAAATGTGTCAAATGATATAATACAGATTAATGGCCTCGCTTTAACATGCCTCATATTTATAGTACAGATTATTAATTTTGAACTAGCTATTAAATAGAAGCGCCTCCTGGTCAGAGCTGTTTGTGTTAAGTTTATAATTATGTAGAGCCTACACATTAAAATACAAATGTATTTATTTCAATAGATCTCTTTGTGAATTTATCCTCATTTCATACTGTGACCAAATCTATTCTCCCTTTCACAGAAGATCATAAGCCAAGTCAACAAAGTATTAGAGGTCTATTCAAAAGCTACTTCAACTTGAAGTACTGCTCTTTTGTTAATCTTTAATGATACTTAATAGTTGAAGTGGATTATCTGTCAATACATTCAATCAAATTACTCAGTGGCATGGGCAGGATATTGTGAGTGGTTGTCCACCCGGCCATAAATGAAATACCCCCCGACTCAGATTCTTCTCAATTCCCCTGACCAGACACCTTTTGAATTTCATGTAGGGGAGGGGGGGGGGGGGGGGGGGGGGGTGCGGGCGGTCAAAACAAATTGGCACGGTCAAAAAAATCACACAGTCCAAAAATCGCAGTCATAAAAAACCCAGCACAGTCAACAACAACAAATGGCCAATCCTTCAGGTTTAAAAGGCAAGACAATTAAGCAACATGTTTAAGCTTCCCAGTTTTGACAAAAAGGGAAGGAGCAGGACCTTTTTTGCAATTTTAGTTTAATTTTTGGGGTAGTTATAACAATTATCACAAAACCTTCCTAAAATGGCTCATTGTACATTTTTAGCAAAGCTGTAGAGAGCATACCAACTTTAGAAATATCAGGTAAAACAAATGCAAAATATAAATAACATTGGAAAGGAAGCAGGAGAGGATGCTATACTAAAAAAATACTCTGCCCTATACTATCGATATCTTATTCCTTTGCAGTAAAGCTGGATCGTATTCAAAATTGTTATAGTTTTTAAAACAAAATGTATCACTTACAAAGTTACATTCATATAGAAAGAATTAATAATTTAAATAAATAAATTGGTCTCAAAACCAACTTTGATTCACTTTAGTCTTTTAAGCATAACATGCCAAACAAACAGACTACCAGGCATTCACACACACTTCACATTGGATAATAATAATAGGTCAATTTGTCAGCAAAAACTGTATGAGTTTCCTATTAATGGCAAACTATCCTTATGTCATTAATTAGACCTTTTTACGTACACAATGTAAACTGAAATGAATTACATTTTTTCTGCATTTTGGTGTGCACCAGCCATGACCATATCCAATCAATATTATTTCCTCCTGCCAGGAAGATTTTATTACAAGCAATACAAAGGCTATGTCTGGGCCAGAAACTTTATGACCATCTTTAACAATAGAACTTAATTGGGTGTTAACCAAGCAGACAGTCTGTCTTCTGTTGAAGTTAATCAAAAGATTTCTGAGCTCAATCTAGTCCAGAATTGGCCAGGAACGGCCAGAATTGGCCAGAAACGTCCGGAATTGGCCAGAAACATCCGGAATTGGCCAGAAATGGCTAGAATTGGCCAGGAGAGTCAAGTCCTTCTGGCCAATTCTGTCCAATACTGGCCAATTCTGTCCAATGCTGGCCAATTCTGTCCAATTCTGTCCATTTATGGCCATTTCCGGACGAAAACAGGTACTTTCTGGACTTTGCCTGCTCCTAGTGACTGCTATACCCTTCAAACGATTCTCCAATCGAAGATTAGATCACTTATCATAATTAATTATTTTTCTATGCGGTGACGCCAGTGTATACTATAGACGCACACGCGCCGGGATTAATACAATAAATACCATTTTAAGGTGAATGTCTTTTCGGTTGAAATACAAATATAACAAATGTGTTATAAAAAAATAAGATTCCGAACTCGTTAAGACTAATTGATTTTGATACATCAGTTTACGTATTATGAAGCGCATTTTAGAAGCCCGTTTAAAAGCCTAAATATACCTTAATTATGGCAAAATTCATGATGTTTTTTAAAATAGCGCGCTACATATATACACATGTTATCAGAAATCACAGAAATATGGTGTAACATTATTAGGAGGGAAATCTGTTTAGATACCGAGCCTACGGAAACGCTGTGAAATGGGTGTAAAGGGTATAGCATAATCAGAAAGTCGGGCAGAAAGTAGTCAATAATATTACTGATTTTGCTCTTTGTGAATTTTTATCTTTAATAAGGCAACATGAAAACAGTGGTTCAAGAAACCTTAATCCCTCAAGAGTGTTTTTAGCAATCTAGCTAATCGGGGGTGGGGGGACAAATAAACACACAAAAAGGGTTTGGAGTAATTCTGTTATACCCTTCAGAGGTATTCATAGTGCATGATTTTTAAGAACGACGCATACTACCGATGTAGGTGTGTAGGGTATAACAGAATTATGCCAAGGGTTTGTGACACCCCCGGGATCGAACCCGGGCTGCCGCGGCCAGAATCCCAGGGATTTTAGCCGAGTGTACCTGTGCATGATTGCGGTGCTTCTGTTGGATTCTGTTGGATTTAGCAGGGTTAGGGTTACTCCAAACTCCAGAAATTACCTCCAGCATCTGCCAACCGGTCCTCGACTTGTACAAACTGTTGTGCTGTCAATCTCCCCATGTGAATTGTTTTAAACAGTCACTCACAGAAAATTGTTTGTGTTATGGGGAAATGTTTACGCTTAACGAAACTTAAATGATGTTATCGCTCCGAGACGTATAGCCAAAAATGGCTACCAAAATGACCCCAAAATGGGTCCCAAAAATTGTCAAATTCCATAAAATGGGATACTATCAACCAAAATGTATGATGAAAGTATAGTTCCATCAATGGGATGTATGAATTGGACCACTAGTAACTCATATCTAGTAGTTTTGCATTGTAATAACATATATTAGATCTAAGATGGTCGCCAAAATGGCCATTGTAAAATGTAAATATAGTCTGAAGAGTGTATAATAATCTAAAATAAATATTGTAAGAGTGTATATTGCAATAGTATGTTCTAAAATGCTAAGCTATTGCTTTTAGATATAAGACCCAATCCTGTGATGATTTTGATTCTGTACCACTTTCCAAAATGGCTGCCAGCTATTGTTAAGTTGGAGCTAAATGACCTAAAACAATTGTTTTAATAATAATAATAATAATAATCAGTATTTATATAGCGCCTTTTCCAAATGGCTCAAAGCGCTGTGATTTTGCTGCTGGTGAATCATCAGAATCATGTCGCATCAACTAGGGTGCTGCCAATTTCTAGCGCAAACCTATCCGCAGTTAGATTGTAACATCCACCATTTTTCAACGCAGCTCCCCAAATACCTTTGGGTCTAGGAAGTTTTTGATAACCGATTATGTAATACCAATACCCCAAATTATATGGGACAATATTCACCATAGTTCTATAATGATAAAGCCTAGGGGATGTAGATCTAGTTCTAGTTTAAGTATATTAAAATATCCAATATGGCTGCAAAAATAACTGAAAAGCAGCATTAGTTTATTGTAGTGTTACATTAGATATAACCACATTATTAATCTATAGCTTTTTAATCCATCCAGTAAACGTATTTGACAAGGTATGATTGAATGGTATAGACCCCTATAGACTCCATTTTTTTCCATTCTTGCCATATTTTGATCAATTGGTGACCACCTTGGTAATTTGTTTGACCATTTGGAGGTAATTTTATTGACCCTTTGGAGGTAATTTAAATGAAATGGTCATTATAATAAAATCATCCATGTGTAAAATTGCTTTTTTAGGGACACCCTGTATTTTGATTGATTATATTGTTTTTTTGTCATTTTCTCTTAGTGTATAATTAATATTGTTTGGTTCACCGCTTGCTCTGTGAGCAACTTGTGATACCACTGTTTTGGTAGAAATTTTAATAAAATACTCAAATGTGTATGTTATGTTAGAGAGCATGTGTGGTCTAGTGGATAGCATGCAGGGTTCATGATACAAAGGTTGTGAGTTCTAGCCCCACTATTGCCAACATGTTTGTATCCTTGGGCAAGGTACTTAGTCTTTGTGTCGTCGTGTATGGCGGCGACCATACATGACTTGAAATATGGTACAGCCTATACATTATGAGACCAACATATATAGCAAAACAGCTACGAACTATATGTTATTCTCTAAATGTTGAATACCAGTGAAGACTTGAGCCTTACCTGCCAAACATTTCTCCAACATTCCTTGTATGTGTGTAATGTTCTGCAGCCTGCCCAATACTTTGCCTCGCATTTCTGGGTCCGTTAGAACGGCAAAGGCGTTAAGTAACTGGAATTTGAATGTTAAACAAAAAATAAGCAGACGAAAAGAATACTTAATGAGATATTCACCTGAAAATGCAATCAGTTGCATCAGCTTTGGAACACAATAGTGCTTCACTATAAAGTGTTATAGTACATAGCTCCTATTTCTTAGTTTGAATTCAAATTTCAAGTTATCATACAGGGTGTATCAGAATGAACTGTACCGTGTTTCTAAAATACATAAAAAATACTAATTGATTATTGTTTTAAATTTAAACACCTTCAGAATCAAGATGAACATGTTTCCTATATTATATGTTAATTTTATTGAGATATCTCTTTTTGTTCTCGTGTGGCAAGACATAATCGAAAATCGATGAAAAACATGTTTTCAATTTCAATCAATCCTCTCTACCTCCACTACGCCAACATTTCAAACAATGTAGCCCACACCACATAAGCAATATTCAAAACTCCCGCCAAAGAGAGGAAAGTTAAAATCATTCAAGCAGAACAAATCCTGGTTTATTTGCGGATTAAAAATCAACATTTATCTCCAAATGTCACCCACAAAAGTATGCAAATAATAAATAGTTACACAAGTGATGTGAAAAGTTGAGATATGGCGACCAAAAATAAACCCTGTCCTATGGACGGATGGATATTTCAGGTAGGGTTAGTAGTTTCACAGATTTTTTAAATTGATAATTTCGACCAAAATTGAAATCTACCATCTTTACCAGAAAATCTCCATCAGAAATGTCCGATTTTCAAAATGCGCAAGAAATATGTGAAAACGGTTTGAACAATATCAATCGAACTCACACCGTAATAAATCATATTGCCTTGGTACAGTTCATTCTGATACACCATGTATACCAACATTTTATTAGGAATGTATCAGAACAATTTTTAATCTGTCTCTACAGGTTAAGATAATCACAGAAAAAGTGTACTTTTAGGTCTCAGATTCTGGACTGTACTAGAGAATTGTCCGCTACTGGAACATCCAGTATCGTTAGATACTCGTACAACGATACTGGTACAAAGTCAATGTTTCAGTATCGGATGATATTGGCACATAATGTACCAGTATCGATCAATACTGGGACAAATCAATACTGGTAGTATGTGTACCAGTATTGCCTGATACTGGAACATAAAAACGTTCCAGTATGTACCAGTATTATTCAATACTGGGACAAATCAATACTGGTAATTTGTGTACCAGTATCGCCTGCTACTGGAACATAAAAAACGATCAAGCAACGCTCGATACTGGAACACAATTTGGTGTTCCAGTATCAACTAAAATTGTGTTCCAGTATCGACTGATACTGGAACAGTAAAAGTACAATTTTAAGTACACTTTTTCCAAATTACCAATTGACAAACGTTCAACCTTATTTTCGGGGAGGGGGAGGTGAACCTATTGATTAGTTGAAGGTGCTCAGGGCAGGTTGCAAATTACAGGCATGAGAATGGAGTTTTTGAAAATAGCAGGAAAAAGCAGGAAAGTGGTGACAATTCCTGAAAAAGCGCGTGAAATTGGGCAAAAAAGGCCAAAAACAAGCTGAAATTAAATAAAACTGCGTACATTTTGACTACAAAAAAGCAGGAATTCCTGCTTATTCCTGAAGATTTTCATGCCTGAAATTATTTGTAGCAAAGAAGTGTCCAAATTCAAAGTGTGAAATAAATAAAATATTACCTCTCTGAACCAATTGAGGTTCATGAAGAGACAAGTGCACATCAACTCTTTCTCCGGTCTACTCAACGAATCTATCTTATCCACCACGTCATCCTTCGCCACATACACGGGGCAGCCCAAGAGGGCGTCTATACCGTCCAGGTTGCCATCGTTCTGTACCTGCTCACAGAATCTGAGCAGTCGGAAGTGTGGTGAAAGACACAGCGGTGACACAAGTCTATATGGGTTCAAGATGGTAATTAATACAGGACAAGATTATGTGGATGTTACAAATAAGTACATGCAATGAAATGAGATCATTATGTTCCCACTCCCTTAACACTTTTGGAACTGTGATTTGACATTTCGTCGGTAATAAATTATTTAAGGATGTGTCTATTTCCCACTATGTGGTACAATTAAAAGACTGCAAAGGAGATAAGTATGCCCAAAGGTCATAAACTTACCTTCATAACCCTGAAAGTGGACCACATAGTCAGCGGTTGACAAAATCTTAGATGATTTATTACCGGCATAATGTTAAAATCACAGGTCCAAAAGTGTTAAGGGAGTGGGAACATAATGAAGTTTGATCACAAAGCAATAGGCATGTGATAATGAACCGGAAAGAAGTATGTGTCACACACGAAAGGTTCGTGCCGCGTGTGTGAATTTCAACTTACCGTATACACGAAAGTCGGATAAATAAAAACAAAAACATGGAAAAATATTCCAATGATGACACTGTATTTGTCGTTATTGTCATCAAAAAGTTTTAAAATGATGATCTGACCCAGGCCTAGAAATTTGTCTCCAAGTGCGGGAATCAAATTTTCTAAATTTGATTCCCGCAGATAAGGACTCGCGCGAATCATTGATTCACGCAAACCGCGTATTAATTGATTCTCGCAACAACTTTGCGTGAATCAAAAAATGTTTGCCCATATTGATGAGTCAATGAAAAATGTAATGAGACTGAGTATGACCTGTTTTGTGTTCCCTTTGTTTTACTTGGTAGGTATAAAGACAGTCAAGTATCAAGCCATTTAGCCTGCCACTTGCCAAGATACAGTTAGCAAGCCTCCTCTACCCGGGTGCCTGCCCCCCCCCCCCCCCCCCCCCCCCCCTCCCATGGATTAATGTCTATATTCTATTTCCTGGGTCACAATGAATGTGCACTTTCATTTCCCTGCATCTCCAACTATGACGTTTAATTAAAGATGTTGTTGATTTTGAAATAAATTGTATTTTTACATAGAAAACAGTGTTGAAAAAATCATACTGTTGATAAGAATGAATTAAATAATTTAGTATAAGATCTTAGGTTAGGAGTTACTATCCCTAATGATGTGGGTCAAGGGGTATTATGTGGGTTATTAAGGATCAAATACGAGTCATCTAAGGTCCTGTTTTTGACTCAGAAAAAAAAAGTAAAAAAATAATTGTTTTTTGTTTGTTTGCGAGAATCAAATTTTTTCAGATTTGATTCCCACTGCTTTGTTCCTGCGCGAATCTTTGCGCGAATCGATTCGCGGATTCGCGCCGAAATCCTACCCCTGTGATCGCCACGCGTGTGCATAAACCGGCCGCCATCTTGCCAACGAAGATTATGACAGTGTTTCTATTCTGTTTAGTGGTTTCTAATTTCTTTTCAGCGACAATCGTGAAAATGTGGAATCATGTACATGTGACACAACAGTAAAATAATGTGGTGTGTGTAGGAAAATACACAGAAAATACATCCCACATCCCTATACAAAACAACATGATCATCATTATTTAACCTCATAAATAATGACCTACTCATGCCAATATGACTATTCCCTTTAACCTCATCATCAAAGTCACTGTGAGGCACGGTTATTAATCTTGAGGAGACTGAGGACATGTCCTTTTTTTCTCTCAAAAATGTTCCTATATTTCTATGCACAAGTGAGAGATTTGTTCAAAATGGCATATTTGAATCTCTGTACAAGCATACAAATCAATACATTGCTGAATAAATCCAGTTCCGGCCAAAAAATTGAGTACAGCAATAGTTTCAATCAAACAACAAGATTGTGAAAAACTTGACAAAATATCTGGTGTTGTCCCAATGAGTGTTATATACATGTACGTGTTATTAGGAATGATTCCTACGGAAGACCTAAAAATGGGTTGATTTGAGCTATTTTATTGTTTTAGCCGCCAATTTATCGCCGCTGTGCATCCAAGAACGACGACTGGAAATTATGTGCTGAAAACAGTACGCCCATAAAAAGCCGCATTTACTGACAAAATCTAATCAGTGATACCCACTAGATTTTCAGATAATGTTATAAATAAGCGTTGGTAGCATAAGATTGCAAAATTTCATAAATCATATTGCTAGCACATTTGAAATAGAGCAGTTCGAATATGCCATCAGTTGCGTGTAAAGCCTATGGGGAGTGAATTAATTTTGTGCTACCTTAAATCAATGTGCCATCTTGCGTTTAAACCATAGGGGAAGAATTTTGTCAAGCTATAAACATCGAATTTGATTCTGACCTACTACTGTAGATGTGGACAATTTTGCGCTACATTTATTTTTGTGCTTTTCGCTTTTGAAGCAGCTACCCCAAAAATTATAACATGTGAATATATTTCTCTTGCGTACATGTCATTGTGATGAAGCTATCACTTTAAAACAGAACAGTTACAAATCGGCAAAGCGCACAAAATAAATCAAACGAAAAATTACCACTTTGACAGCAATCTTTGGATTCTTTCAAAAAACAAGGAAGATTACTAAAGAAATTGGGGTAAAAACACAAAATACGGGCTGAAAATAAAAGGCTATCATTTTGGGATTTATAAAAAAATTAAAGCTCAAATCAGCTGAAAAGAGGAACTCACACACCCCTGCATATACCTTGGAATGAAAAATAATCTGTTAAAATGAATCCATTTAGATTCTCAGTTTGTTTAGGAGAATCTTTGCAAGAATAAATTGGTGTTGGATTTTCACCAAAATTATTTGCCTGGAAGCAAACTCACCTGTCTTGGTCACCACTCTGGCTAACAATGCTTGAGTTGAGATGCGCCCTCTCAGCCTTGCTTATTAGAGGTAGCAGGTTGACTGCGATTTGTCCCTGGGAATCCTCCGCCTCTAGACCGTACGACTCAATCATTTCAAGCCCGAAATCCCTAACAAAATAAGAATTACAAGCGAATTGTGAGACACATGATGTATCCATCTTCACTACCAGCTTAATTCGCTGTAGAAGTAGCTATATAACAGAATTGATAATCAGGTCGCACAATATCTAATACCTATTTAAATATACCGCCCTGCACTAAAAATGTCTACTTGTTCCAATGCATTGAGTGTATACAAAGATGGGTAACGTTGAATGATAGCAACATCAACCATGGCTTTGATGTGTAGAAACCGCTACTAGTGCTGGGTGGAAAATTGTTAACACTTTCCACACGGCAGGCGTCTGCAGACAACATTCCAAAATTTCACAAAATGTTTCAAAAATGTCAAAATTATTGAATTTCATTACCATATTTGGAATAACCATAAGAAATGCATTGAAATAAGTACAAACATGCCTAGTATTGGTTTAGTAATCCTTGAGATATCCTTTGAAAATTGCAAAAGGTTTCTGAAAAATCTGTTTTGTATATGGCAAAACTAATGGCCGCATGGAAAGTGTTAACACATATCATCAGCCACAAGTTTTATTTGGACACATTGCTATGGTTACTAATCCTATTACAGTTGTACTTCTACGTCAAATTGTCATCTACTATCTATTTTGATTTGGTATGAAAAGACACAGAAGCTCCATGTTTGATCGTGTATACTCTGATGAGCAAGATTGCAATTAGACCCCCCCCCCCCCCCGATATAAATTGTTTGGTTGCCCTCAGCGAACGACCCTAACATCTAACAAATTAGGGTCAGAATTTTTTTTTTTTTACTTTTAAGATTTAAATTTTACCCAAATTTATTGTCAAAATTTTACAATTTTCTGCTTGAAATGAATACATTTGTTTGAATAAATATTTTAAAAACTATTATCACACTAGAAACATTTACATCTATCAATTTTGTTTTGACATGAACCACGGCAGCCGAAGTCTGGAAGTAATATTTAAAAACAAACAAACAATCTGACCTCACATTTTTGTTGGCACTTGAGGGCAACACAACATTTTTTTTAATTTTTGGCTATGTTGAACACATTCAAGATGTTCACCCACATTCTACAGTTTTGTCAACCTGGCCAGCTGACTTCCTCAGTAAGGCCAACAATTTTGTTGTTGTTGATTGTCCTCGTCCACCTGACCCTCGAAATCCGTCCTACCCAATTTGTTTTTAATTTTTTTAAATTTCAACAAAAAAGAAAAATCCAATTTTGTTGTTGACAATTTCATTTTATTTACACATTTAAGTCGGATTTTTAAATTTTTTATATATATATATATTTTGTTTAAAGTGTTTATTAAATAAAAATACTCATCAAAATATTACATATTTTTTTCCCCGTTTTGGTTACCACAACAAGTACATCTCATTTTACTTTTGGTACCTGAAAAAAAGGCAAGGGAGAAGAAGAAAAAAATCCTGATCAACCTATTCAACTTTTGAAAGTGACCCATGGACAATCAAACAATTTATTTTTGTTAGCCTATAATGGCTATAGTTCTCTCGTTTTTCCTGCAAGAGATGTTTTTCTCGTTTCCAGGGAGCAATAGTGTGACGAGTGGATCATACATGTGATTTGGAGAATATATGCCCTCATCGCGGATGATTATGTCAGGCCCCTAAACCTTACTCTGATTAGTGTCTTAAGTAATCAACCAATAACACGAATCATAAATTACCTCGGTGCCAGCTTTATCATCAAAGAAGATTGTAAAGGTCTTCCCACAATGCATTGCGTGAACACCAGCCAACTAAAGCCTTTTTCACACGATGCATTTGTCGAGCTCTTAAGTTTTAGAAATACGAAAAAGGAACACTGATAACTAATTTATTCATTGATGTAAACTAGAACCTAAAGAGCTCCAACTATGTAGGTGCTATGAAGCCATGATTGTGTACATATGGCTATGGGCACGGACAAATTGGAGACCAGAATTAGGGCATTTTGCAAAATGCAATGCATTGTGGTGGTGTCTTTCAAATCTTCTTTGCTTTATCATAAGGCAAAAAAAATAGTTGTGTTGCCCTCACAAGCCTAAAATCGGGAAGGACGGCCGGACGGATTGTTATTTTTTTATTACCAAATCAACGATTTTATACCTATTATTTCAACCCAATGGTGAATATTTTGGTTTCTTGCCCATCTTTGTGCGATTTTCACAGATTGGAAGATCTTGAGAAAAAAAAATCTTGAAAAAAAAAGAAATCTTGAAAAAAAATCTTTAAAAAATCTTTTAAAAAAAGAGGAGAAAAAAGAAGAAATTCTTTAAATTTAGAAAAAAAAAGAAGAAAAAACCCGGCCCACATTCTCAGAATTTTGACCTGGCCAGATGATTTTGTTGTTGGCCTAATGCTATAGCTGCATCACAGAATACTCACCCTCTGACATACTCGGCTTCAATGTCGACAACATAGTCTTCTTGGAAGTCTTCCAGAATCGTCTCACCAATCCAAGTCTGTGGATATAAAACACACAGCAAAAGGTTGCCATTCATAACTTGTTGAATAGATCATTTTTTCCTCAAAGACCCTGTATTTTTTTAACACATATCGTCGCTATTCTTTCAAAACCTTGTATGTTTTTCCCGCCCTTCAGCATGTATAAAGTAAAACTGCCCTACGGTTATGCATAGGAAGTAAGGCTGTGGTCGGAACAAATTTTTCATGTCGACATGTTGATATTAATTTTATCTCGACGTCGTCGACACATGTCGACATAAGCATGGGCATATCTGTACATTTGTGGGTAAGCTTAAATCTAAATTTCAAATGCCTGAAAATTCACAATTAACCCACAATCATTTTAGAGCAGTGGTACACTTCAAAGTATTAACATTGACAAACAAGCAACTAAGTAAACATATGAAACATCAACAATTATGGTCATTCCAGTGCCTATACTTGACCCAGTTTCGCATCTTTTGGCATGCAAACCCAACTGTTTGACTTTGAACTTCTATTGGGGTCATCATAGGGGTAATCACTTTTCAACAAGTGGTTTTTTTAATGTACAAAGTTATAATAGTGTCAAAATGTAAGTTTGTTTACTTTCAAAATATAAAGGCTCTTGGGTATTTTGGAGGTCTTGAGGGAGAAACAAATTATGTCGATATATTGAATATTATAGCGACATGTCAGGATATGCTTTGTGTCGACATAAATGTTGACATATGGCGTGTCGACCACAGCCTTAATAGGAAGAGCTGCTTATACATAAAGAATAGCGACGATATGTAAGTTTTAGTTGGGAAGTTCAACTTCTTTGCATATCTGTGGCCAAGATGCCTATCTGTTCCATGTATTATGAAGGTGGAAGCCAGACAATCTCCAGCTGTTAATTACTTTAACACATCTTTTGCATTGTCTATTTTGAGGAAATATCCTGTTGGCATCGTAGTGGTGCTAAGCATGCTGGACTACACAACAAATCTTCTTTGAGAAGGTGCCATATGGTTCATAATGTAAAACACTATCATTTCCCGGATTCTTATTTAAAATGACTTCTATTTCAGCGGGCATTTCATTTTGTAAATCTGGAAATTTTACTGTTACTTTCAATGCAAAATTGTTAGTTGCGCGGGTATTTAATTTCGTGAATCCACATTCGTCACGAAATTAAGTGCATATATCTTACCTCTATACGAGGACTGAGTTGTCGCTTTGATATGATAGTAGCCATTTCATCAAAGAACAATGCCAACGCTTCGGGCATCTTGTTGCTGCTATTCTTGACGTCCTCTAGGAGAGTCGTCACCTGTCGGAAGCTCTCGTTATTCAGACCGGTCGATGTACTGGCGCCACCAGTTGACGATACTTGTCTGCAAAAAAAAGAAGAGAAATTTAATAATATAACTTATTTTGCATACATTCATTTTTCTGATTGTGTACATTCTTCTTCAAGGGTCATTCAACAATATACTAAAGTACTACCTCATCCCTCATTATTTCACTATAAGCTAGTCTTATATATCCATATAGTAGGAGCCCCAGACCTCAAATTGAGGGGTTGACCCCTGACCTCCTAACATACTCCTAATTTTATTATTTTCAGGCAGGGATACACCTAGTTAACAATAATTAATTGTCCTGCTCCTGTTTAACTCTTGCGAAATCCGAATATTACAACATCATTACACCACCCTTTAAGAAGACGTTTTTCAGCTTTTTAATACACATCATAGGGGTAGGGGTAATACTATACGTCATTATCTACTGTATCAAGCGGTAAAACTATCTGACGTCATATCATATTTTGAAAAATGGTACATACTCCAAAACTAGGGAACCTTGACTTGGGTTTTATATCAAGGTCAGGGTCAAATGACAGTTAACATCACGCTAAAAATACAGACCAAGCATAATGTAGACATATTTTTGTATTAAGATTACCAATACGTTTTTTTTATGTATAAGGTTCATATCATGTTATAATATAGCATAGTGATACCATAGTTATGTTCAACTCATATTACCAATCATTCATAAACACATAATCCTCATGTATGTGACCTTAAACGTCATTTACACCTCCAGGTGTACCTTAAGACATTCTTAGTAACTGTCACTGATAAAACATGATAATAATTCAATAATATAAATATGAATATACGCTATTCATATTGTTATTAACATTTGGCTCGTTTAAATTTGGACATTTCTGAAGACACTTTATGACTGCTAAATTGTTGTCTGACAATAGGGTAAATGGAAAACTATCCACATTTCCAAAATCACACTAAGATCTTTACTCAATAACATAGACTTAACAGTTACACTTAACCCCTGATAAGTTCATATAGTCTATGGGATCCAGGCTTTGTGTACGGTTTCAGTACTTTATGTATATAAACAACATATCACAATTTTATGTATATAAACAACATATTAGTATAATCAAAATATACATGGTGCTGGTACATTATTCTAGCACCAGGAAGATCATTAAGAGGAATCATTTAGGAAGATATTCTCAACCAGATGTTAACATAAGTCTACACATGTACACATGCACCCTCTGAGACATTTGCCCTTAGGGCAATTAATTGCATTTGAGTTTGTGTTTTACTGACTCAGGTTTGGAAGGTTTCGTCATTGGCGTTGCTACTAAACAATCATTCTTGACTTTTTGCCAAAAGAGCATGGGTTTGGTAGTTGTGGACTCTCTTCTGCAGCTCGCTTCCAGAAAGCAAGTTGATGGAGACTACGAAGAACATGCAACTTAAGGCATCCTCAGTTGGTGGAAGTGTACGAATATCACCCTTCCTTGTTGCAAACATGTGGGCACGTTCTCTATCCAGTGAATCATGATTGTTACCGTTGCTGTTGTATAATGAAAGAAAAACATATCGAAGATCACATCATCTTCTTTAAGGCTACGGCCTGGTGTTCCATACTCCAGAAGCGGGGCGAGAGAATGTGCACTTTCCAAGGCTGCTTTAAGGGCAATTCGCTTACCTCTTCGAAAAGAATAAGAAACGGTATCACAACCATTCAAGGTGTATGCACTCTGAAGAATTGATGTAATGTGTGGGTTATATACTTGGCTTATTGCCGGCAATGGAGTGACAAGGCAGGTAAACGTTTGTATTGCCTTATGTATTCAGAACTCTAAAAAACAAGTGATCCTTGTGCTGAAGTAAATGTCTATCATAATAATGACAACTCGTGAGTATCCTAAGGTTTCGACACACTACTTTACGTGTGCAAATATTCGTGTATCTGCCTCCTCGTACATAACATATTTGGAAGACTTTCCAAAGACTCGGAGAAAAGGAGAGTAGCTGGTCCTGACGATAGACCTCCCAGCATGACACTACAGTTTTCAGGTAACGTTGCATGTTTTTTTGTCCATGTAGTACAGAGATATTGGAGAAGATTCTCTTTATTGACAGAATTGGCTACAAATCATTTCCACTGTGGTATGACAAGTTTATCACGGAGCTCATAGATTCTTGTTTTTGTCATACATTTTCCCCTTCGCTGTCTTTCTTCATATTTGAGGCTCTCATGCGGATGAACGTCATATCTATCCCCGATAAATTGTATAAGATCGCATCCGGGTGGGCTTATGGGTAGAAGTTTCACCATGTATGGTACTTGGCTCGGAGAAATCCTTGCTGTCCATATCCTGGAATCTTTTGATAAATGCCACAGCATCGATAATAACGCTGGTCTTGATAGCAGATCTATAGGTACTTTATCCTGTTCTGTCCAGCTGTCCCCCAATTTATCTTTCATATTGCAAGGATGTAATCTGCTTTCCCTTTACGCTTGACGTACCCAAGCCACAAGGGTATTTCTCATCTGGTTCAAAGAGAGAGCTTGGGTATGGTGTCCACTCGTAAGAAAACAGATCCAGCTTGTCACGTTCTTCCAATTTGTTGGCAAAATACAAATTCCTTAGCACAGCACTTTCTTCTTCTTAGGCTATCTTTGTTTTTATTGCAGGTGATACAACCTTTTTACACTCACCGAAGGTGTGTATGCGCTCTGTCTAGCCTGAACATGCTGAACAAGATCCAATGACAATGACACTTGGCCTTCGAATTTAAAGGGATTGATCATCTTGGATTTGATTAGTTGCAGGATTTCACATATCGCACTGACATCCTTAGCAGCAGAACTTGTTTCATGCTTTGATGAAGTCACTCTTTATATGGGCCATTTCTTTGGTTTGTCTCGATACAGGCATTGCTTGAAGGTATTTCTATTTTGTAGAGGGTTGATTGGTTATACCATGGAACATTTTTGTTTTCGCCTCCTTGTTGTGTGTCTGTTCAAGAGCCATGTCAGACCACACGCCATTGAAAACCTTGTTATTCTGTCTGATGGTGAAATTCCCATTGCTGAACTCTTGTTCTACAGCATCGGGCAAACGATCCATTGCTGCTAGATAATGCGGTAAGCAGGAGACGTAGCGGTTTTGTCAAGCCGCCACGAGATATGGAAGCATTTGCCTTGCCGAATACAGTTAATCTTGCCAAACCCAAGCTCTTATAGCATATACATGTACAAAGCTCTTAAACACACGCTACACGCATCATATCCATGTACATCAACCATAGTTGACTTATTGGTGATTTGCACTTCTCTACTTTGAAGTCTGCCATCTGCTTCTCTACCTCATCCATGGATTTGTCTGTTTCAAATACTGCAGTGTATACCTTCTCTGAATCGCCATGCACTTGCAATTGCCTCTCGCAGCACACTCAATTGCCCTTACAACAATGATAAAGAGTTCTTAAACAGATATCCAACTGCACCGAGAAATTTCATAGCAATATGAAAACCTCCAAGTCTGAGAATGACATTTCGGTACTTCTCTTGTTGCTTCTTCTGAAGACCAAGAAAAGTTATTGCCTGATCACGTGAAACAACATTTATATACATTTTGCTCAAGTTTGTGAGATACCTTGATTAAATAATCAACAGATTCTTGTACTACGTCTGGATTTGTAGGTGATTGAGGAAAGAATGGCCCATAACCCATGCGAGTTTGAACGCCCTCAGATTCATGAATTATCTCGTGATACTTTGACCACGATATTGGCGTAGGATTATTTTCCACTTCCAGTAGCCGTGTATTGCCCAGCTGGCACAAATGATAGAGGGTATGCAACTTCCCAGTGTGATCATTTTCTCTTTGGTATAAATCAGGTACAGGTTTTAGTCCTTTGACAGATTCTGACGGTCTTTAAGAGTGACTAGTGAGTCCTATCGGTTAAATATTATTCTCAATAGGGTATTGAGAAGGGGGGATGGTAGTTATTTTATACTCGATTGATATACACATTGCACAGACACCTTACATTTACTATCTATGACAAAATAAATAAATATACAACAAGTCTATTACTTCTGGAAAAATGTGTATTTACTGTTTCAGAAATTGTAAATCGAAAATCATGTAATAAATGTGCTCCGTTGGATGTAGTGCTGCAGGTGACCCTTGACCTTCAGATAATGGAATTTGGCATACAATTGTAGTGAGTAAAAATGGCTTCACTCTCATACTAAATTTATTTATGAAACCATTCTTGAAACTTGAAATAGGATGCATTGTTTATTCACTGCTTTTTAAATTATTTCACAGATTCAAATTTATATTGAAATGGGTGGCCATTTTGTTCTTGGTATAACTAGAGTTCGCAAGAGAAGAAAATTGGCAGGACACTTAATCATGGTTCCCAAGGGTTGTACCTATCTAAAAACCATAATTACAGGAGTATGTTCCGAGGTCAGGGGTCAAAACATTTCTAAGCCGATTTTGGAGGTCTGGGGCTCCTACTAATAAGTTAGTCTTATGAAAATTTCGAGTGTTATAGCTTTGAATCTTAGTATTTATAGTAAATGAGATGTGATATATATTTTACTTTGAAAGCTATAATAATCCAAAATCATAGCATATACCTGGGGTTTCCATGCAAGATATAAGTCTGAATCGACAATATTAATCTGAACATCCATTTTGGCATGTAATTGGAGCCATTGTATGTAAAGTATTTATGTCAATTTTAATACAACCTGAGTGGAGGTGGAATCGAAGGAAGAGGAGGAAGACCCAAAGAAGGGCCAATCTACTTACGTTTTATGACCTATATTGCGCACAATCATGGCCAATCTACTTACGTTTTATGACCTATATTGCGCACAATCATGGCCAATCTACTTACGTTTTATGACCTATATTGCGCACAATCATGACCAATCTACTTACGTTTTATGACCTATATTGCGCACAATCATGGCCAATCTACTTACGTTTTATGACCTATATTGCGCACAATCATGGCCAATCTACTTACGTTTTATGACCTATATTGCGCACAATCATGACCAATCTACTTACGTTTTATGACCTATATTGCGTACAATCATGGCCAATCTACTTACGTTTTATGACCTATATTGCGCACAATCATGGCCAATCTACTTACGTTTTATGACCTATATTGCGTACAATCATGGCCAATCTACTTACGTTTTATGACCTATATTGCGTACAATCATGGCCAATCTACTTACGTTTTATGACCTATATTGCGTACAATCATGGCCAATCTACTTACGTTTTATGACCTATATTGCGCACAATCATGGCCAATCTACTTACGTTTTATGACCTATATTGCGTACAATCATGAGGGCGCCAATCACACCGATACGTTTGTATTTAGGGTTGTTACTTGATAGCTGCTTGCGAATGACAATGTGTAGTTCGTCCTGTTTGTAGAAGAGTAGAAGTCAAACAAATAGTTAACATTATGAATCATACCATAGAACCAACAATTAAATGTTCATTAGGCGGCAACATTTTTTTAAATTTTTTTGAAATTTAGTTTGAAATGTTTTGATTTTTTTGACAAAAACGGTTGAAATTCATGCACATTTTCATGAACATTTTGAACCCACCTCCCAACCCTCCTACCTGAGAGTGTTTGTGCCTGTAGAACAGTTTTGGTTTCTTTATTGTCGCATCAGTGAAAATACTCTTGTCATGAATATTAATTCAGCCATTTGGAAATGCCACTTCTAATTTAGGTGTGAAAATAACTACTTGTAAAAAGTGGAAATTGTTTAGACTCTAAATTTTCGCTCTTGGCCGTCCTTTGACATTTTGCGCGTTTTTATTTTACTAGATTTATAAATTTTTGACCGCCAATTTAACCTTGGACCACAGATATTAGTATTTAAACATTTCAAACCTAAAACTATCGATATGGGCATATGACACAAAATTGGCTGAGCACTTTGGCAAATTTGACCACCAGATTTCTTTTGGGAAAATGTGCTTTATTGTTCATCGAGCCACTTTTAGCCCTAACTAATGAAATTGGCATCAACTTAAACAATTTTGCAGAATCTGCTCAAGCTCAAAACCTTGGAGGGAATACTAGATATGGGATTAGAGTATTATACACAGACCTGTATAAGTGCAGTCTCCTTAGTATTCCTGAATGCTAGCGTGCACAGTACTGAGAACAGTTTGCGTATCTGAGGCATGGAGAGGTTATCCAAGTAGTCCAACATACCCTGTGTGCGAGAAAAATAAGCATGGACATTTACATTACTCAAATTTTAATTTCACACCTTGAGATTTATTTCCTATAGTCAGCGTCATAATGCTATGGATATAATTCTAATAATGCGTGCACGCGTACATGTGTACAAGCGTGCGTGCGTCAACCTGAAAGTGCGTTCCGGGCGCTTTAAAAAAAGACCAAATGTCCTGATTGGTCAATCGTGAAATCGTCACACGCATGCAGGCATAGTTGTTAGTGCATTTCATGCATCTGATTGCACCTCTGCGAACAACAACAAAACATGCTTGCGTGAAATAGCTTGAATTGTTAGTCCATAGCATTATGACAGTGACTAGAATTATGCTCCTCTGCTAATAGGCATCACAATTATATCAATAAAAGTGGATAACACATGAGAAGCATCGCAGCTTATCATTTGGTGATTGGATTATGACATAAGTGACATATGAGACCTGTCACCACAAAATGAGCGTTAAGTGGCCAGTGTGCATTAGGAGATATGGTCCAATGAACATGCCAAAAATCAATAGAAAACAAAGGCATTTTGCAACTTCAATTTGAATTTTGACAGGGAAAACATTGAGCAATTATGACTTGTTGCATATCATTTTAAAGCTTGTTTCCTGAGTATTCTGAATCTGGAGAAACCTTAAAATTTAATTTTCCGACTTAACTCTCATTTCGTGATGACAGGTCTCATATGTTTGGACACAGCCTTATAATTATATGTACATTGTAGGATACCCTCTAATTCTGAACCTTTTGAGACATGCATCAGACGACACACATTAGAAAATAATTGTTCTGATGTATCCATAAACACCTGCAGTTCCTTTCCTGGATCTAGTTCAACTCCGGTGAAGTTCCTGACAGCTGGAAAGAAGCAAACGTGGCAGCCATCTTAAAAAAGGCAGCAGCAAATTACTGCCCAATCTCTTTAACAGTCGTCATATGCAAAGCTATGGAACATATTCTACACAGCCATGCCATGAAACACCTTGAAACTTGTGGCATACTAACTGATGCCGAACACGGTTTCCTCGCAAAGCGCTCCATAGGTACCCAGTATAGTGTTAACAACAGATGGTATCCGCGCGGCAAACACCTTGACTCTGGCAAAGCAGTTGATATGGCTATATTAGACTTTTAGTAAAGCCTTTGATAAGGTGCCTCACCAACGCTTGATGTCCAAACTCAACTGTCGTCTGTTTGCCGATGATAGCATCGTTTACTCAACTGTTCAAAACAACAAGAAATCAAAAGACCTTTACAAGCTGACCTAAAGAGCCTGAAAGATTGGCAAGACAAATGGCTTATGAAGTTCAACCCTTCAAAGTGTGTTACCATGTCCATCAGCGCCAGGGGTACTCTAAAGCACATCTACAACTTCTGTGGCCAAGACGTTGACTCCGTTGACTCCAGCCCTACTTAGGCATCGAATTTTCAAACAAGTTTTCATGGAACAACCAATCACAAGCTGCTGCCAAAAAAGGCGTCAGGCGTAACCTGTGGTTCTGCAACGAAGAAGTCAAGACTACAGCTTAGGCCACAATTTCTTTTTGTTATGTTGTCCTCCACAACTTTCAGAGAGGAGGGACGTGCGGGCGGATTTTTAAAAAAAATTTTTAATTTTTTTAATGTTACCAGCGGAAGCTCAAAGTTCAGCCAACAAGAAGTTGAAATCACTCTTAAGAGTCGCACATATATGTTTTAAACACTTAATTTAATATTCAATGCCATTTAAACTGTTTAAACAAAAATCTGAATAAAAAAACTGAAAAAAAACCTGGAAAAAAAAATCTGAGCGGCCCTAAAGCTTACGAGCGGGCGGTCGAGGACAACATAACAATTTTATTTTTTTTGCCTTACAAGGCGCTTGTACGTCCCATTTTAGAATACGCATCAATTGCTTGGGATCCTTTCACTCAGACCAACATCAATACTCTCAACCGCGTCCAAAAACAAGCTGCCCGCTTCTGTAAACATAAAGCCACAGAGAAGGAGCAATGACCAAAATACTACAAGATCTCGAGTGGCTCCCCCTAGAAACCAGATGCAAAATATCACGCCAGACCATGTTCTACAAGATAATAATGACCTCGTCTTCATCCCAGCTGATGATTTTCTCACCAAGTCCACCAAAAAGACAAGAGGTCACAACCAGAAATACAACCAGATTACATACAAAAAGGAGTTCTACGGGTACACCTTTTTTCCAAGGACTGTGAAAGACTGGAACTGCGCTGGAAGTTGCACTTTAAAACTGTTCAAAAGTAATATTGCCAGCCACTTCAGTCCCAAAACCTCAAATAGTCAATGCCTGCCACCCTCACACGCTATTTAGTTATTTACTCAACCCAGTTGTAGTGATGTAGCAACAGCTACTTTTCCGACTTAATCCGATGGAGATATGTATATCTGTTGGTTTTATTGGTGTATTATGCAATACCCCATTCAATTTACTTAACTTGACCCCAAAAAAGCTGTAAATTGGCTTGCAATTACTTACTTCACCCTGCATTATTCTAGCTTCCTTACCTTGATAAATATGGCAAAATGTGCTAAATCTTCTGTGTTACTTTCTACAAGCTCTGAGAGCACATCCAAGCCAGAGTCTACCTCTGCTGAGAATCCGCTGCTGATGTGAGCCACAAGGGCACCGACTACCTCCTGATAGTAAACACAAGCATATCAAATATGGATTAAATGGAAGAAGCAATGGATATGAAATAACACACAGGATGCATGCACAATGGTTGGGGCGTAACTTTGGTCATTTATGATTGACACCATCAGGCATCCCTGCCCTTTCTAGACACGGCAAATTAGAGTCCGACAACAGAACCAAAGCCAATATCCTTAATAATCAGTTTAGTTCAGTCTTCACTCATGAAAACCCTGAGGTTCCCTTAGTGGAGGATTCTAATACTCCATCTATGCCCAACATCGCCATTTATGAAAATGGAGTGTTTAAGCTCCTCAAAGATCTCAATCCAAACAAGGCATCTGGACCTGATGGGATCTCTGCCAGAATTCTTAAATTGGCAGCTGAGGAACTAGCACCTGCCCTCTCCCTTATCTTCCAGAAGTCCCTGGACACGGGAGAAGTCCCAGTGTCCTGGTTAAGAGCAAACATCACCCCCATATTCAAAAAAGGCGATAGAACCGTTGCATCAAATTACCGTCCGGTTTCACTCACATCCATTTGTAGCAAACTCCTTGAGCATATCATACATTCCAATGTCATGAAACATTTCAATAAACACTCAATTCTCACTGACAAGCAACATGGTTTCCGTCAAAAGCACTCTTGCGAATCACAATTAATTCTCACTACTCAAGACCTGGCATGTTCTCTCAACAATAAGTCCCAGGTAGACATGGTAATAATGGACTTCTCCAAGGCCTTTGATGTAGTCCCCCACAACAGACTCATTTCCAATTTACGTAGATATGGTATACATAACGCAACATTGACCTGGATCAGCAATTTCCTCAGACATCGTACCCAGAGAGTCGTCGTCAGCGGCGATAAATCGGCCTGGACTGAAGTTCTTTCTGGCGTCCCTCAGAGAACGGTGCTTGGGCCTTTGCTGTTCCTGGTCTATATAAATAACCTTCCTGACAATATCCACTCATCGGTTCGTCTTTTTGCTGACGATTGCGTTATTTACCGTGAAATCAAAAATGGCCTGGACTCAAATCAACTCCAAGAAGATCTTCATACACTTGAAAAATGGGAAGAAAAATGGCAAATGAAGTTTTATTCACAAAAATGCTTCATCATGAGACTCACACATGCCATATCTACCAAGATTCACCCATATTTACTAGGAAATGAAGAACTAGCCACTGTTGAAAACCATCCTTACCTCGGCGTCACCATCTCAAACAAACTCAACTGGAATGGACACATACAAGGGACCTGTGCAAAAGCTAACAGGTCTCTCGGTTTCATAAAAAGAAACCTATACTCATGTAACAGATCAACTAAACTCACAGCATACAGATCACTTGTCCGACCACTGATCGAGTACTCCTCAGCCGTCTGGGATCCTTAC
This sequence comes from Ophiura sarsii, assembly GCA_035610835.1. Lineage (NCBI taxonomy): Eukaryota > Metazoa > Echinodermata > Ophiuroidea > Amphilepidida > Ophiuridae > Ophiura > Ophiura sarsii. The sequence goes on from CM069445.1 coordinate 34,984,502, forward strand.
ACAATAAAAAACATCGACCGACTTGAGTCTGTCCAAAAAAGAGCAGCACGCTTCATCCTAAGTGACTACAAGTCCAGAACACCAGGTTGTGCAACCCAGATGGTCAATGATCTCGAACTGGAGACCCTCGCCACAAGAAGAACCAACCGACGTTTATGCATTTTCCACCAAGCAAGACTCGGCCACCTGTCCCTGCCTATTGGAAATCTCCTACAACCTGTCCAGCGCCAATCACGGCTTCATAATCCCGATTCATACAACACAATCTCAACTAACAAGGACTGCTACAAGTATTCCTTTGTACCAAGAACAATACGCGACTGGAATTCATTACCACACAATATTTCATCAATACCGAATCCGGATAGCTTCAAGGCAGCAGTAACAAATCATTACAAAGCAACTAAGCAAGACTAAGCAAGCAAGAATTAAAAGCACAGACCACCTGATCTTTTGGCTCCATCCTGAAGCGTTGATCAGCGTTGATCAGTATCAACACTGAAGACTAGTCTGTTATGCCCCCCCCCCTGATCACAGGCCTGTCCACCCTCATGCCCCCCTGTCCATTCTCATGCCCCCCCCCCCCCCCTTCCACCCCCATGCCCCTCCCCACCCACTTGAAGACCCTAGTTATGCTACTGCACGATGGCAAAATTCTCCCTTGAGCAAAATGTTACTGGGATCATGGAAGGTTGCAATAATATTATCTATAACAACTAGGTTTGTGAACAAACTATTTTCAATGTAGCGGTGTATAGTGATGCAGGTATTAATGCCATGCCAACAAGGTATCATCTGAAGGCATTTTGCTTCTACTTTATCACCATGACCTTCTCCACCCCACCTGCCAAAAAGGGTCAAATTTTGCCAAATGTTCAAATGTTTTCATGACAACCACCCCCACCCACTCTCTCCAAATCTTGGCAATCACATAAAGATAGTCATATGGTGCACAGGAGGGGGCCTTAGCCAGGATTTGAAAGTCGGGTGTTCAAAGTGGGACCAAAATAAAGTGGAGTGAGCAGCGCAGCCACGTTCCTGTGCAAATTGACCGCATTGGAAGCAGTGAGCTCCGAATTAGTCTAAATAAAAATTGGTCAAAATTTAAAATATTGTGCAATAAACAGTGTTTTTTGACATAAAATAGTATATACCCTCCTTTTTAGTTCAAATTGTGAACAAATATTAAAAACGTAGACATATTTTTAGGGCGTCAATTGGACGGCTTTAGCATTTTTAGGGCGTCCATTTTTGCGACAGGGCGTCCATATGACGCCCAGATGGCACTCTGGCTAATGCCTTTGGTGCACAGTAATAAGAAGCCTTTTCATTTCAGAATTATTGCTGTCTGCCAAACGGACAGACAAGATGTATAGCTTACCTGCCTACAGTACATGTCAAATGCTATGAATGCATACTTGTATATAGAGCAGGCATACAGACTGACAGCAGGCTCTGGTGAGCGTAGCAATACCTCAGCTAGACTCAAAATGGACGGGAAGTGTTCTCTTATAGCCTGGGGAGATTAAAAAAAGTACATATATACCATCAAGTTTAGTTGTGATGAACACTGATATTTGCGGGTGTTTCTGTTGCCCTCACAAGCAATTGTACGCAATCTTGGTCTTGATTCAATGAATTTTCTAACGAGGTACAGGCTTGATATAGTAGGCTGTTGACTGCTCTGAGCTGCTGCAATTAGGCAACCCCTGTTATCAGTTGTTTTCAGTGTATTAATTATGTTTCGCTTTTCAGGGCAAGCACGTCTGAAAATATTTAATTACGTTTAAGGTAGCTAACTCGGCTCCTACACCACTACAGAAAAACTGCTGTAATACTAAATCAATTATATCTATACTCTTTATACTGAGACCACAGTAAAGATAAGTCTTTCCACTACCTATTTCAGGACTTTCGGATCATTTGTGACATTTCTTATGTTTTTCTTTATTTTTTGAAAATGCCCTAAATTTTCACCTTCTGGAATTTCTGTAGACTAAACGAAAAGAGCTATGGCCATGAAACTTTGGGAATAAATGTATAAGTATATTACCTAAATTATCTCGTGAGTTTTTACATATACAGTGTTTAATTTTTGAAAAAAATAGTTTTTTCAATTTTGATTTTAGGGAAATTTTCAAAAGGCTGTAAAAAGATCTAGAAACACTTAATCAGTAAAAACTCACGAGATAACTTTCTAAACTTAATTACCTTTAATATGACACCTTGTTTGTGTAAATTGAACATGTAGTTTTTTCTGTAGAAATTCACAAAGTTTGGCAATATAGTGTTTCTAGAAAATAGTGAAAAAGTACTAACATTCCCAGTGAATAAACCATCCATCACCACTCAGTAGTGGAGGGGAAAAAATGTGTTATACCTTGGTGTTTTGGCATCAAAATAAAGTAAAAGTCTTTAGAATACATTGATTTTAAAGGAGAGAAAAAAATATTAACAAAACTATGTGTTTTCTGAAATTTGGCAGTTTTTGGGAATTCGGCTACGCCTCCTGTATTAAGTCAATGGGTTTTCAAATAACAAAAAATTTCGTAAATCAAAAACGGCTTTTTGGAAAAAATTCAAACTTGGCATATCATCTTTTCTCATCAATATACACATCCTCTGTTATTTTGAAGCAAATCATTGCCGGTCACCGTAGCCGAGTTAGCCACCTTAAGAGCAGCAAATGTAGCGATTAATACAACTTTCTTCCTAATCGTGGTAAGAAATCCATTATGATATAAAATGGCACAAATGTTTTAATCTGAAAAACATAGCAATCATTAACAATAAAATGTTTTGTAAACCCCAGTAGTGGGTGTGTCTAAGTATTACTTTGGTGCAAAAAAACCCAATTTCCACGAAAATTGAGGGCTCACTCCCATATGTATCTCTTAATGCCCCTTTAAGATCAATATAATTTAGACACTCTCACATCACTGCATAGAGAAGGACGACCAGGGTACATTGCAAACGCTGGGGAATAATTGTACCCTTTTGGGGCTTCAAGTTTTCTATTTAAAAAAGTACAAATTAAGCTAAAAAAACCTTTAAAAGTATATCTAACAATTTCGTGTCATTTTAAATTTCTGATCCATTTGAACAAACAATGTATGATTATATGTTCGAATGGTTGATTTATAGGCCAGTTGTGTGGCAGCTGTAGCATTGAAGAATTTGGGGACGGATTTGGTCAGACGATGGTACCGCTTGAGAATTTTTTAGGTTTTCTGGAGGAATAGACACCCCTGTTGAGTTCACTAAAATATCTAAGAAAGGATATTACCGATGCATGAGAAGTGAATGTAGCCTGCAGCAGCTCATCTGTGAAACGCCCAATCCTGATTTTGTTACGGAACAAGCTCTCGACAACTTTCTTGCGGTCTGCGGCTGCCGAATGGATAATAATCAACACTATGACGTCCAATGCCTAAAGATGATTATGAAAGAAAAAACACAGATAGAGAATAAGTGACTTTATGGCACTTTTGGTCAACATTTTAATAGCTAAACATCTTTATGTCAAAACTACAAAAAGTCCCCAGATAAGTGTCTTTAGATGATTTTGGTACAAATTCAGAATTTTTACCAAAAACTGATTTTGCTACGTTTGCAGCAAATTGTGAAGCAAAAAAGTGATCTTTTGGTCAAAATTTAACTAAATCAGCATTGTTAGTGAAATTTGATACAGAAATGGATTCTCCAACTCATTTCCTTTCCAAAAAAGTATACTTTTGTATGGATTAAATGAATAATGCAGCATCGGCAGATCTGCGGAGGCTATTCCTGACTTAACAGCCTCCTTAACCCTAACCCACCCGGTGGATTTTCCAACGAAATTTTTTTCAAGCGAAAAAAGCACACACAACAAGAGGTGCCACGCCCCGGGGTTTGAACCCACGACCTCTCGGTTGGCGGGCGGACACTCTACCAACTGCGCCACGGGGGAAGCTGTGCTGGGCGAGTGTATTCGCCCAGCTATATAGCCCGGGGCCATTATTTCACACAAGAACCTCAGCGCCACGCGGAACCAGGATGCTGGGAAATGGGATTTCATGGGATCTGGGGCTGTAAGGGTTAATCAGGGTAAAATTAGAGAAAAAAAGTGAAAATTAAAAAGAAGAAAAAAAATCGTTCCTTAACCCTAACCCACCCGCTGGATTTTCCAACGAAATTTTTTTCAAGCGAAAAAAGCACACACAACAAGAGGTGCCACGCCCCGGGGTTTGAACCCACGACCTCTCGGTTGGCGGGCGGACACTCTACCAACTGCGCCACGGGGGAAGCTGTGCTGGGCGAGTGTATTCGCCCAGCTATATAGCCCGGGGCCATTATTTCACACAAGAACCTCAGCGCCACGCGGAACCAGGATGCTGGGAAATGGGATTTCATGGGATCTGGGGCTGTAAGGGTTAATCAGGGTAAAATTAGAGAAAAAAAGTGAAAATTAAAAAGAAGAAAAAAAATCGTTCCTTAACCCTAACCCACCCGGTGGATTTTCCAACGAAATTTTTTTCAAGCGAAAAAAGCACACACAACAAGAGGTGCCACGCCCCGGGGTTTGAACCCACGACCTCTCGGTTGGCGGGCGGACACTCTACCAACTGCGCCACGGGGGAAGCTGTGCTGGGCGAGTGTATTCGCCCAGCTATATAGCCCGGGGCCATTATTTCACACAAGAACCTCAGCGCCACGCGGAACCAGGATGCTGGGAAATGGGATTTCATGGGATCTGGGGCTGTAAGGGTTAAAGAAGAGATATGTAAGTTGATTCCTAGTTGAGCAGGCACTGGCAATTTAAAGTATAATATATTTCTTAACTGTATTATTATTCATTTTTGTGGTTGTCATAATCATTATCGTCATTCTAAATGGATTCCTAGTTGAGCAGGCGCTTGCACTTTTAAGGTACAATACATTTATTCTTTAGAACATTAGGCAAGTACATATTTTAGTTCACATACTGCAACATTTAGGGCCTATAAATAAGATTACAGCAGCAATTAACTTTGAAGTTAATGTTTAATTAGGGCCTTAACTTTATCCATCTGAAAGCACAACAATTTAAGCACTTTTCATACACTGTGCATGTCTTATGACTGGCTGATTATTGGATAAGGAATGGCCATTGATTTGGGTAAATCTGCTCTTTTTCTTTACATCTAACTTAAGTAAATTGGCCAGGAAATACTACTGAGCAGGGTTATACTAGCTAGGCCAGATTGAGTGCCGGCTAATTTTACAGATGGTGAACAGAATAAGTGTAGCGAACGAAGTGCAGTGGATCATAGCATGGGGTCCGAGTCCTGCTTAATGGTTTTTAGGTTTTTGAGGGTTCCTGCCACATAAATTCTTATTTAAAGAGGCAGTATAATGATTCTATCAATTAAAAAGAAGAAAAAAAAGAAGAAGTTATATATATTTTATTTTTAGTAAAATAATGTAAAAGCTGAATGCAAACTGCTTATTTTTAGTGCCGGTCAACCTGCTTTTAGTGCCGGTCGACCTGCTTTAAGTGCCTGTCGGCCAGCGTGAGTGCCGGCTACACCCTACTGGCGTAGCTACATCCCTGCTACTGAGTGCTATTTTATTGTCAGCTGTGTATATTGAATGTAATCTGCTTCTGGTGTAAAGTAAATTGTTTGAATTTGGTCAACTTACCTTATGGTTATTGGTTGAATCCACATTGGTAATAGCCTGCAAGCATTGTAAAGTAAGTAAAAGATTGTATACAATATATCAGAAAACACTGTTAGTGGATAGTAATGTCATTGGTTTACAATTTGATTTTCACCTTTTATTAAATTGTGATAATCAGTTTTAAAGGCATCATCATTGTCAAATAAGACACCGTTTGACTTCCTCGAAATTTGCCTCCTCATTAGTGTTTGAAAGATTCAGGGTTGCAATGCCACATTATGTCAAAGGTCCCCATTTCAAATGTGGGCAAAGTGTTTTACTTCATGGTTTTCTATGGTTTCTTGACTTTCTGCACACATTTTGTAATGGTCTTTCTTTAATATATTTCTTTAACCCCCTGAGAACTACCGGCCGATTGGTTAAAAAGATGGATACATCATTTATTGCACCAATGAGAGACATTGTTAGAATAATTGTATCCCTGATACAGATGGGAGTGAAACATTTTACAAGCTGCATTTTAATTGGCTATTCATATGAGTATATCGTGCAATAAACCAATCAGAAGCGCTGTTAGATAGGCCGGTAGACCCCAGGGGTTAAGTTAACTTACCTTGATCCATCCTTCTGTGACCGCCTTCCAAAAGCATATATTGGATTTGATCGTGTCTAGAATTAGTAGCTTGCAATCCCCTTCTTTGTTGGCACTGGCTGCCCTGAAGTTACAAGGTACAAAGAGCAAACATTTTTGAAATAATTATAGCCATGCCAAACATGTAGGTTGATTTCGGGAAAAGTGTACTTTAGGTCCCTGATACTGCATGGTATGCCATTTTGCTATAACATTTTATATGTGCCACTATCGCCAATACTGGAACACTGACTTTGTACCAGTTCTGGGTGCTCCAGTATCGGATGACACTAGTACAGTCCAGAATCTGGGACCTAAAGTACAATTTTTCTGGATTTTCTTATGTTAAGATTTCTTTTTTCTTTTGGCATGCTTGCATTGTCTGCATCATGCACTTCGTATAGGCTTTAGATGATGATGCAAAATATGCTGAAACATGATTAACCTTTTTGAACAATGTCCAAGGATTTGAATCATTTTGAACATCTTTTCATTAAGAATAAGACACATGAATGCAAGGGTTTTTTCACATGATTTTTACAAACAAGCCCCCTACATGTGATCATTTTAAGATATCTTTAAACAGAATCACAAAGTTAAAATGACAACAAATTTCCTCAACTTCAACGTTTTCAATATTGTGTGCCTAATAAGCCTTAAAAAGGCACAGCCCCTTTGTATAAAATGTTGTGTGTAAACACATTACCTGCATGGTGCAATTGGATAGGCAAACTGGTTTACATAGCATCGTGGTGTTTATTTCAAATACACACTGTTTTTTTCCTATTTTTTTCATGACTATGGTAACGAGCAAGATGGTATACTGTAAAATACTATAATTTCGCAGATACTTTATTTCGCGAATTTATAATTACTGCTGCTTTAGCTGGCATTTACTTTCGTGGATCTGGAAATTTCACTGTAAAAGGATTTGAATCACTTTGAACATCTTTTCATTAAGAATGAAAGACACATGAATGTAATACAAAAGGTTTTTTCACATGATTTTTACAAACAAGCCCTCTACATGTGATCATTTTAAGATATCTTAGTAACAAAATCACAATGTTAAAATAACAACAAATTTCCTCGAGTTCAACGTTTTCAATATCGTGTGCCTAATAGAAGGCACAGCCCTTTGTATAAAATGTTGTGTGTAAACACATTACCTACATGGTGCAATCGGATATGCAAACTGGTTTCCATAGCATCGTGGTGTTTATTTCAAATTCACACTGTTTTTTTTGCTAATTTTTTTCATGAATATGGTAACGAGCAGGAAGGTATACTGTAATCTGTAAAATACTATAATTTCGCGGATACTTTATTTCGCGAATTTTTAATTACTGCTGCTTTAGCTGGCATTTACTTTTCTGGATCTGGACAATTTCACTGTTACTTTCAAAGCAAAGTTGTCAGTTTCGCGGGTATTTAATTTCGCGTAACCACATCCATCGTGAAATTCGCGAAATTAAATCCCTCGCGAAATTAGCTGGTTTTACAGTACTTACCCTCTGTTACGTGGCGTTGATGCCGTGGCAGGTGGAAGCATTGAATGAAGATCAAGATTCTCTCGTAGTTCACTGATTACCTGTAAAAAAGATTAGGTAATGGTATCCGTAAGGGTGGTTTAACAATTGTGATCAAAATATCATGCAGATTTCTCAAAAATTTACATGACAAATAATTAAACATTGATACCAGATTCAAACTGCTGATTTTTATGCATGGAAACAGCGTTCAAATTAAGTGGTAATAAAATGCTGGCGGATAACCTAAATTTCAATGCAGGTTATCCATCGGATTACCATTACGTTAGAATGTTTGTACTGTAGTCAGGCATGATACTCATATCAGGTGAAAGAATCTGAAATTCCCTGAAATATTAGAAACAGCATTACTTTTGTGCTAAATTGCATAAAATTGGGCTAAATAAATGCAAAAAATGTCTACATTTGAGAGTGAAAAATATACTTTCCAATTTTAATCTACAAAGTATCATGCCTGTTATATAAAAAGTAGTAAGTTTGGCAGACAACCAAAACATCGGTGGATAACCTGATTTAATAATATGGTTATCCGCTGGAAAACCTGATATTTGTTCTTAATTTGAGCACTGCTTGGAAATATTTCATGAAACTCAATAAATTCTTATCTCTTAATTTTCACATTCAATAATCCAATTAAAATTTGTATTCTATTGATATTTGTTACTGTGGCCTGTCACTTTGTTTCGTGTTTTGAGGAAGGTATGGTGAAAATGTTGTGTTTGAAATGTACATGTATAATGTGTAAGTACAAGTTTTTCTAACACCTTCCGTATCGGCACAAATCAGGTTTGTCAACTTAAAGGGCCAGTTTTCTCTTATTGTATTATTTTCGAAGCTGTTAGATAAGGGGATGCTAAAAAAGCCATAACTCTTGAACGGAATGTCCTATTTGGATAAATAATGCATTAAAATAAATGTTAGATAACTGGCTTTAATAATACATACACATCTCAATTTTGATTTCTGGAGCCAAGTGCCCCCTTTTGATGTGACTTGTCACATAATTATGTGCTGTGAGTGTATTCAAAATGTGTGCACTCTCACAATAATGTATGCAATGACATTTCTACAATATTTCCACGACCTCATTGGAGTTTGACCTTTCTCACTTGAAAATTAAAGCAAAAGCTTTTTGACAGATTTTGTACTCAGTGATCAGGTCATTCATATATGTTTATTAGCGATTACTTCCACATTCTTCTAGCATATACATTATTTACTATGACCGGTCAGTTCATTTTTTTTTGGGGGGGGGGACCCTTTTTTTTCAGCCCTCAAAACTTCAATAAGATTTTCCCAATGTTATTTTTCACTGACCTCTGCTGCATCATTGACTGTGACAGACTGCAGGATAAATTTGACGACTACTGGCAAGTCTTCCAATTCTGCAGATACTAAAGTTTGCAGGGCTGCAGTACGAGCCTATGAGATAAAACAAATATGATGCACAATTGTAAGATCCTTAATAATCTTTAAGCTGGACTAAAATCAGACCCCAAAAAAAGGTCCGTTTCACAAACATTTGGGAAAATGGCTATGCGATATGCGATTATTCTTTTTTATTTTTAGAAAAATAGCTATGCTAAATGCAGAAATTGTTTGTTTGGTTTTTTTAGTGTGTTTTTGGCCCACATTTCTTTTCTTTTTTCGAACTAAAAAACCAAACAAAAACACCCAAAATTGGGTTCATCACATACAGTTATGCGGCAAAAGTGACTCCACATACTTATGCACACGGGATATGTGAAACAGATCTTCTTTATTACTTGGCCTTATGTATGGTTTTCTGTAGCAGTCATTTTATTTCTTAAATGTTCTTTTTTTCTTTCTCCTTTTTGAGCAGTTTAATATTTCATGTTAATACCTTTCTCAAAAATGTGTGCAACACACACATGGGCTTCTGATATGGACAACATCTTAAAGTTATTAACTACACTTATCAAAATCATAGTTTAATTTGGGAGGGCACTTTGTAGAATAGGGTAGGTATACATATGTGCCATTGATATGGGTTGCATTTTCACACTATGACAATGGGTCGGTTTTTGTTATTCTATTAAGTGGCTGGGGTCATTTAGTGGTTGATTTTACTATTCAAATGGGGTAGGTTTGGGGTGTTTTACCTCTACTAGCACTAGGCTACTATGACAATGGGTCAATATTTCGAAGCCAACTGTGGGACTATACTCTGTTTGGCCATCTCGAGACAGTGACGTAACTGAACAGGCGCAGCTTTTACGCACGCGTGTGTATCTTCCGCCTTTCAACGCTCGTGTTTGTACGCCAGCGCCGCGAGTATGCGTGCGCGTTATGTGATGCAATTAGTAGAATACGCGGTTACGTCACTGTCTCGAGATGGCCAAACAGAGTATAGGTTGAAATTATTGAGGCAACTATGACATAGTGTCAACATTTTCAAGCTAACTATTGGTATGGATTGAGGCAACTATAAATATGGTTATATTTGTTTAAATGACTATGTGAATGTTATGTTGTGTCTCTACTTTCTAGAGTCATAATCCTATCCTTCTTTGGTTTTACGTACCTCTGTTGTAAGTTCAGGGGTCAAGTTTAGATTGGTAAGTGCATCCAGTATAGGGACTGTTAACTGACTATTTTGTACCAGCAGCTCCCTGTGGATAGAAAAAAATGGTTTTATCAGAGAGTTGTTGTAATGAAGACTAGTGTTCTGCTGTTCTGCAATATGCAGGATATACAGGATGTCAGGCAATCATTATTTTCTTGAGTGATATTTGAAGATTACCAAACACAAATGTGGGAAAAATCAGCAACAAGATAGGACTTAGCTTTAATTTAAAGAAGTAGCTAGAAGTAAATAAAAACATTGACAACTGAAAACATTTTACTTCTGTCCTAATATTCTATTCATGTCGTTAACTTTTACATTTAATATATCCAAACTTTGTGAGTTTGTTCTTTTAAAAAGATGATCCTGCACCATATTCAATATCATATAATCACTCTTGCCAGGGTTGTGACCAGGCCAAATTTAGTGCCGGGTAAAACTTGGGCAAAGTGTAGCGAGCCGAGCGCGCGGAGCTCTCGCGGCTCAGCGGCCTGGATGTTTATAGGGTTTTTTAATGCACTTTGAGGGTGCCTGCAACATAATTTCTTGTTTTATGAGGCAGTTTAAAGATTATATCCACAAATTGTTTTAAAAATATTTAAAAAATGTTTACCCTTTTTTTTTTGAGTGCCGGGCGGGCCAGCTCAGTTCGAGGCAGGGCCGCACGGCGTAGCTACAACCCTGACCCTTGCCTACCCTACCAATGCTTACTGTAGTTTATGTGCCACCGCATTGTGTTCTTCGTCACTGACTACTTCGGGAATACATCCAATAATCTCTCTCTGAACACTCTCGCAAGATAATTCAACCATCTCTAACATCTTCTCTGTCATTTCCTGAAGACAAAAATAGTATTCAAATTAACAGGGCCATCTGAAAGGTAATTTCACATTCACTTAAACCTAATGCTTGTCAACACTACAAATCCAAACAGCAACGTAATATTGGTAGTGTACAATGCACAAAGAGGGCAGTATTTGGTCACCTAAATACCTAAAGTAACTCAACCAATAATACTCTCTCTGTTAAGTAGACCAATACTGTATGTTCTGTAATACACTCAGAACAGTGACACATGATTTTCAAATACTGCCCGGCCACCCACTCTTGGACTTCTCTTAACAGAGACGCCTTTCGAATACATTAAACCAGATGTTGAAGAGTCTCAGACAAGAGAATTCAGGTAAGGCGAGGGATAAAAACACCCTGTTTTACGGGCCCAACCAACCCACATTTTTGCGGGTATTTTTATTTTTAGAAAAATGCCTTTTTGGGCCGAAAATCTGTTAAAAAATTGTTTCAACATTTTTTTTACAAATGCTCGATTTTTGCAGATTTTGGTGACATTTTAGATTAAAAAAACAAAAACAAAAAACAATCACTTTTGTGGGGGGTAACCAGCATTTTTTTCGCTACGGGCCAATGAATTCACTTTACATACTTACAGGGTTGGAACTTCAGATTTTTTTCAACTAGCCAGTCGGGCAGGTAACTAACAGAATTGACCTGCCCGACAAAAATTCCACCAGCCAAAGGTCTTTTTTTCATAATATTTTGCAGCAAAGAATTAAAGGTATATTATGTGATCTTTCCAGTGAACGCCCTCAACATCGAAAACAAAATTGAAAGTAGATTTTCTTGCAGATTTACATTTCTGATCATAAATCGTACATACATTCCAAGTTACAGGGCGATATGATTCTTAATTACTTCAAAATCATGGTTTTATAGTGAAAATAAACTGTCGTGGTACCACGACAGTTTATATTTTCACTCTAAATTCACTCTAAAACAATGATTTTGAGGTAATTAGGAATTGTATCGCTCTGTAACTTGGAATGTATGTACGATTTATGATCAGAAATGTAAATCTGCAAGAAAATCTACTTTCTAAAAAAAAATCATGAATAGAGGGCGCTATCTGGAAAAGATCACATAATATGCCTTTAAGAGCAAGACTACTTTTAAATGATTACAATAATTACATGTCTTTGTCGTACGATGTTCCACTGTAACCCTAGCCCGTAACAGCTCCTCGTATTCATCATGTTCATCAATCCAATACTCTCTTTAATCTCCTATCAACCTGATCTCCTCTATCATCATGACACAGTCATCTGATGATGAAATTACCCTGAACTTACAGTTACTTACACTTTGAGGTTAAAAAATGTTACCCGCCAGTCGGACGGGTGCCTTTGCATCTTCACCCGCCCGGCACGAAAGTTACCCGCTATGGGCGGGCGGGCGGGTCTTATTTCCATCCCTGCATACTTACATTGCTATTGATAACTCGATCAAGTCATTTAAACTGGTTTAAGATCAACTGTGGCAGGTTGGCAGACTCAGTGTAGTCAAACATTGATCAATCAAGGCTTATTCACAGGAATTAACTTTACATACTTACTTTACTATGGATAACTCGATCAAGCCATTTAAACTGATATAAGATCAACTGTGGCAGGTTGAAAGACTCTCAATCAAGGCTTATTCACAGGAATTAACTTTACATACTTACTTTACTATTGATAACTCGATCAAGCCATTTAAACTGGTTTAAGATCAACTGTGGCAGGTTGGCAGACTCAGAGTAGTCAAACATACTGCTGTATTTGCAAAAACAAAAAATAATGACATTATTTCATTTTTAAAATAGAAATCATTGTTGATGTGTTAGCTAACCAGTAGAGTCAAACATACTGTTGCATTGGTAATAAAATGCACTATTTGAACTTTCAAGATGGCGCTGGAAGATTCTCAAAGCATCCTGGAAGTAGTTTTGTAATCATCTCTGATACACATTGGGTGGCAACGAAATAGGATCAACAATTAATACGTAGTAGCAAACAGGACAGACTTGGTGTAGGAGTTGAATTCTCAGTTTTGCTAAATATCCAATATCTAGACTGGTTAAGATCAAAATTGGTATATATGATTTAAAAAGGAAATAGTAAAGTGTCAAGCTGAGCTAAGCTTGTGCGTGGAGTGCCCATCTATCTTTCCTTGGCGTTTGGGCCAGACTCCTCCTTGTAATGTTTGCTGTGGGGGTTCGCCACTCCTCCCGCACAACTAATCTTTTTTACCTTCCCAACATTAATTAATGCCGGTACCCATTTATACACCTGGGTGAAGAGATAGAGGCAAGCGCGGTAAAGCTTTGCCTAAGGACACAACACGCTGGCCACAACGGGACTCGAACCCACAACCTGTATTGTGGAGCGAGAACATATCCGCTGGACCACGCGTACCCAATCATATGATTTTAATTGCAGTCCAATCAGTTCATTCTTTGAATTGGCCTAGTATATTTGAAAGTAACTCGCATGAATGAAATGGGATTTTGTGTTCAAATTCAGTAGATAGTCTGCCATTATTCTGGTAAACTACGTCAAACGCTAGGCTTCGATTTGAAAAAGAAATGTTAACTAGTTTAAACTGGCTGAAATTGGCCACCAATTTCAACTGGTTTAAACTGGCTGAGATTGGCCACCAATATCAACTAGTTTAAACTGGCTGAGATTGGCCACCAATTTGTGTTGATACTTACTCCTCATCGCCCATGAACTCAGGCAGCTTTTCCAACAACATATTGATGAGTGGTGGCTGAAAAAAGTAAGAATACAAAATCCATCAACATGATACTCTGTATCGTTTACAAATATTGAGTGTCCGAATATGACAGCAAAAACTACATCTCCAAGGTGAGATTTGATTTTGGACTTTTCACTATTACACAGGTCTATATATTGAATGTCCAAATATGAAAGCAAAAACTACATCTCCAAGGTGAGATTTGATATTGGACTTTTCAATATTACACAGGTCTACATACTGAGTGTCCAAATATGACAGCAAAACTACATCTCCAAGGTGAGATTTGATATTGGACTTTTCAATATTACACAGGTCAACCACTCTATGAAACGAGGCATTAAGAAAAACCTGAAGAAATATTTGTACTCTGAAGCATTTGCCTGATGTGGCTCTCCTCATCTTTGTTCTTATGCATGCATATGTTATTTTTGGTTGTTATGCAGAGAAGCGCCATGAGCATCGCTTGCGGCGGATATCAGTGCTTTTATTAATTACCATTATTATTATTATTAAACTACACTACACTCAAGTCAAGCCAATGGAAATGAGCAGGAACACACTGGGTATGTATCGCTTGAGGCGGATACCAGCGCTTTACAAATTACCATTATTATTATTATTATTAAACTACACTGCACTCAAGTCAAGCCAATGGAAATGAGCAGAGACACACTGGGTATGTATCGCTTGAGGCGGATACCAGCGCTTTACAAATTACCATTATTATTATTATTAAACTACACTGCACTCAAGTCAAGCCAATGGAAATGAGCAGAGACACACTGGGTATACGGGTCAACTATTTGATTCCCATCCATTTTTAATTAGGACACAGTATATAACAAAACATAGTTCTTACCTGCAGATCATCAATTCCCAATAACAGCCTCATCAAACTGTCCTGACTGCCTCCACGAGCACTGAATTGAGAAAACAAAATATCAGAATAAATTTAGTATTTGTGTAACATATCGTCCTGCGAGTGCAACAACATCGTATCTGCATTTTGCTATATTTGCTGGAAGACCATTTTTATGTTTTACATAATTATTGTGCTTGAGTAACCACATCATATTATGGAAGTATACATATTTGGTGATATGAATAGAAAAAGAAATAAAAAAGCTATGAAAACAGGAATAATACTGATGTAAGTGGTATACAATGTTATTGCATGGAACCATAAAATTGTAGTGCACTTACGACATTGTTTTTTATTAATTAAAATATAATTAACTTGTTTTAGAACTTCAAAATTAGCTTAAAATAAGAGCAATTACCTTCGGGGGTGTGAACTCTGAGGCATAGCTTCCGTAAAACTGCTGTAACTCCTTACTTATTCATTTAATCTATATAAAAGTATACATTTTCTTGAAGAAAAGGGTTCAATGAATCCAACCATGAACATGAAATTGACCATTTTGGAGAAAATTATAAAAAACTCAGTTTTTGACCCATTTTTAGGTTTTGTCAAGATAACTAAAAATATATTTTGTCAAATTTTGTCTTTCTAGATTTATGATAATCTTAATACAATTTTCTGGTTTTATTTTTATTTTTTAAATATCTGATTTATTTTTTGAATTATGGACCAAAAACTGCCCCCCCCCCCCCAAAAAAAAAACACCCTCCAAAATCACATTGTTGGCACTTTATGGTCAATAATTCAAAAACAAAATCAGATATTCAAAACAAACATAAAAACTAGAGAATTTTATTAAGATGAATTTGGTGAAATACCTGCATTTTTTACCAAAAACTGAATTTGCAACGAATGCAGCAAATTTTGAGCCAACATTTTTTGATTTTTTTTTTGGCCAAAAATTTAAAAATCAGCATTTTTGGTAAAATTTGATACCAAAAATGGATTCTCCGACTCATTTCCTTTCCACAAATGTATACTTTTATATACATCATATTAATAATTCAAAAGTTACAGCGCTTGATAAATTTCATGTTGTGAGGGTTGACAGCCCCCTTAAATATATAAAAAAGTCAATTTGGCCAAAAATGTGACTTTACGATGTTCTTGCACTCGCACAACGATTTGTTTTTAAAGCTAAAGCTTTGCAATGAATTCTGTGAAAATTACATGTGCTCTGTGTTACTTACCTTTCACAATTTGCTGCTGTAGCAGTGGGAAGTAAACTATACTTAAATCTGAAAAGATAACAAATGAAAATAAAATGATTGGTGCTCCAGGTGGTTATGGGGTCATGAACACTCTTTGGCAGCCAGGACACACAATATTGGCATTACATGCATGTGCAGTTTCAGGGTCCAAAATGCCCCATTTTCATTTTAGTTGCATCAATGACACTGTTTTTCCTGCTTTAAGTCAGTGTTAACCCCGAGAAACAGATAACTTATCTGAGTAATACATTATATGTATACATGCACTTTTTTGCACTGTTCTTTATTTGGTTTTCAATGGATAAAACATCTGGAATCTAGAAGAAGACTTGTGATTTCAATGTCATTCCTACCTGGGGCCTATTTTACCAAATGGTAAATTAGCAATCTTCTGCAAATTCTTACAATAGAGACAAATACCTATGGTTTTGTGCTATTTCACATGAGACTACAGGTTGTATCGTATGAGACTACAGGTTGTATCGTATGTGACGGCACCAACATGAGAGCATGTGTGGTGTAGTGGATAGCATGCCGGTCTCACGATGCAAAGGTCGTGAGTTCTAGCCCCGCTACAAGACAACTTGTTTGTATCCTTGGGCAAGGTACTTAGTCTCAATTACTTCGTCGACCCAAGCGAGATTGGGGAGCTGTTAGGGGATATTACAATCTAAGTGCTGATACATTGTGTGCGCCGTATAGAAATAGCCTGGTAAATGAAGCGAGGTGGTTGTGACGATTTCCTAATGGCAGCAAAAATCAGTGGTTCGGAAGTCACATACAATGGTGGTCCCGTGCATCGGAAGAGCAATACCTGAGCACGTTAAAAGGTTACAGACTATTTCGCAAAGAGTAGGGGATCATCCCGGTCTGTAGCTGTTCACACATCTAACGGACCCCAATGGAAATAAGCTTCAACGAGGCTTTCTTGGGTTATCCAGGGTCGTAAGGCCCAAATAAATAAATACAAATCCACCACATGGATTAAAAAAAACCTTTTTCAAAATATCATACCTCACTGCATCTTCAATATGGTCCTGTACTCCAGTCACAAAATCATTTACAACCTAGAACGAAACACAAGTTGAGGTCACAGAACAAGGGTAAAATGTAATTTCATCCGTAATGGGTTGGGGAGGGGGGATGGGGTAAACTGACATTTGAACATCGATAAGGTTAATTTATTAAGTAAATCCAATCGCACGCACACGAGTATGGCCATAGACGCATCGCGCATATGATGCACAGTGAGCTTGATGCCTTCATGTGCGTCCGTGTCTATTTGTATTCATTCGCTGCTGTAAGGAGGCATCACCAACTTGGAAATGATCAAACTATAGCCTATACAGGGTGAATCAAAAAACATTGTGCACAATTTGAAACGACCATTTGACCCTAATGCGTTCATTGAACTATGGAATTTTTGTTGTTTGTATAAAGCGTTGTTAATCTAGTTTATCCTCCCAAAAAATGAAAGTATAATAATAAGCAAACTGCGACACGTTTTGTAGACTGTCTGCGTTTTTGGCCATTCCAATGGGATTTACACAGTTAAGACATGAATATTACTGCAGCATGATGATATGGAGCACCGTTGCAGCGCAGGATGTCACTTAGGCTCTGACACATGTGCCTCAACTTCTTGAAGGTTGACTTGTGATGCAGCATCACCAGTCACTGATGCAGGTATTCAGATGTGTCTTTTCATTTGACACTTTGGTATCAGAAGATAACTGCTTATATCCCAGAGTTAAAGAATTAATATTTCAGGAACATTTTTACAATTGATGTGATTATAATGTCCATTTAAAGGCATATTATGTGATCTTTTCCAGAGGGCGCCCTCTATTCATGATTTTTTTTAGAAAGTAGATTTTCTTGCAGATTTGCATTTCCGATCATAAATCATACATACATTCCAAGTTACAGAGCGATACGATTCCTAATTACCTCAAAATCATGGTTTTAGAGTGAATTTAGAGTGGAAAATATAAACTGTCGGGATTCTGACAGTTTATTTTCACTCTAAAACCATGATTTTGAAGTAATTAAGAATCGTATCGCCCTGTAACTTGGAATGTATGCATGATTTATGATCAAAAATGTAAAACTGCAAGAAAATCTGCTTTCTATTTTTTTTTTCGATGTTGAGGGCGTTCCCTGGAAAGATCACATAATATACCTTTAAGCAAAACCAATTTAGTGTGTGAAAACCCATTGGAATGGCGAAAAATGCAGTCAGCTTACAAAACATATCACATATTAGTCGATTATTTTCATCTTTTGGGAGGATAAACTAGGTTAATAACGCATTATACAGATAACAAGAATTCCATAGTTCAATGCATGCATCAAGGTCAAATGGCCGTTTCAAATCGTGCACAATTCTTTTGATTCACCCTGTATAAGAATCATATTTGCATGGTCATGTTATCTGATGTTTTTACAGATGAATGGAGTAATACTATACATGTAGGTACACACCTCTGGGTAATCATTGTGTCTCTTGATAGCTCTAGTCAAACACTTGACAAACACCGCTTGATCAGCACCTGTGTAAGACAAATAGACCGCTATTAAAATTGATTTACAATAATAATTTGTCTGATATATCAAGTATGTGGGGCTACCATTGCACTCTATCACTAGTATTTATGAAATTACCTACAAAACAAAGAACATTTCTAATTCTTCAGAAAACAATTGATGTTAGAGACAAATGTTAAAGTTTGATGTCAATCATCAGTTATCCTGCACTTCTGGACTTACAAGTTACATAAATGTATAATTGTATATGAATGATATAATATGACTACAAATGTGATAACTAATTAGATGTACTTTTGCATTATGAAGTAGTATTATATCATATTCTATTGTAAAATTGGGTTCACTTTTTCCAACCCTTGATCATTTTATTTTTTAATTTGGAGTAAAATTGCAGAATGTTTTTAAGGGAAATTCGCTCAAATCTAAAAACCTTATTTAAAAAAAAAATTCCAATATTTCCAGTTCATTATACCAAGTTGGTCATATTTTCTTGGAAAGTTATTGCCACCACGTGTCTTCTTTGGATTTTTCAATGACCACTTCCCTATCAAGATCTATTTAAGTGTAAGCCCAGTAAGGCCAATAGATCACTTTCAAATTGTCCATAGATCACTTTCAATTTTTTTTCTTCTTTTCTATCCCTTGCCCTTTTTTTCAGGTACCAAAAGTAAAATGAGATGTACTTGTTGTGGTAAACAAAACGAGGGAAAAAATCTGGAAAATTTTGATGAGTATTTTTATTTTCTTAACATTTTTTTCCGACTAAAATGTGTAAACAAATTGAAGGTGTTTTTTGCATGTCGGAAGGATTATAGGGTCGGGCGGACGCGGACAATCAAACAATTTTTTGTTGTTGGCCTAACCCTGTTCCTCCTCCCTCTGGCTACCTACCAAGTTCATTAGGTGAATCTCCTGCCATCAGTATTAAGCCAGCTTGTTTGGTCAGATCTCCAAACACAGAGGTGACTTGTAACAATGTTCTGCTGCTGCCTATGGCCTTTTTACTTCTCTTTGGTGCGGTTGATGCTGTAAACATGGTGTATATCAAATAGGTTGATAAAATTACAACAATGAGAGATAATCTTGTCAACCTTTCAAACTTAGTTTGAATTACTTTGAAATTATACAGCAAGGTTCCATGAATTCTTATCAGGCCAAAAAAAGAAGACCTTGTGTTGCCCTTACAAGCCTAAAATCGGGAAGGTCGGCCGGCCGGATTGTTTTAGTATACCAAATCAACCATTTTATACCTATTATTTCAGTCCAACATGTGTGAAGATACGAAGGAAAACGCATACTGGCTGTATTTTCTACCAAATGGTGAATATCTTTTACCTTGACAATATTCACCCTTGACAAAAACTGCTTGAAAGTATGGAATATCCACATATTTATTGTATACTGAATTAAAGACACGATGGAGAGAATGAGACTAAATAAAAACAATATACTAGTAGCATTTTCTTTCTTGTGCATGAAGTACAAACCCGAGCTTGTGGTTTGGTTTGTTGGGTTTCATTGGCTTTTAAACATATTTATCAACTGGAAAATAGGTTAAAATAGTGTAGAAATATTTTTAAAAATCTAAATAAAAAAAACCTCTTAAAAAACTCTTAAAAAACAAACCTGGCCCACATTTTTCGGAATTTTGACCTGGCCGGATGAGGGCAACACAACTCTTTTTTTTTTTGTTAGCCGAATTCTATAGAGCAAATCCATCTGGATTTTCACACCCTTGCTAATGTATGGTTCGATTTGGTAACATCAGCGAAGTGCTCAAAATCAATTTTTGAATGGACTTTTAAGTTCTGTTGTCTTATGGCGAGCACTCTACCCAAGAAGACAGAACACTGCAATTCTCTAATGCTAAAACAGACACTGCATAAATTATACGGTACCATTATATGATGTTTCAATGATTTGCTCTCCTTACATAGTAAATACCCATCCTCACTCCATCTATATTCAGTGGCGTGGCCAGAGGTGGGGCAGAGTGGGCTATTGCCCCCTCTAATATTCGAGTCGTGTTGGTCGAAATTAGCACTGTCGGTCAGGGGTGTACCTTCATTTTTTCTCCAACCAGCCAGCCGGGCCGGTAGCATGTAAATGTTACCAGCCCGACTGTAAACTTACCAGCCAAACAAGTAATCTTCATTTACCAACAGCAAAATTCTTACCGGCTAGCCGGGCGTGTATATTTGAAAAGTTACCCGCCCGACGCAAAAGTTACCAGCCACGGGTGTGTACTAAGTACAGCCCTGCTGTCGGTTATCGAAGGCTCGTTTTGTAGCGCCGGTTTTGCAACCACTCCCACCCCCACCCCACAAGCTTTCGACTCGGCAGCAATTACCAAAAGTTGACTTTCTGGTCGGTTCACTTTCATTTTTTTCCCCCGCCCCCTCCCCAATATGAATAACTTAGCTACGCCACTGTCTATATTAATAGGGGTTCTCAACTGGCACCCTGGGTCTGGTCATCTCTGGCTTTTATCAAGCAATTATGACTGGTCCTACAAATAGTACATCAGTTAAAGAATGCAATCAAAAAAAGAATCTTGCAACTTGTGCAAATGCAGAACCGCCCACAGCACACAGAGGTAAATTAATGAATTATAGACAAAGAGTGAAAATATATGGACCTGTTTGAAATTCTTTGAATTTATTGTAATCAAAATAACACTGCAAATTATGAGCGTTTACTTTTGGACAAACTAAAAGTAAACTCAAAAGTAAACGCAATATACTAAACACTTATGTGAGCCAATCAACTAAGCTGTTTTCCACCCAGCCTCTAATCAATAACTGTCCCATTATATAACAGATGGTGGAAGCATCTATGATTATATTCACTCACTTGGAGTGTGCTTTGAGGTCAATTGGGTGCAAAATGCAAGAAACATTTAGTTTTGCGTTTACTTTTACGTTTAGTTTTGTGTTTAGAATTGTGTTTACTTTTGAGTTTACTTTTAGTTTGTCCAAAAGTAAATGCTGATAATTTGCAGTGTAATGTAAAATGTTAACAAATTAACATTTACGGTACAGTACTTACATGTACTTGCTCCTTGTTCAGTTGCGCCACGAGCGCGTTTTCCACGTGATTTTGCCATTGCTTTTGATTTAATGCATGCGATATATTCCAATCTGTAGGGAAAAAAGGTTTTTAATATAATATACAGTATTCTCTTTTCAGATATTTTTAAGGAAAATCAAATATCTTCTTCCTATAGACTTAATATTCAGACTTCATTCATTGAATGAAGTCAGTAAATGTAAGTGTTTGATTGATAAAACGGGGAAAAAGCACTTTGTTCATTCCACAGCAACATTTTTCAATAGTTGTCTAAATAAAAGAATCAATGGTTACCGAATTATGGTCCTTTGAAAATTAGTTCATTTTTAGCGAAATAGGTAAAGAAAAGGTGTGCCGTTGCACGAAAACCATGAATTAGAAATTATCCCATACACCAAATCTGAGCAAATTTGAAGAGGGGGTACATGTACAGTAGGGTTTGTTGGGGATGGGGGGTGATTTGACATGGAATGACCCAAAGAATAGAATATAAAACACTAATTGTAACATGTTAAAATTTGACATGTTTCAGTCACTGATATAGTCTACAGTAATATTGTGAAATTAGAATTGCCGTAGGCTATAGAATAAATACCTTGGGTGGGCTTATGCCCCCCCCCCCCCCACACCGTCACAAGTTGGGCTAATTTATAGTTTTCTTAGGCTGTGACGTAAAGCACCTGTGAGAAATTTCTGTTGGGTAAACTGTGGCAAACACCCCTAATTTACTATAATATAGGACATTTCAAATGATTGGCAGAACATTTTGGAGGTAAGTTTATGATCAGTGGCCCATATTTTCCTTCAAATCCAAGGATCTCATGTAAAAGGGCTTGACTTTAGCACCCGCCCGCCTGATGGCAGGCAAATTTGGCGGCGTCAGACGGGTAAAATTGCATAAGTACACGTCCGACTGGCGGGTACCTTTTTCAAACTATAAAGTGAAGACCCCTCAATTCTACTTAGTCATTCAGATCATAAAAAAACTGTAAAATACCTGATTGGTTTTTTTAAAGTAAATTAATAATAGGAGTGGGCTATAGAGGGTCATAGTTTCAGATCATTCTTGCTACATGATTTTTTGATGACTTTATACGTACTGACAACATTTTCAAAAAAAAAATTGAAATAAATGCAAAATCCAGGGTGCCCCGGCCAAAAAACCACAAAAAGTCGGCCATTATGGAAAAACAGTATTTTGATCATAAATCAATCATTTTTGGTCCAATCAATTTGATTTTGGTGGCAATACCCATGTTTGTTGGGACATGGAATAATCTTATACAACTCTTATCGCATGACAATGTTTCGTTTGCCTGAAAATGGCATTTTTAGTGAAAATAGCCCTGTGAGGGCGCTGTTTAAAAAAATACCTTTCGCATCGAAGCATCTCAAATTTTAATGTTGAAATATGATAGGAGTTACATTTTAGGCATTTCCTGAAAATCTGAGTAAAATACCATTTGTTGTTTTGAAGCTACACCATTTTGAACATCTTTGAATTGTCTCCATTGAAACACACACTAATGAAAGTTCGTTGACCCCTGCTCACATCTTCAGACAATGTTTCTTAACACACTCTTAACATATTTCATGTATTCAAATTCATTTTTATTAATGCGATAGCTACTTTTTTGCAAAGCGCCCTCACAGTCCAAATTTGACCAAAATCAGCTATTACAAGAAAACGAAGGGGTTATATGAGACTAACCAGCATAGAATGACATACTGTACCCTAAAACATGGGTATTGCCACCAAAATCAAATAAATTAGACCAAAAATGACTGAGTTATGATCAAAAGTCTGTTTTTTCCAAAATGGCCGACTTTTTGTGGTTTTTTGGCCGGGGCACCCTGGATTTCGCATTTTTTTCAATTTTTTTGTTGAAAATGTTGTCAGTATGCATAAAGTCATCAAAAAATCATGTAGCAAGCGTGATCTGAAACTAAGACCTAAAAATGACCCTCTATAGCCCACTCCTATTAATAATAGGAAATCCCCAAGTTTGTTTTGCGAACTGACGCTTTTTAAAAAATCAACCCCCGAATAACGCCATTTGGCTGCACATTGTTGACACTTTTAGGCAGTAGGGACACGCTAGAATAAGCTTAAAAGTTTAGCAGGAAATGGTCATTAAACAATATAAACAATAATAAAACAATAACACCAATGCCTAATAGTTTGCATAGAAACGGCAGTCACAACAAGACCACTGCTATTCCCCCGCTATTCACGGACTCATAAAAATAATTCCCGATTTGCAAATCAAACGCTCGTCAAAAACAACCGTGTGCCATACATGCACTGCACGACGTATTTCTAGGCAAAACTAGGGGCTTCCCATAGATTTAAAATAGAGATCCAGTATGCCGCCGCCATTTTAAAACCATCATGGGGACAAAATTGGAGGTATGTCGGTATTTTCCGTAAATGCTCGTAAGCATTTGGAAAGTGTCATTCTTTCCGCGTATTTCAAACCAAGGACGCTCTATGAGATTATATATCTTGGTTTCAAACCATGGTCCAACGCGTAAATCACTGCCAAAAATAACGCTGAGATTATTGCGCGATCAACGGTCCGACGCTTCACTCTGGGTTTTCTGCATCACGATGGGCACGGAAACCGGGAAATAACCTTGCAACGGTGCCAGTAGGCCAAGTTTAATATTACGCAGGTCTAAGTTAACCTTAAAAGATGTCACTATTGAATCTCATACAAGCGACTATTTTGATCCCAAAAGTATATTGCATTCAATCTGTGATTGTAGGCTTAGCTTAAGCTAAAGCTCATTATTTTAAAATTCGTCGAGGACTTTACTTTGAGAGAGGTGACAAGTCATCATCTTGCCTCGCGATCTCAGGTTACAATTAAATAATGGAGAATTAACAAATAAATATATTGTAAAAAGTATATTTGAATTGTTGATGTGTCAGCATGCTAGTAGTAGCTAGTTATTTTTTAGTAGTTTAGTTAGTAGTAGTAGTAGTATTTAGTAGTTCCCAAAAAGTTCCTATAGGTCAGCCCGGAGTGACGTCACATGCCGTTGACCACAAACTACGTGAATTCAAACAAATTCAGATTGCACCATCACCAAAACTTAACCCTTTTTGTACTCCCGGTACTCCCGTGAAATGTTACCATCGAACAGAATATTTGACAAAGTGATTCCTCTACATACTCATGTTATCATATTTACACATTAAATGCAAGTTTTCACATGTTTTTTACAGGTCAAAGTCTGAAAATCAAGTGAAACATTTTACAAATTTTGGAAATATTGCTCATGTAAACAACGGTCGCTTACACAGCCTCACATGGTCACTAGGAACGTTCTTCTGTATGGTCGAGTAGAGCGTAGTATTTGATTTTGATGCTTTGTTGTCAACGGCAAATTGAAGGTCCGGGCTGACCTATAGGTTGGAAATTCTACAATCAAGTCTTAAATCAGCTGATGATCTATTTAATTGTACAATTTCTCCTCTACCCAGTAGCGTAGCCAGGGGGGTGCAAGGGGGGCAGAGTGCCCCCCCTGAAAAATAATTTGACCGGGAAATCGGGAAGGCAGTGGAAAATCGGGAAGGTAAAGGAAGGGAAAGAAAGGGAAAAAAGGAAGGAAAGGAAAGGGAAAAAAGGGAAGGAAAGGGAAAAAAGGGAAGGAAAGGGAAAGGCAGTAGCGTGCACAAAAGGGGAAATTTCGCGGGTCAATTTTTTTCTTGTAGCAGGACTTCGGCTAAATAAAGAAAAATGTTATAGAGAAAACTGATGAAAACCCGGAGGATTGGCCAAAACTGTGGTGTGTTTTGTACTGCGCGACTTTTTGAGTGTGCGATTTTTTTTTTTACCTTGCGATTTTTTTTGTCCTCAAGCATTGAGCTGTGATTGGCATGTACCAACTCGTATTGAATGTATTATAGTCCAGGTGCAATTCCCTTTTGTTGTCAGGAATGTCAGTTCATGCTGCATGACTAAATCTTTTATGATCTAGATAGATTATGTAAAGTACCTGTGGTTGACACAATGAAAATGATGACCAACATTGTTGCCAAACTAGTCAGCAAACAGTGAATTGGGCTCATTCTAAACTGTGTGCTGTTTTCCAAACAAAAATATTTTGTTGCTCAAGTATAATTTTCTAATGGGATTACCCAGCATTGGGCCATTTGTTTGTCTTTGTCTATGGTCTAAAAAGCACCTAAACTGCTCACAAAAAGTATCGAAACACTTAGAAATGATCCAATATATAACGGCTCGAAAGGGTATGCATTAATCGAAGCAAATAACCAAGTGCATAATTTTGTTCTGCGTATTTTGACACCTCGATCGATAAGATACGATATTGCGGAGCGGAGTTATTGTCATTTAAATGGTCGTGGGTCCAATTTCAAAAGTGACAATCATCCTATAGAAAGAGGTTTGCATTACTGTTTAGAATGATCAGATTCGTGATTTTCAATAGGGATGAGTGTCACTTTTGAAACTGGACCCACGATCATTGAAATGACAATAACTCCGCTCCGCAACATCGTATCTCAACGATCGAGGTGTCAAAATATGCAGAACAAAATTATGCACTTGGTTATTTGCTTCGATTAATGCATACCTTTTCGAGCCGTTATATATTGGATCATTTCTAAGTGTTTCGATACTTTTTGTGAGCAGTTTAGATGGTAACACATACATGTGCATCTTTTACTATAGCTTAAATTGAACATGTACATTTGGTCAAAATATTGTAGGCATTTTATGATCAGAGGCCCATATTTTCCTTCAAATGCAAGGATCAAGTGTAGGCCCTATGCTTGGACTATTTAAGGAGAACATATATTTGTAACAGTAAAGCCCATGCTGTAAGTATAGATTCTGGTTATTGAGTATTTTTCATGTTTGCTATGTGGTTATTTTGGGCCTGTTTTGGCCTGTTCAAAACAGGCCAACGGTGGTTGTTTAAGTCATAATGTTTGTCAGGTCCCTCAATTAGCAAATTGAGGGACCTGAAGTTAGGTCTAGAGTAGGGGATCATCCCGGGTCTGTTACCTGTACACAAAAATATCATCTTTCTAGGTAGCAGAGAGCTTGTCTAGTTGCTGAAAGGCGTTGACGAGAACATGCATAGATCATGTAGATGTAGATCTATTTGTTGGTATTTTGGCCTTGGATTCATGGATTATTTGGATGTTTAAAGCCATTTATATTTATCTTCATGGATGGTACCATCGATACAGAGGTCTTCATCTTCATCTTCATCCAGTATAGTGCCAACTTCAGATTTGAAGACTCTTGCACTGATTGGTAGGCTGTGTGCAGGCTAGTCTAACTGGAGAGCTCCTTTGAATGACTCTACAGTAGGGCGCTGGACAGTAGATTGGGGGAGGGTGTTCCAATCGCGTACGGTGCGGGGAAAAAATGTAGACAAATGATAGTCTCTAGCCGAATATGGAATGTTGTAGGCACATGAGTTTTCTACGCGAGTGGGCTTTTGTAGCTGTTTGGAGACCAGATAGTTGCTTGGGTCAATGGCAACATGTTGATTGTGAATTTTGTAAAACATTGATAATCTTGCCAGTCTGCGTCTAGAGGCCAAAGTAGGCCAGTTGAGTTCGTCTAACATTGCAGTAACACTTTCTGTTCGCTGGTATCGATGTAGTGCAAATCGTGCTGCACGCCGTTGTACTTTCTCAACTTTGTTGGAGAGGGTGCAGGTGCTGGGATCCCATACAGTGCTGCTATATTCCAGGATTGGTCTAACTAAGGATTTGTAGGCTTGTTGTTTGACGTTGGTATTTCTGATGTTGATGTTCCTTCGCAAGAAATTTAGGGTGTTGTTTGCTTTTGTTGTGATGAGATCAATGTGCTTATCCCAGCGTAGATCGCTTGCGATGGTTACCCCGAGGTATTTAATGTGATCCACATGTTCTAATTGTTGGCCATGGAGGACGTAGTTGTAATGAGTGGGTTGTCTTTTTCTGGTGATGCTAATGATCTCGCATTTTTTAGGATGAAACTCCATCATCCACTTACTTTCCCATTGTGACAGGGTGTTAAGATCATTCTGGAGGAGTTGGGCATCTTCCTCGCTCTTGACGGTCATATAGATCATGGTATCATCGGCGAACAAACGTTGTAGAATTTAGATTTTGAGCAATGTCATTGATGTAGAAAAGGAACAAACAGGGCCCAAGAACAGATCCTTGCGGCACGCCAGAGATTACTGGGGCTTTATTTGATGCAACACCGTCCAGAACAACAGATTGGGTTCGATCGCTGAGGAAACTCTGAATCCAAGTGTTGGTTTCGCTGTCAATGCCGTACCATTTGAGCTTCTCTATCAGTCTTTTATGGCCAACCTTGTCAAAGACCTTGGAGAAGTCTAGTACGCACACGTCGGTCTGCAAACCATCTTGCATGTTGTTGGCAATGTCTTGGATGAGTTCTAAGAGGTATCATTGCCATTGCAGACTAGGTCTCATTGCAGTTATTTACTCCAGGGAAATGTGTTACTGTTGATAGTTGGATTACTATCAATCCTCTACTTCATGACTGGCCCTTTAGGCTTTAGTTACATGGTTAATTAATAAATTAAATTAATAAGCTTATTTATCATAATTCATAGCCTAAATTTAAAATACAGTCATGACAGTACAACTACAGTAGGCTATAACTAAAAGTAAAAGCTAAGCCTTCAGTTCAGGCTTATTTTTAAGGGGATGAAATGTTAGTAATAACATGAACCCATTTATGTTTAGCGTAGTTGTGAGCTGTTATAGGGAGTCAAGCATGAAAACGTGTATCGAAAGTTCTTACCGATTTTTACTTCACCGAAATCGTAGAAATGATATTTCGCGGGTTATCAATAACATCGTTTGCTATCTCTGCTCGACTTTAACTTATGTAACCCATCATGCATTACACAAATCATGGTTGTCTGTAAAAATCGCATATGAGACTATTATTGTCAAAGGTCAGGTTTGTTTATCCCGGAAGTAGAAAAGTTCATTCATCAGTGTTTTACAACTTTTGAAATGTCTGAACAGAGAAGAGGTGCTGACTTTAAGTGTTATTTGTGTGACTTTTCTGCTCCATATGATTATTTCGGAAACAAACCACCCTTTGCAAAGTCGATTGTGTAAGTAAAGTAATTGAAAAGTAACGTATTAGTTGCTAGCCTAAATCCCTAATAAATTACATGTATTTTTTATAATAATAATATAATAATAATTAAAATTTAAATAAGCTTTCTAAAACTATACTAAGTTAGAAAGCTTATTCAATTATTAGGCTAGCAATATCATGGAGGAGTAAAAACAATATTATGACATGGTGCACCAGGAGACATTGTTGTACACACCTAATGTAGCACAAAACTAATTCATGAATTCGCTCCCCATATGGCCATGGGCTTACACACAATTGTGTTATTGTCGCCTAAAAATAGCTCGTTCATGTAGCTTAGTGTAGTGTAGATCAGTGATCGTATCGGAATAAGTCTGAGCCACCTCGGACTAGATTAAAAACAGCTTCGGAACATTTTTCTTCAGTTTTTTTAATTTTTATTATTTACTTTACTCGCTACTTGTAAATATGTATTTAAACGAGAAACATAACATGAATGCTGCGTCCTTGTTTTTGAACGACACGCACGCACCTACGCAGTTTGACTATCTTCAATAACTACTAAAGTCTGAACTTTTACAAGAAGAAGAAGAAGCTCTATTTATTTCAAATGTACTCCGGATATTAATTTGTATGAACACTGCAATCTTATTCCATCAACGCTTATTTATAACATATCTGAATATCATGTGGGAGTTTCACCGATTACATTTTTCAGTAAAAATGCCGCTGAATCTGGAAGTATTAATTTCATCACCAATTAGCCCTAACCCTACTACACCACACGGCAAGAGATTCTTTTTCCGACCCCCAAAATTCACCAGAAATGTCCCCCCGCTCCCCCCCCGGGATTTGAACTATGGACCTCCAGCACCAAAGTCCAGCTGCCAATCCGCACCCCCCCCCCCCCCCCCCCCCCCCCCCCCCCCCCCCCCTAGGCTCCACTACACCTCGGGTCAGTAATATTCGCCTTGTTATATAGTCTGGGTCCATTTTGGAGCCCAAAAACGTGCACGCAGGGTTATAAAAAGAGCCTGGCCGTGTTGTTGCCGTGTGGTGTAGTAGGGTTAGGGTTATTGTTCTGTCCTCAGGCTGGGATGCACAGTGGCGGTAAATTGGAGGATAAAATTATGATATTAAAACTTAAAAGCTCAAATCCTCCTTTTTTCACAAACTTCACGTAGCATTGTACAGTGTTTTCACTCGCCCTATACAAAGGGTGAAATACCCTTCACTTTTGATTTTCACCCTTCAAAAAGTTTCTCAAGAGTGAAAAATGTTGACAATTTCATTGTTTTGCTGCCCAAAATACTGCACGAGCACACGTTCTGGCCATGATTTTGGTTTTTCACCCTCGAGAAATAAACCCAGTGAATTTGCTGTTCCACAATATTCCACATTTACACATAAATGCAACATTTGAGCTAGGACAATCACTAGATAATGTGTCAATCTTTTGGCTGTACTCAATTTTTTGTCAGAAGAGGATTTCTAGACTGAATTAGTCGTGTTGTGTGCGCCCCTAAGTTATACCCATAGTTATCAATTGTGGGATTCCCATTCAGTTAATCCGTTGTGGTGACGACTGATCGCTTTGACTCCACATCTTTTTAGGAAGACATTTTCCCCACAAAAAGGCTGCCTGGGTTGCACAACAGGTCTTGTTTAGAACTTTAGAACTTTACACGCGTGGACAATGATTATGGATTGATATCCCAAACCTCTTGCAATGCTTCTTATAGATTAGAAGTTGTTAGAGGATAGGGTTGAACTGAAGGCCTATAGATAATAACATCGCTGTTCTTCCCCATCTGACTCATTAGCTCAGTTGGTAGAGCACCGGTCTAGTAACCCGGAGGTCCCAGGTTCAATTCTGGGATGGTCAGTGATTTTTTCACTGGCTGTCATTTATTTAATATTGTGTGGAGAAAACAGAATTAATGTGCAGGTCTTGTTTAGGTTTAGCGACAGCAGGGCTATAATACATGAACTGATGTTGCTAAAAATAAATAACATTGTTCAAAATACAGAAAAAAAATATTGTCTGAATCGTAAGCTTTTGGAAACAATCAATAATTTGACCAACATGTTTCACCATTGGCGTTGGAACAATAAAAAAGCCAGCAAGTAAGAAAGGAGGAATCAATAGATTAACTTACTGCTCTTCGCGTTTGGTATTTGAACAGCTAGTTTGGTTTGCAATCATGTTCCTCTTTTGATATGATATGATTTATGTATCTATTGAGCAGGGTTCTAGCCAGGACCATTTTAGTGCCAGGTAAATTTACTGACGGCGAACGGAGAAAGTGTAGCGAACGAAGTGCAGTGGATCATGGCATGGGATCCAGAGGCCTTCTTTATGTCTTTTTAGGGTTTTTTAATGCACTTTAAGGGTTCCTGCCACATAATTTCTTGTTTTATGAGGCAGTTTAATGATTTTATCCACAAATTGTTAAAAAATACCCCCCCCCCCCCCCCAAAAGTGCTGGGCGGATATTGTCAGTGCCGGGCGGCCCCGCCCAGTGCCGCCCACCGTAGCTAGAACCCTGCTATTGAGTTAGGATTATGGAAATTGCTGAGTATATGAATGCATTATTTCATCCTTGAACTGCACATGTATACATGTACTGCAACTAAACTGTGCTGTGACTCAGAAATACCATTGTGGTAGAGTTCACCGATTACTTATTTCACCCGACTGAATAAGCCCTATTCCTAACCCTAACTCTGCTCTAGCCCTAACCCTTACCCAAAACACTAGCCCTAACCCTAAATCATGCGATGTGAATTTGCCAAAGTGAAAATCGGCGAACTCAATACCATCAGCTTTAGAAACAGAATAATAGCAGGACACATACCGATTATCATAGGTTAATAAATTATTGTCCTTGATAACATTTGGATTTTGAATTTTACTTTAAAGGTTGATGGAAAGAGCATTTGTCATGAAAGATCCTTTCAGTCCAGATGGTAAACATTTGACCATCGGTGCTTGTTGCTGTGTTTGTGAGAAACAAGTTTGTGTTGGCCAGGTAAGAAATTGTTAATTGAAAGTGTAATTTTAAGGGTTTTTGTTAATTTTATCCACTTGAAACTTGTTTACACAAACACGAACAATACACAAAATGTATTAAGTCCCAATCTGTTTTACATTATATTATAACATGATCACTAATTCCTCCTTTCTAACAAAACCAAAATATGAGTCTCGGAGGCAACTTATTGTGTCCACCCAAGGTCCCACTGTATTCATAAAGCATCTTGAAATGTTGAGATACCAAACATATTTGTTTATAACTTTAGGTTTTTTCTGATTCACTAGCAGGTGGGTAGTAATACTAGCAGGTAGTACTAGCCTGGGGGGGGGCACTGACATTGGAAAAGGGTATAGGTATGTGCCGCGCTGAAGACCCCCTTTTTCACCCTCTGCTGCTAGCTCTTATAACCCCCCCTTTTGAGCCTGCATCAGTTCTTAAGACCCTAATTTGATTGAAAATTCAAAAATCGCGACATTTTGCATTCCAAAGCCCCAATACTTTGAAAATAGTGCGTTCTAAAAATAAAAAAATATATCAAAATTTGCGTTCTTGCTGATCAAAATTGAACTAATAGGACAGTTCTCAAGACCTACTTTTTTGAAAAAATCAGTTCCTAAGATCCTATTTTTCGTCATAAAATCCACTCAGTTCAGTTCCCCCCCCCCCTTTTTGAGACCCTGGGCGGCACACCTACCCCAAAAGAAGTTGAGTGCCCCCCCCCCCCCCCCCCCCCCCCCGGAGTACTACATGTACTAGTTAGGTAGACATTTTAAGATTCATATTGTTAATTACATGTAGCATCATTTTGAGAGCAACAGCTGAGTGCAATCACCAACTAATCTTCATACAAATCTTGCTTAAATAGTGATGTTAAGCTTTGTTTAAAGTCGAGCATCATTCATGAAAACCTTACAATTGAAATTTTCGAAACTGATCAATCCCTGTTATTTTTCCTTCTTTTTAGGACTGCAGTGTGTTTTATACTAAAAGATTTTGCATGACTTGTACCCAAGATAACCTGCTGGAGTTCCCATCTGAAATACAGCAGGTACGTTTAGTTTTACATTATAGCTTGTAATAGTATTGATCAATTGCATATTTACCAACTTTTGACTGACATTCATGTAGTGTTTACCAATAGCAATATATGAAGCAATGGACTGTTACTAAACTTGATTACGGTAGTACAAAAATATATCCATTCACATGAGTGAAGATAGACAATATTTCTATTAGACATTGCGTAAAATAATGCATAGCATTTGTTTCAAATTTGTTTTATGTCTCTACATATCTTTTCTCATGTGCAGGAACTTCAAAAGAGACTTGGCAAGGACTGAGGGAGATCTGTAGATATAGAAGAACATATGAGAAGCATGTGATAATGCTCAGAGATTTACATGAACTACAAGACAGACTTGGCAGAGGCTACAAGCATACCAAGTGAGAAGCATGAAGGGACTACGGGTACTGACAATGTACAAAAATGATACAAGGTGTATACAATTGTTAGGTATACACCCAATAAACACTTTCTGCGGCCCATTCGATGCACCATATACTTAACAACAACACATACAGATCTATTGGACGCACTGCTCAAATTTAACTACAATCTTTCGATCAATTTTCCTAAAAAGGGCTTTTAGGGAGCACATACCTAAATAGGTATCGCGACACGCTATCGTCGCGATCAATCAAAGTTGAGTACGACAATAGTTCCTATTTGGCGGGAAAGAGAGTTATTTTTTGACGGTTTATGATATAATTTTTCACTAATATGTTGTGTTTGAAATGTGTAGTTGATGTTCTGACATTTAAACTAGGTGATTTGAGGTCAATTTTAATTTCCCGGACCGATTTACACACGCGGTGATATCCAGACCGGAGACCGAATTTAGGTAGGCATATCACTACGTTGTTATGCGGCGGCTTATAGCAAAAAAAGTGCACGAGAAAGTTTGCTTCATATTGAGATATGTTGTAGATTACCCTTGTGAGTAAAACATATCAAAATTTCATTGAACCAAACGCACTAATATAGAAACTAGAGCCATTTAAGTAAGCCTTTTTTAACAGTAAAGTTTATGGAGAGCGTCTTGGTGCTGTGCTCCCTTATAGCGCCAGGTGCCCGATCTCCCGCGTGCTCCGATCCAGTGTAGGTGTATTACACAATGCAATAAATAAAAGTCGGGTTTCACCCAAATCTATGCGTTTTGATATCTACTGGGCAGTGTATTTATGGCATAGGCCAACTTTGTCCGGTTTAAAAAACAGGGGGGTGTGTGGTTGCTCTTTTTTAAACAAAAACACGGCGTTATTTCAGTTGATGTGTTATAGGTGGGTTAGGTCGACATAATCAGAGACTGATCGAAATCAAAATCAGTTGGATTTGAGTCAAAAAGTTTGAATTTCGTGAGTGTAGGCCTAACAAATCAAAGCGTGCCGCGTCTAGACTCAAAAAACGGAAAATAATAGTGATTTTACGGAAGATGCGGCCTCCGTGATCAGATCATATTTCAAAAACGGATTGTTCAATTGTAATTTTATTTGGCCAGTTTGTTCAAAATTTCACGCTGAAAAAGTTGATATCAATTTTGAATGATTTTGAGCAAATTTGTGCTCTATAAGGGAGCACATACCTAAATAGGTATCGCGACACGCTATCGTCGCGATCAATCAAAGTTGAGTACGACAATAGTTCCTATTTGGCGGGAAAGAGAGTTATTTTTTGACGGTTTATGATATAATTTTTCACTAATATGTTGTGTTTGAAATGTGTAGTTGATGTTCTGACATTTAAACTAGGTGATTTGAGGTCAATTTTAATTTCCCGGACCGATTTACACACGCGGTGATATCCAGACCGGAGACCGAATTTAGGTAGGCATATCACTACGTTGTTATGCGGCGGCTTATAGCAAAAAAAGTGCACGAGAAAGTTTGCTTCATATTGAGATATGTTGTAGATTACCCTTGTGAGTAAAACATATCAAAATTTCATTGAACCAAACGCACTAATATAGAAACTAGAGCCATTTAAGTAAGCCTTTTTTAACAGTAAAGTCTATGGAGAGCGTCTTGGTGCTGTGCTCCCTTTACATGAAGAAAACACTTCCAAGGTTTTCATTTTGTTGAAATGTGTTTGTGTATGCATTGCTAATATTGACAGTGGCATAACTAGGGTTTTCAAATTGGGACAGGCCTGTGATCGGGAGGGGGGGGGGGGGGGGGGGGGCATAACCGACTCCTTTTTTTGGGGGGGGGGGTGCCCCTGCCCACCTCTAGCTTTGTCCCTGTTTGTTCAATATTGGTAACTTATATAATCTGTATGTGAACAGATTATTTTTCATAAGGGTGATAAGGTGAATAGAGCAGTGTGTGGCCAACGATTTCTACATGTGGCCCATCAATGATACTCGGAATTTGAAAATGGAACATATTTTGATTAGCAAATGAAGGTGGTGATTGCCATATCCAGGATGGAGGTTGACAGTTGACACACAATTTCTACATAGGAATCTGTATGGATGCAGAAAAGGTGAACATTTTCCAATGTATGTAAACGAATAAACTGAAACAGCAAAAACGATTTCTTTTTGTGTCCAATTAATTGATTCAAGGCATGAAGCTTTTCATGATCCACCTCTGCCATACCACACCAATACATTTTGACGAGACATGACAAAAGCATCCAAACTCCCTACGCTTTTTGCAAAGTATGGCAAAAAATACAAACCAGGAAACGTTATGCTCAAATTCATCCGAATGTTGAATCCTGTGTAATGATACACTGCATTACAAGATCGGGTGCCCTTACACTATACAGCTCCTATGCATCAAATGCACCAATCGCATAGGACGTGTGGGAATTGTTTGAAATGATCAAGAAAATATTGAACTGATTATATTGCTACCCAGAGGTTGCTTCAATGACGTAATCCCAGCATGCATTAGAAACGCACTGTGCACTGGGATAATTGAGCCAATTCAACCCTTGTTTTGCATTGAAACACAAAAAAAGAATTGGTTCAAAGGAACTAATCAGTGAGACTTTTCATATTTGTATAGATATATGAATTTGGATTCTATTTCTTAATACAATGATACCAACAAATGTTATAAGTCTCGCTGATTAGTTCCTCTAATGAACCGTTTCTTGTCTGTACATTTCAATGTAAAACACGGATTGAATTAGCCCCATTATCCCATTGCGTTTCTATTGCATGCTGGGATTACATTGAAGCAACCTCTGATTGCTGCTATCTCTTACTTGATTTCATTGAGTTTTAGGGTCAAGTGGCTTACTTCAGTGCTTGGCAAATTGCATTGGCAAAACCCAAAATATTTACCAGTCAATGTTCTTTGACACTTGGCACAAAAATGAGACATTTAAGAATTAAATATTTTATCTCTTTTTATTCATTACTTTTAGAGAATAAACTACACAGTTGCTTTATTGTTTCACAATTCATTCCATACTTAACACGCTTAAAATTTGACAGAAAAAACATGATACAAAAAAAAATCAAATAGCTCAGCATGTACTCCTTAACGCTCCAATTTTTTTCACGCTCTCACACGTGAGCATTGGTGTTCATGACACATGCTGGTTCCCTATATTCATTACAACATGAACTGCTTAAAAAAGGAGTTTTTTGAGCAGTTTAGAAATATATAGCTCAAAGCCGATATGGCACGCAAATCGGTGGCAAATGCTACCACTTAGCAGTCAAACATTGTGCAGTGTGCCAAGCTATTAATTGTATGACATGCTCCCTTGAAACAAGGTTAGGAACATAAAAGATGATGTATCATATTGATATCTAACAAGTAAAGAGGTTTTATTAAAAAAAATCACTGTCAGATGACTTTATTATTGGTCTAGCTTTCGCCAGAAGTAGCTCTGACTTATTCAGTCCTGTATGGATTCCCGTCGTATTAGCCTTTTAATTATATATAACCTTTTCACATAGGCCCGACGATCGATCTCCTGACGATCGATCGTCCTTTTTTAGACTCAATAACAGTCGCTATGACGATCCATCGTCAAAAAAGGGCCACTTCTTTGTTCTTTTCTATATAAAATCAATAAATGCGCAAGAATCAAGTGTCTCAGTGAAAAGCACGCGCAACTCTTTTGTACTGCAAGTATATGGCAAAACAAAGGTTAAACAAATGTATTGGCAGTATGGCAGCCAGCTCGCTGCACATAATTTATTAATTTGTCGGTACATAGATTTACTTTTTACAAAAAATGTCAAGATCATGATTAAGTCACATGTTGACAATTTGAACACATTGTACAACTTACACAAAAAGTTCCAGACCCGGTACTTATAGTTTGTTATGCTGGTTTAATTTAAATGACCACAAAATACCAGTGGCCACTGCAAAATTTGAAAACGAAGTTTCACTAAAATTGGGTTTCTATGGGATATTATTGCTTAGTGTGTAATTACGTAGTGGGTGTGTGTGTACTGTGTAAAGACTCCCTCCCTGTTACCCATTCATCCAGTTATCTGACTGGTTCACACAGTGGACAATACAAATCAATGATATCCCCTAGAAAACCAAGTCTTGTGTAACTAATAGTTGTCGTTAGGCGTGGTTATTGAAATCATCATATCTTTTATCCATGCAATTTTCATGAATGAGGTATCAAACTTACGGAGAAAAAATGTTCTCATTTGGCAAAGAGATGTTTGGTACCGATTATTGATTTTGAATTAGCCAACATCAAAGCACCTGGTCTGGAACTGTTTGTGGTAGGTGTATACCAATATCAATTGTTTCAGTTATGATCAGCTCCCGCATTCATTGTAGTGGTAGACCTTCTTTTTTTTGGCGAATCTTTGCAAGCAGAATGGATTCTTGTCAAAATCCTATCACTGATGACATACACCTAGTCTACTACATAATATTCTGGGTATGGAACACAATGAATATAATAGTCCAAACTTAAAGTTTGATACACATTTCTTTTAGGCTACAAAAACCCCCCAAACCTGTTCTATGTGTCCGACTGACCCATTTGTTTTTGAATTTCAATTTTGTTTGAAATTTTAGAATTTTTTTTTGCTGAACATTTTGAAATGAAAAAAAAAAAAAAAAAAATGTTTTAACATTTCAGGATTTAAAAAAAAAAATTAAAAAATCACAAGAATGTTGAAGAAAAAAAAGCCTGACCGACCGACCCTACCTGAGGTCCGCTTGCTCATAGAACAGGATGGTTTTTTCGTTACCTAACCTCACTAATAATCCAATATGTTATTTACATCTTATTTACAACAACAATGAGAGCAATGATAAATTCTATATCTATACATAATAAAAACAATGTGTAAAGTTAAAAACTACTTTTTATTTACTATGTGATAAACCATTTCAGAAGGTGGATATTTTTGACAATGGAAAAAATAATCATACTATAATGCATTAATATAAACGGTGTAGGACCCAATCATGTCTATATTTCCCATCAAAATTGAGTCATTGACACAAGTGGGATATTTATACTTTTCTTTCTTATTGGACCTACAAAACAAAAGAACCAATAATTGGCTTTTTTAAATGTAATTTAAGCAAAAATAAGTGATTTTTACCAACAGATTGATTGGTTGGTATCAAATCTGAAAATGTGTGTACTGTTCTAAGGGAAAAAGTGACTTTTTGCTATCAATTTCATAATAAAACATAAAGCTATTAATATTGAATCTCGTTTATTATTGCAGCCTGGTGCTTTGACGTAGATGAAAGGAAAAAATTGATTGCCGACAATTTGGAACCCGGTAGTATATTTTAACGGATTAAATCGTATTGAAAACTGGAAACCAATCTCGGCACCAGACTGCCGAAAACAGGATTCATTAATATTTTTAGAAAACACTATTGTTATTGCCACTGTTCTGTCAAAACCTTGTATGTTTTTCTGGCCCTTCAGCATGTATAAATTAAACTGCCCAATGGTTATGCATAGGAAGTGTTGCTTTATTCATGTTCAGGGGCAAGAGCACTTACAAGGTGTTGATAGATGTGTTTTTGGCCCTTGAACATGTTTAGAGCAGACTACCCAAAGGTTATACATAGGCAGTATTACTTTACACATGCTGAGTCGCTGATGGGCTTCATGGTGATACAAGGTTTTTTTGACAGAAATATTTTTTGGTCACACACCCACCAACATTATTAAGTTGTCGAACGAAAACACATCTTTAGGTGCATGAATTTTCAAATATTAGCTTACCAGAAATTATTATAACAAAATAAAAGTTGTAGAGAAATCAAATATCAACATAATGAAAACCTCTCCATCCTTATTCAATAATATAAGCGGTAAAACAAATTTCCTTGTAGGCCAAACAATTTATCCAAGGAAGAGACAATTATTTTAACATATTATACAAATACAACTTGTATCTCTTGATTTAATAAGCCAAATTTTGATTAATATTCAGCTCAATAAATAGTGAAATTCTACACCATTGGTTTCAATAATGAAATACACAATATATGAAAAAAAATATGTAGACTACTTTAATACTTCCAAATTCTGCAGAAAGTTCACTCACATTTTCGAATGCTGTCTACTAATTGTAAGTAATTGACGAAAATCTTTTGTGGCAATATTTAGGTTCATATTCTGAAAAATGGGAGTAAATGATAGTAAATTCTGACTATCTAAATGAGCCAATTCCCTCAAAACGAGCCACCAATTTTGTTTTTTGTAGAGTTGTTCGCATATCGCCAGAGAGGCAAATTCCCACCATTTTTGTTATTATTAAATCAAGAGTTTCTGAAAGTCAAGCAATTTATTATATACTGTTATGTACATGAAGCTTAATCAAATGCTACAATAAAATCTAGATTTCATAATTTTCTCTATTTTCTGACTACTTCATTTCTAAAATATATTAACTCAAATCATATATTTATAACATTACCAGTATCTAGCCTTTAAAATCTCTAGCCTTGGTCCAATAACATGCTACAATTGATTCACAGAGAGTTTATAAAAACATTTCGATGTACATTATCATGCAATACTGTAAAAGCTAAAGCTTACATTTTCGCGGAGGTTTAATTTTCGCGCTTTTCACGCAAAATATTTGTCCGTGAAAATTATAACATGCAAATATATTGTTTTCAACATTCATGCAGTGCATCCAGAAGGTCGCCTGCGAAAAAAACAATTCTCGAAATGTCTATGATATCAAAATGTGCGAAAATATTGGCTTTTACACTACAGTATGCAACCTTACTTGGAGCTTGAAACATGATCGACATACAAATATTGTAAAGCATGGTTAAAATGTAATTAAAGTACAAACATTGCTAAGTAAACCACTTTCAACAAGTACATTGTATAAACATTTTTGGTACCTACATATATCTCAATTCATTGGATTTTATGATAGTACAAATTGTACAATCCCGATCAATGTTACTTGAACTAGTAAGCGTCAAAATACTATGGACATAATTCCAACAATGCGTGGGTACATGCGTAAACTCGGAAGTGCGTACCCGGTGATTTCAAAAATGACTGTGTGTCCTGATTGGTCAATCGTGACGTGCATGCATGCATAGTTGTTCACGCATTTATGATCTGGACGCAGCTTCGCGAACAGCACCAAAACACGCTTGTGTGAAATAGCTTGAATTATGGCCATAGTATTAACACTTTCCACGTGGCAGACGGCTGCAGACGACATTTCAAAATTTCAAACTTTTTCAAAAATGTCAAAATTATTGAATTTCATTACCATATTTGGAATCACCATGAGAAATGCATTGAAATAAGTACAAACATGCCTTACTAATCCTTTGGATCGACCTTGAAAGTTGGGAATGGTTTCTGAAAAATCTGTTTTGTATATTGTAAAACTAATAGCCACATGGAAAGTGTTAAGACAGTGACTTATAGAATCGCCCCCTCTACCTCCTATATTTTAACATGATTTTGTATCGGGTGATGTTAAGAGGATCCAACATTGCCCAGTGGGGTATATATGGGAGTGATTCAAGGCAAGGTAAGCCTTCAAGTCTTTTTGGCAATCATTTTTCAATAGCACATTGATGCATAATTACAGGGGTCTTCCAACTACATGTGATCATGGCCAGGATGGTAGTATGAATATGCCTAACAGTATTGCTCACATATTTTGCTCTAGCCTCATGTCCCTTGATTGATTGGGAGTGATATAATGTGTAAAACCATAAACATTTTGTCGGTGAGTATTTGGATCTGTGTGTTAGATAATCAAGGTCAGGGGTCAAAAT
The DNA here is from genome assembly GCA_035610835.1 of Ophiura sarsii. Lineage (NCBI taxonomy): Eukaryota > Metazoa > Echinodermata > Ophiuroidea > Amphilepidida > Ophiuridae > Ophiura > Ophiura sarsii. The sequence continues at coordinate 35,025,688 of CM069445.1, forward strand.
ACATTGGGCGATTTGGCCCATTTTCCACCAAAAAAACCATATTTGGCAACATTGGCAAAATCCACAAACAGGGGCTACTTTTGTCCAAAACTGTTGAAAATAATCCTAGTGTTGTATAAAAGTATTTTGACCCCTGGTCCAGGTATAATTGCATCATATTTATTACAGTACCATTTCTTGATATTGAGTGGCAATGACTTGAATGAATTCACACTATTGTTCTAACTGTGGCAAGGAAATTGTCAATGGAATAAATAAATAAATATTGTGGATACATTTTACCCTGTTAACACATTTGTGTAATTATTCATTCATTAAACAACACGGACCCACTTAATCATGACACATTAATATATCGTAAATTAATACTATACATGGTACATAAAACACAAACGATTGTTAAATTTTTGTCAGATTTGCCAGTGAAGGTCCTATCAAAAGTATCATAACAAGGTTCTTCTAGGTAATGTATAAACTTATTCCTTCCATCTCCACATACGCATTGGCGCGAAGCTGTGCTGTGTTGGAGACTGAAAAACAAACGGTTCGAATCATGCTGGTTTTTTTTGCGATCTGAGCGATGTGCGTGTGATCGCATTACACTGCACCATCATGCTATCGTGCGGGTCGATTTTGAGATGCACAACACACACACGCACAGCTAGCAGGCATTGTGTATCAAATTACCATGACTCATGAATAATTTGTGTCACAAAAGTTCGGCACGAAAAAAGCACAGAAGCAGAGCAGTCCCCAAGAGGAGTCCGTGCTATGCATTCTGGGTAATTCAGTTCAGACGACGCAGGACGACTCTTTAGGGACTGGGGGAACTTGTCTAGGTAATGTAGGGCGTGCAACAGTTAGCATAAATCAGGGCAGTCTCCCCTCCTCTCCCAAAATTTAGTTTGCAATAATTGCTTAATGTAAATTTTGTTCTCAATATTTACGGTCCAAGAGGAATCTTGCCTAGCATTTGGGGCTGACATCAATTATCCAGACAAAGTGATTTTTCAAAGTGAGCAAGGACAGGAGGTCAGTAAGATTCTTCATACAAAACATCTTGGTTATGCAATTGCTTGTCAACATCATAATATTACAGCGCGTGCTCAATAGCGTATCATCATCTTAAACAATATAATAACAATTAAAATGTACACACATGCATCTTTAAAATTATCACATTTATACAGGCAACAAAGATGCAAATTGTAGACCAAACACATTCCAATAGCTGATACTGAACACAGTCAGACGCTTGCATGCTGACGTTTCTTGTCTGCTGAAGTTTCTTGTCAACCAGACAATGCAATGTATGTATCCTATTGGAATTATGAGCTGCATGCATCGTCATGTATGAAGCAATAAATGTCCCTTTTTAAAACCACCAATTGATAAATGTCACCAGTCACATCAAAAGAGGACTTTTGTCAGCATTTGAAGTAAAGCGTAAAAAGAAAAGAAAAAAAGAAGAATTTCCCCTTAAGATTTTGCTTAAAATCTGAATGCCTTGACCAACTGTATCAAGGTAGGTGTCATTGTAAAGCTTATAAAATAACCTTTGCATGAAAGTAAAAGCCCACTTTTCACTTTGAACGACAAAAGCCCACTTTTGATATTACTAGTCATAAAAGGTCTATTTGTAATATATTTAGCAATTCAGTTGGTGATTCAAAATTCAATCAAGAGAAAAATAACCACCAATCACCAACTCTGAAAATGTTGATCCAGAAAGCAGATTTCATAATCAGCAATCAGCTTCAATTCACCAAGCCCATCATGACTTGGATGGCGGAAGAGCTCTTGAAATGGAAACTACTCAAAAGACATCAAAGTTTGATTAGCAGTGAGGCATCAAAATAAAGAAACCTTGTTGTATGGGCCCGACTGACCCTTGTATTAGAAATTAGTGACAAAATGTTCACATCAGGGTCAGAATTTCGTCAACGGTTGCGAGAATCCATTTAGATTCCTGCAAAGGATTTTTCAAAAACTATGGATTTTCCTCCATTATGTGTAGACAGAAATCTCTATGAGAATCAACTTGGATTCTCACAGGGTTTGCAAGAATGGATTCTCGGATTCTCCTCGAAATTCTCCTTGAAATTCTGACCCTGCACATGCAAATGAATAAAGACCAGTTTGCCCGTGCAACAGGGTTTTCATTTTTCATCGCCTGAGAGAAATATACATGTATCAATAGGTACACATAGAATCTACCAACACTTGTCCATTGATGCACAAAGAAACTACAATCAACCTACTAGAAGTTCATGAAAGAGATTTCTTTAAGATAGTTAATCAGGGAATTAATTTTGCAATTAACAATATTCTTATAATATGAAATTGTGTTTTTCATGTGACAAATCCAAAATGAGTTGAAGTATAATAATAAAACAAATTGAACTGTCACAAGTGATACATGTATCAATAGGTACACATAGAATCTACCAACACTTGTCCATTGATGCACAAAGAAACTACAATCAACCTACTAGAAGTTCATGAAAGAGATTTCTTTAAGATAGTTAATCAGGGAATTAATTTTGCAATTAACAATATTCTTATAATATGAAATTGTGTTTTTCATGTGACAAATCCAAAATGAGTTGAAGTATAATAATAAAACAAATTGAACTGTCACAAGTGATACATGTATCAATAGGTACACATAGAATCTACCAACACTTGTCCATTGATGCACAAAGAAACTACAATCAACCTACTAGAAGTTCATGAAAGAGATTTCTTTAAGATAGTTAATCAGGGAATTAATTTTGCAATTAACAATATTCTTATAATATGAAATTGTGTTTTTCATGTGACAAATCCAAAATGAGTTAAAGTATAATAATAAAACAAATTGAACTGTCACAAGTGAGTATAATAATTTGTTTTATTATTATACTTCAACTCATTTTGGATTTGTCACATGAAAAAACAATTTCATATTATAATTTCTGAACAATCCTGATGAACTTACACCAAGATAACAATATTCTTATCATCAACTACAGAACCCATTTGGAAGATTTGAGTGTTAATAACACACGTTTAAACTACTTCGCATTTAAAATTATGACCAACAATACTATTAAAATGGACACAAATATCACAATTCTCAAATTCTGATAGCCCTGTTGTAAATGTCCAATTGTAAATGTGCAACTGAAACCAATCCTCTAAATAAATTACCTTTACCCTGTTTGGAACAAAACCACTTCATGTAATGATTTGATTCTTAAAACTATGCTAGAATTAAGGTGGAAAAATCTTATTTTGTTACAATTAGTGAGTGAATTCATTCACATTATCTTTGTAAATAATTTTATTTCCGTAAATGTGATACCCACATTTTGGGTTGAAATGAGGCACATCAAACTGTTTAATTTTTCTTATTACTGTGAACAGAGCTACATTTGAACTGAAAACAAGATATGCATGTCCTCTTCATTATATTTTGCAACAGGGTAGGGAACTTTTAAAGCCCTTAACTGAATTTAAATTACATACATTCCACAAGACGATATATTTTATATACAACAATCAATTAGCGGCGTTACTGCTTTGATCCGAGTCATCGTCCGAAGGAGCTGTCCTCGTGTGTGATTTGAGTGCGTATTCTGTGATGAGTATAGGAACATTGTTGACTGTCACTTGTGTAGTTATTGCAGAGCTTCTGTCCACGTTCTTTAACCTTGGTCTGTAAAATTCAAGATGAATAGTTGTACATTATTAGGGGGGACTCACGGTTTTTTTTAAAACTTTGTGAGTGAGTGCTGTAATTATTGAACTATGACTCAAATGTATAAAAGTATACATTTTTGGAAAGGAAATGGATGGGAACGTCAATGGGAACAATTAGGCACCGGTGAAAGAAACTCTTGCGATCATAGTGAAGCATGCTGGTGTTGCTCACGAAATCTCTATGTGTGACACCTACATGTATGAGTATTCAATGATAGAAATAATTACCTCCTTTTGGTAGAACTAGATTTACTTCTCCTACTGGTGGTGGTGGGGGTGGTGCTCGTGCTACTTGTGCTACCCAGCAGCCCTGGACTGCTACTTGTACTGCTGGTACTGCTACTGCGACTCAGCGATTTAGGGGGCGGAATCTGTGGCGCCAAGTATTGTTGAGCTTGTTGCTGGGCGACGAGTTGTGCATTTATTCTAGGTTTCCTGTGTATAATGCAAGAGGAGGGAATATACACTTAAACAATGGTAATCATTATAATTTAAATTCAGTCATTACATACTCAAAATAAACCTTAGATATGAGGAAAAATCAGACTAAGCTCTTACTGTGAAATGTGAAGGTAATATACATTATTTAGAGGTTAATGACTATGTTTCGTCTGTGTATCAGTTGTTTAGAAGGTATACTGTGGAAATTCATAACATTTCACTTTGGTACCGAGTAATTTCCTGAGTGGGAAATTCTGAGGTCCGAAGTTAAATGTTATTTTTACAGAACCTGATAAATTAACTGATGAAAGTCATGAACCTCATTCATACACGTAATATACTAGATCTGTTTTTGAAATGTAATTTGATTAATAACATCACACAAATATTGTTTGTTTTTTCATCACATACACCTCCCCATGATTTAATCAAACAGCCCGCTAAGTAAAGCAGACTTGCTAAAACAAAACAACAGCAGTTGAACGTAACACTGCAAATTATGAGCGTTTACTTTTGAGTTTACTTTTAGTTTGTCCAAAAGTAAACGCTCATAATTTGCAGTGTAAAATTGCAACAAGCAAGTAAAGTGATTTGTGCGATTGGTCATTCTGACACAACACACACTATAAAGCAGAAATAATTGATGCATAATTGCTGGTAATAATACACTGTTGTTTTTCAATAACCCAGCACCCTTGCACTGCATTAATGAATCTGAGATGTTTGATTGGGGCATTTCTGACATACATTCATGAGCATTAAAGATACTTGGTACTTGGTAGGTTGGTCCTCCAAAACACTCGTCTGAGTTTTAAGTGGAGGTGCAGATAGGGTGGACTATTTGTAGATGGGGGAATGTCAGGGCAGTTTTGAATAGGGCAGGGTCAGTGTGGAATGGATGACAGTCTCTGGTTAAAGCTGGTTCCGGTCACGCACTGTTCTCATGAAGTAGGAGTTTGCGAATGTGTCTGTCCTAGTGTGGGTTTGTTGGAATTGGTTGTTATGTCCTTTTCTAGCTGGTTTAGGTTGGGTGTAGTGTTGGTATTTTATGTCCAGATGACCGTTTATCATCTTGTTGAGACAAGTGAGACGATGTTGTTTGTGCCTTCATTAGCAATCAGAGAGCATGGAACATGAGAGCTTTCTCACAAAACCAAGCCAAAATTGGAAAAATGGCTTTGTAGTTTATTTCAGATTTTAATTACTTTATGTATCACACTTGAGAATTGATTGTTTTTTATACTCCAAAAGTCAATATTTCACTTGAAATCCTTAATGTTTCTTATTGATTTTAGGCTACTTTATTGTCCTGATCTCTAAAACTGTCTTAGCAACTTTGATAACCCTAACTCTAAGCTGCTCTTCCCCTGTGCTTTCCTTGCTGTTTCTCAGACTTTCTCCTTACCCTATTCAGGGGCCAAAAAAAAAATTCTTTTCCCACCTCCTGCCAAAAGACGCAAAGTTATAAAAAACACACCATCATTACCTGGTTGAAGTTCCTTTTCGTACATCACACATCTCGCACTTAAAAGCCTCTGCATTATTGCGAAAGGTGCACACACTGCAGTCCCAATATCGTCCCGCATCCGGTGAACGGGAACTTCTTTTTGAACGTCTGCAAGTAATGACAACAAAATTAACAATCAACAATCACCACTTTGCTCACACAGATAAGTTAGTTGTCGTAACTTTCCAAAGCACCCATGCTCCAAAAAATTGATCACTTGCACCAGCCCAAAGATACATGTAGGCAGCATGATCATAAAATTGTGAAAATAAAAGTATCTCTTTGAAAATGGAATACATGGAAACAAAGTACTTTTCTATAAAATATGATGGTTCAACCATGTCTGCTGGCTGAATAATCACAAAGTTATAACCAAAAGTAGCTAGTAGTTAACCTCACATTGCTAAAAACTGGTCAAGTTATGCACATGTTAAACCATAGCTTAAATAAGCTTCACTTTCATGATGTCCAGTTGGTTATGTAGACATCAGAGAATACATCCCAGCCCGATTCGTGCTACTCTGCTGGATTTAAAAGTAGGTAAACATGGAGTTTTCCAAATATTTTTGCTACCAAATTTTCAAACAAAGGGCGCCCTCCATAGTCAATGATAAACATCCCTTCCTAAGACTAAAGTGATTGGCAGAGTTTATTCGTTCAGCTGTTGTACGAATTAGCGGAATATCGCTGTTATTCGTTCAACTGTAGTACGGAATAGCGGAACATCGCTGTTATTCGTACAACTGTTGTAGTAGTTTTCTTATATACTGTTAAGAAATTAGAAATTCATAAATGAAATAAACAAAGTATTGGTCACAATTGTGGTCACAGCGAGTAAAATCATTGATGTTCGGCACAAAGCTCAATTTAAATGAGATGCAGCAGGCTATTTGGTATTCTCTTTTAATTTCTACTAAATTTTAAAATTAAATAGTCATTCATTTTGATCTCTCAATACCTTATAAATATTACTAAGTCTTACTGTCGTTGTACGACCTGCAGCGACTTGTACAATAGTTGTACGAATAACAGAGACACTCCCCTGTATGTACTAAAGTAATAGTATAGTTGTACGAATAAGGGAGCACGCAACTAATTAGCTCCCCATACATATTTTCCAATGCCACAGTAATTATATTTTATGAATCTAAATTAATTAATTCATTTTGAATGCACTGGAAGGAATAGGATGCTGCCAACGGCCCAAAGATGACACTAACTGACCAACATAACAGGGACACCAAATCAACTTTGCACACCAGTAAGCTGAAGTTAAAGATGAATTAACTGTTCAAAATGCCATTTTAAAATTTGTTGGCAGGCCATAATTGATAAAGAAATAAGTTTGAATGAAGCAAGTTTTCCATATTGCAAACATATCAGACTATACTTTTGACCACTTTCACAAACCTAGAAATACATCAAAAAGTTAGCTTTTTAGCCTATTTTACACTAACAACTGAGTTTTTGCATTTAATATCATTACATTTTCTATTTCTTTGGCCCTGATATGTTCAAATTTACATTCCTCTCACTTTATTTTTCATTATTTGCACCATATCTAACATACATGGGGAGAAATTATCCAAAATGTGGCTGACGCGTGTTACTGGGACACCAAAATGTTGGTGTCCCCGTTACATCGGACAAACACACTTCTTAGATATTTAAGTGGTGCAGTCTGCAGTTGGTATGAAAATACAAGCTACTATAATAAAACATAGTTTGCAGTATTCAAAGACTGCTGTAAACCTTATTTCCAATAATTGATGCAGATTTCCTTTTTTTTGAGTGACCAACATAACTGGGACACCAAACTCATATTTTGAATTAAAATGCAAAATGTGAAAAAAATTGCCATCTTCTTAGGTAGTGTTCAGAAATACTTTGGTGGGGGGGGGTTGGCCAAAACGGGGGGGGGGGGGGGGGGGGGGGGGGGGCGTCTAAAAAGTTTGAAGTCTCAAAAAGGGGGGGACTAAAAAGTTTTACCTACTCAAGAGGGGGGGTCAAAAAAGTTAGGCCAAATACTAGTCGTTAACGGGAAAAATACCAAAATTTTCTGCGCTACGCGCAAGTAAATAATGCAATATTGACATTTCTATAACAAATTATACAGATTTCCGCACGCTCCGCATACATCTTTGTAAAAACATTGTGCCGACAGCAGAATTTGTTATACAAAATGTGGCTAACCAGTGTCCATAATTTTTACTTGAGAACTGTTGATAAGGGTGATCGTCAGGGTTAAATATTTCTGCTGTATCTCTAAGGATACAGCAGAAATACTATTGCATGCTTTTGTAACATCGCGCCTAGACAATGGAAATGCTTTACTTAATGGAATAACTGAACAACAACTTAAGAAACTGCAACGTATACAGAACTCGGCTGCTCGCGTTTTAACAAAGACTCGCAAATTTGATCATATCACACCTACTCTGCGGAGTCTTCACTGGTTGCCTGTTCGAGAACGGATCCAATATAAAACTCTACTTCTGACATGGAAAGGTTTAAACAATATGGCACCTTCTTATATAACCGACCTTCTCTCTCCATATACTCCTACTCGCAGTCTAAGGTCATCAGAAAAGTGTTTATTATCAGTTCCACGAACAACATCCTCTTACGGTGATCGTGCTTTTTCAACCGTTGCTCCAAAACTTTGGAACTCTTTACCCATAGATGTTCGTCAGTCAAATTCTCTCAATCGGTTTAAATCAGGACTCAAAACATTCTTATTCAATTCTGCGTATGACTGCTAATATCAACTGTTTTTGATTATTACATTTTGTTTGCCATGCTATTGTTATTGTTTTGTTTTGTTTTTTGTTTTTTAATATTCAATTTGTAATTTAATTTGTTTTTAGTCATATATTTTTAGCATGGAACAATTTTTTGTTTTGGATTTTGTTCAGCGCAAGTTTGTTACATATCATATTTTTTTCTGTGATTTTCACTGTACTGTATTGTTTTTCTTGTTGTTCATTGCGCCTTGGATTAGAACTTGTTTCTAGATAAATGGCGCATTATAAATGCTTATTTATTATTATTATTATTAAATACACATTTCCGCGCGCTACACGTTATTTTGAACGCAGTTGACCAAATTTCTGCGCGGGGGGCCAAATAGGTAGTCGTTAACGGGAAAAATACCAAAATTTTCAGCGCTAAGCGCAAGTAAATACTGCAGTATTGACATTTCTATAACAAATTATATTTGTAAAAACATTGTGCCGACAGCAGAATTTGTTAAACAAAATGTGGCTAACCAGTGTCCACAATTTTTACTTGAGAACTGTTGATAAGGGTGATTCAACAGGGTTAAATACACATTTCCACGCGCTACACGTGATTTTGAACGCAGTTGACCAAATTTCTGAGCGGGGGGTCAAAAAAGTTAGGCCCAATAAGTAGTCGTTAACGGGAAAAATACCAAAATTTTCTGCGCTATGCGCAAGTAAATACTGCAATATACATTTCTATAAAAAATTATACAGATTTCCGCACGCTCCGCGCGTGTCTTTGTGAAAACAACGTGCAGACAGCAGGATTTGTTATACAAAATGTGACTAACCAGTGTCCACAATTTTTACTTCAGAACTGTAACTGACAGTTGGTAAGGGTGACAACAGGATACAAATTTTTGCCCGCTACGCGTGATTTTGAACTCATTTTTTCACATTTTGTACTAGTTGACCACATTTTTCGTTCTCCGCGCATATCTTTGTGAAAGTATTGTATAGATAGAAGGACTTGTATACAAAGAGTAACTTTTTACAATTGGAAAAAGAAACCGTTTTTTAAAAAGGCTATAACATGATGAATACAAATCACCGAAAAATACAATTTGGAGGCTTGAAAGATATGTTTCAAGTGAATTTGAAATGTTGCAAATTGATTGCCAGCTATACACAGTTCTGACTGTAGTGTAAGCGTCATAGAACTTGAGTCAAATGTCTATCTACATCTGACAGTAGGGGAGGGGGGGGGGGGGGGTCAAAAAAGTTTTTCACCCTGTTAAAGGGGGGGGGGGGTCAGAAAAGTTTGTCAATTTGTAAAGGGGGGTCAAAAAAGTTTAGACACCGACAATTTTTTTTTGGCCAACCCCCCCACCAAAGTATTTCTGAACACTCCCTTAGTAGTTAAAATTTATACTAAAAAGTTAATTTTAACCCAATACCCTAACTTAAAACTCGCACAGTAGCTACTAACTTATTAATAAAAGTACTCCAAATATCAGCTGGAAAACATGCCTTTTTATATGTCACATTGTTTTCCGACATTTATAAATATGCAAATGGTCACAAAATAAAAATTTGAGGGTAATGAGAAAATCTTGCTACTTCTTTTAAAGGTAGATGACCCGATCACATTCCGATTTTCAACTTGAAGTTTTCTATTCTACATGAAAGGTCATCCTTAATAAAGTCGTGTTCCAAAGTTTGAGTTGCATAGCTCTAATGGTTCTTATTTTACACGCACAAGATGCTGTGAACTGTACCCATTGAGTAGTACACAAACTATATCGGTGGTATACCACCATTCGCGGTAATTCGACGTTATTTCATTGATTTCTCCGTAATTATACCGATTTAGGCCGTCAAATTTCAGTATGATGATGAGAAAAATACGAGCTTTCATATGATATGAAAATCTCCGTATGTTTGAAATAATTCTGTGTTACGAAAATGTGATCGGGTCATCTACCTTTAATTGCACTTACCAGGTACTCTGGTTTGATAGTAGTAAATCCATACCATCTATATATTTGTAAATCGTCAGTCTTTAAAGTGACCAACATAACTCATTTGCTGGAACACCAACGGACCCCTAATTTATGGAAATACCCATAATCAAGCTCAAATCAACCCGTTTCGTTTACAAACTTCATGTACATATTCCACACAACACATGCAACATTCGAGAGGACAGTGCCAGCTAATGTGTCGATCTGGCACCATTTTTGTGCTTGATAGGAACTATTAGGCCATGGTAATGAAAGTCTTAGATTTGCGTCCACCGCCCGCATGGTCCAAAACCTCCCGCATGAAAAACTCATTATTTGAGAAAAATTTCATTATTCGCGTAAAAACATGAAAATCCCAGCGTTTCCTGCTTTGTGAGTCGTCAGTCAGCGAAAGAACGATGTTTTCAGCCACTTCGTTCAACGACATGCATAGCGCAGCGCTAGCGATGTGAAAGAAAACGAGAAAATGCGAGATTTTAATAAATCCAAAATGGCCGACCAGTGTAACGACACGGAAATAAAATACGATGAAAATCGGGACAAATTACACCATTTAATTAAATTTCAGAAGGAAAATAAGGGTTCAGAATGAAAAGTAAGATGGTATTTAAGTATAATTCATTGAAAGAAGTAACATAAACGTTATTTTGGTGATGGATTGGGATGGATAAAATGAAGATGTTTTCTGTGTTGGCAATACAGACGATGTATTGAGCGTTGTGTGACATCGCTACATCCACCCGCCGGCGATGCTTACATATCTACCAACAGTCACGTTCATACACCATTAGAGAACCATGCTTGGATAAAATAATGAATAATGAATAATGAAAAACTGCCGCATGTGATTTGAAAAATGTCCGGACACAAATCTAAGACTTTCATTACCATGGCCTTACTGTACTCAATTTTTGGCCGGAAGTGGATTACTATACTGAATTAGTTGTGTGCGTCCATAACAGCGATATTCCGCTAATTCGTACAACAGTTGCATTGCAGGCTGACACTAGTGACAGTGACAGTAGTACAGTCAGTAGTGACACTGACAGCAAAACAATTTTGTTTGTTTGTTTGTTTTGTTTGATCCTCCCTAACGGAACTCGGCAGGAACGACCTTCGTCGCTATTTCGCCAAGCTGACCATTACTGGCCAGTATCGTTACATACAAATTTTACGTCTATTTGGAAACATCATAAAGGATGCTCCTTTTTTGGACGTTACAATGATTGCTCTTGGAGTTTATGACAATCGCTTGAGATGGGATTCGAACCCACAACCTTTCGATTGCAGGTCTGATGCTCTAGCCATTGCGCCACGACACTCACAATTATTGCTGCCTTTTTAGTTTTTGGCTCTTGTTGTGATTTATTACGTAGGCCTATATGAGACCTATTTTATAAGGATATTGCACGTTTTATACACAAAGGAAATACACTATTAATGAATTATATTAAGTAGCCTAGCATCATTCTATTTCTACTATATTCATTGGACTAATTTCAAAAACTAAATATGTTTCCAATGACAATGTTAAAAGGCTGCCGAATTCTACAGTCTACCGTTCGAGACAGAAAAGGAAAACGGTCCAAATGTGTATAATATGACATAATAATGTACAATTATATTTTCAATGTAAACCTTACCCACTAGGGCTCCTCCTGTGCTCCATACTTCCCCCGCGTCGGCTGTGGTGGTCTCGCATTGGAGCAGTTTTTGCGGTCAGAAAACCCGGCAGAAACGAAAGTATCAGAATTCCACAGCCTTTACTCATGTAGTCACATGTTGCTTTTAAACCAATTATATCAGCGTATTTCTTAGTCTGTGTCTCACTACGGTGCGTTTTTCGAGAGGGGGCCCAGACAGGGCTGCATACAAATTACTTCTTCTTCGTCTTCTTCTTCTTTCAGGTTATGATGCGCCGGTGCAGTGTTTGTTCTACAATTTGTTATTATATTGTCTATTGTGAGTTGATAAACTATATCATACACAAAAATCGCAGTCATATATATTACACATATTCAACGAGGGCTCGCAACCCAATGTAGTTTGAATTGTAAACATTGACATATGGCCCAACCATCTCTAGATATGTCATGTAAATGACAAACCTAAAACAATCAAAACAATGACCAATGTTTTGATATACTTCCAATGTGTTGATTTGCCTATGTTTTAACATTGTGGCTAGTAGACAGGTATTTTGGGAGGACCTGATAATTAAACATCAACAAGTGACATATCTATACATATGTGTAAGTGGTCTCAACTTGGCAAGACAGCTATACGGTGGCTGAATGGGAGACATATATATATGTCAGATTTGATGGGAGGGAAAGGAAGGGGTGACAATTTAAAAAAAGCGGGTCAATCGGGCACGTAGAACAACATGGTGTCTTTTTTCGTCCCCTAATTGGATTTGTTGATAGACAATTTTTTAGCAAATCGTATCCGTCATCCATTTTTTTATTACCATTGGTTGTCAAAAAGGATTTTGATTTTATGATTTTCAGAAACTTTTCCCAACTTTCAAAGTCTATCTCAAGGATTACCCGACCAATACTCGGCATGTTTGTACTTATTCTAATGTATTTCTCATGGTGATTCAAATATGTTGATGAATTTTAATAATCTTGAGTAGGCGAAGCCACCAAACAAACAAAGTGGTGTATGATGACATCCACCCCTACCCTGTAAGTCACTTTGAGAAAGAGGCAGTTTGCGGGCACTGCTGGGACCAGCCTATCTCCCACTTGATGTTCTGGATTCCTAAATATGGCCATGATTCTAATTGTGGCAGGAAAAACACCACATATCCTGACAGCATTGCAAAGGACATGGGTCGACCTAACAGTGATATTCCACAGCTCGATGAATAAAGCAACATGGGATAATAATTGTCAGCTGCTTCCACTGTTCCGTCCAAGGACGACCAATGATAATGCTTACTTTTTATCGTTATTTCGTCAGCTCTCAATTAATTAAACTCGATCTACTAATTTGTCATTATCAAACATAATATCAATTTTAAAAGTGTCATTTGACTACGACCCAAGAAATGACCCAAGAAATGATCCAAAAGACTACGAACTCATCTGGTTCACAGTAGCTCTGAAATCTCAAAAGCTACTGATTGCCGCTGTTTACAGAACACCTAGTGATAGCAGTGATGTCATCGACTACCTGGACTCAAACACTCTTCGAAAAATGAGCACACTTGGAGCCGACTGACTGGTTAGGAAGTCGCACCACTGATCAGGCTGATGCAGCTAGGCGACGCACCCTTTAACTAGCTAACACTCTAGGATTACAACAGATCGTCAAAGAGCCCACTTGATTGCTGGACTAAATCCTGAACCTTGTCATGAACTCATGATTGATCTGCCACCAACTCCAACCACATCTGCTCTGCTAGACTCGGTACCTCAGACCACAACCCTGTGCTGGTGTGCTTAGATGTTCCAGTATACAGAGACAAACCACACAGGATGAAAGTCTGGAGATACGATAAGGCCGATTATTGGGGATTAAGAGGTCACCTTGCTTCCACAAACTGGTCAAGTGTATTCCAGAAGAAAGATCCTGAAACTGCTTGCACAGCTGTTTCCTTATGGAACAGTCTTCCAGACGATGTTGTTGGCAACATTTCAGCGGCTGGAATTCAGGCTTTCAAGTGCCGTGTGCACAGACATCTCCTCTCCTAGTCTTTTAACTTGTCATAGCCTTCATGATCATACTCTTTCATGATACCCTTCATTCAGGTCCTTTCAACACCTGACATTAGCATGGTGGTCATGGGTTAAGTGTTAGTAGGTTAATGCTTGTGTAACCGGTACGTCGCCGTGTTACAGTGAAAACAATAAATTTAAATGAGGCAAACTTTACTAAACAACAGCGTCGAAGCTGTTCAACAATGAATCTATTATCACACTACTTAACTCAGGAATTATTCGTATTACACTTCATTAACAGAACAAGGGGACAAATCTTTACCAAGGTGTTAGGTTTTATTTTCAGAAAACCGAAAACAAAAATAAACCAGTACAATAATGTAATGATACAATGATGTCAATAACAACGTAAAACAATCAAACAATACAAATTACAATGGTCGTATCCTCTGGATGACGATACAAAATACAACGATGGACAAGTTCCGGTCTTCAATGTTCTTTTGGAGTATCTCAATCCACCACGACGCGTCTGTTGCAGTTGGCCAACTGTTCTCGCAGATTAGCGTGCGCAGTCCAGGATGATCCAATCCAATCGATAATGATGCCCAGTCCAACCTCCAGAGATAATCGGAAGATCCTCAAGTTGGGCTGTGGCAAAAATCAGAAGAGCATGGAAAAACACTTCAAAGTAATAACAGTTGTAAACTGGAATTATTCTCTTATAATATTAAATTCTGGATGAATTTTAGCAGAGCTGAAGTCATCATCATCATCATCATCATTGGTTGTCGTGGACGAAACGGAGGAAGCAATCGCAACGTACTGGGCCCAGACTTTCCTGTCATTCATGAGTTGGCGGATCTCTGAAGGATCCAAACCCACATCATTCCTGACAGTATCAGAATACTGAAGGTGTCTTCTGCCTCTGTTAGCTTTCCCACCAGGAGGGGTCCAGAAAATTAGACGGGAGATAGGCTGGTTGGTTGTTCGCATGCAGTGGCCAGCGAAACATAAACGGCGCTGCCTGATTATTGATGTTATAGGGGATATCACCATATACCACGCTGTTTGGGATGTGATCCCTCCAACTGATGTCAAATATTCTACGAGCTTCTACGTAACAGTTGAGTATAAAATCCATTGATTCTGTCTTCAATTTTCCTGCTGATAGTCCATGTTTCGGAGCCGTACAACAAAATGCTTTCTACGCAGGCTTTGAAGAATCTGATTTTTGTCGTTCTTTCGAGATCAGATTTCCAGAGCTGAAGTACCATGGTCTTCTCTCCAAAAACATTGAGATGAAACTGACCATGAGTTAATCAATCAATTAACTCATTATAATAATCATGAATCAGCAATCTAATTTCTAAGAAGCTATTCATATTCCCATATTAAAAGATGATGGCTTTCTACTGAAGAACCGTGAATCGTTGCAAAATCATAAATCATGAAATTGATCAATAGTTGACAACATTGTATAAAGACAATTATAAGTGGCTACTAATTAATAAACACAATTAATTAGTTCAGTAGTAAACAATAGTTTAAAACAACATCAAATGTACCATTTGAACGATAATGCTTAATTAGATCAATCCTTGTTCTACTACATTCACCAAGAACAATAATAGTATCTTAAATAATAGTGCATATCCGGTCACCGACCTTTGTAAATTCATTCATAAATCGGGCATTATGGCGTAACAAAGAAAAGGATAAAACCTCAGGGACAGATAGTTGGTCAAAACATTAAACAGCCTCATGCACGAGGTCAACTCAAGAATGAGAGGTTAAAGTAATTCATTGGACTGTGGTGATGGGGATGAGAGTGAGCATTAAGGTCATCTTTTGAGACATTTGAAAGATGACTTTGGATATAATACCACATTGGATATAATACAAACAATTTAGGGGGCCCAATTTTCCCGATTGTTACACTTGGTTGGGGAGACGGTGGATGGTCCTGTAAAGCATGTAGCCAGCTGGGCTGGTGATACGGCCACGCCCCAATAGGTGACAACAGGCAGCTCCTGGTAGATTTAGTTCCTAAGTTTGTTGTGTAGGTTCTCTTGATGCCCACCAGACCTCCAGATATTATTATTTTTCTTTTATTTATATTTTGATGATGTTCTCTATGTTTGGGCTTTTATCTTATTTTTATGTCACTTTCATTGGCATTTTTAACCTCTGCCTATTTGTGTTTCTTGTGTTATACATATTTTCTGAGTTGCAGTGAACTAATTGATTGGCATTTCAGAGCTCTCTGTCGAGAGTTATCAGTTTGATTTTAGAGTTATCACTCAGTTCATAAACCTTGTCAATGTCTGTTGGTCTGTTCTGTTTGCTCTTTATAATATTTAAAAATAAAATAAAAATATGGAACATAACTGTGAATCGAATTATTTAATTATTTTTTTGCATACTAATTCAGGTTCTGATAAATCTGACAATTTGTAAGTGTTTCGATACTTTATTGGCGCAGTTTAGGTGAGTATCTAAGCACATATGGAAAGCTATATCCCCCAGCACTAGAAAACATTGCCGCACCCTTACATTAAAACACAGTTTCACACAAAATGAAATTTTCAAAGATGCAATAGCTTCAATTGGCATTCTTTATCTTGTTTTATTAAATGAAACCAAAAGATAACTTCTATATAAGAAACAAGAAGAGAGGATATAATATCCAATTATGCCTTATCAGTCCCTCGTGCCTTAGGTCACCCTGTCCCTCCCGCCCTTGCTGTTATCCGTGTACCTTGTAACTGTGATCAGTGTGATGCATGTTAACCCCGGTGCCGGTAAAACGACACTAAATCATGATGCTATGTGCAGTAAGAATATGGTCACAGGACTATACGCTTCAAATCTTGACACGCACGACTGCCGCCATCGTTTAGAATAAAGTTCAGGGCTAGGGTTAGAATGAAAGTTCAACTTCTGGATATAGGGATAAGGTTTATTGCCGTAAGGGATATATATTCTGGACATACAAAACATTGGTGTTTTTTAAAGACTTTCCTCGATATTTTCAAATTATTTCACGGATATTTCAAGTAATTTGACCGGTATTTCTCGGTACCTTTTAAGTGACGTTTTATTTGAAATTGTTTTAACATTATAAAGACTATTTTATTTGACATATTTTTTAATTTCATCATTGCGCTGTGTTTACCTACCAGTAAAAACAAATACTTTTCAGAAAACTATAAAAAATACATTTTTTTGGCGTAATTTGTAATCTGTTTGGTTGTTCTTCTCATTAAGTTGTTCTAGATGTGTTTGTATTTTAAACATTATATTGTGTATGTATTTTTTACCTTTACCATGTATGTATTTTTACCTTTTACCGTGTATGTATTTTTACCTTTTACCGTGTATGTATATAATTCTGTATATGTTTTATTCTGTAAAGCGCTGTGGTACCTCATTGTGTAAGAGCGCTATATAAATGCCTTGTATAATAATATAAAAATAAATTAAAACAACCGATTGGGCTTATAATTAACTTAAAAGTGATGGAATCAATGGCAAACTAGATTGAATAGATCAAATCGTGAATACATTGGCCCCAATTTCAGCCCATTTATGGCAAAAGGATGTATCTTATATGTATTTTGCTAATGATATACTTCCTTTTAACATTGATTTTGTTAACTTGGTTCAATAATCCTCACTTAGGAAAAGGTTGCAACTTGTAAAGACAATACAATTAATATATTGCCTTTTACCACTACATGATTTATGGAGAAAAAAGCTAACTTTGATCATGTTAAAAGGAAGTATACTGTTAAAAAACTACATATAAGATACATTCTTTTGCAATAAAAGAGCTGCCCTGTTCAGTGGTAGATAATGTTGCTTTTCGAAGGATTTAAAAAAAAAACATAATCAAATAATAAATGATGAATTTTTAAGGAAAAAAGGTGAAAAACAACAACATTGCACTTGCATTGTCTTCTCTTATTACATAAGCCCTGCATGGTGATACAAAGCCAAACATTTCAAGTACAGACACACTTGTTTAATGCTCAAAAACGGTGAAACTGATTGCCAAACTCGTTTTATGACCTCGTTGTTTAAATGAACATAACTTTTGAATAAGCTTAGAGCAATTATAATTCTCAACTGAATTACTCTTGGTAACCAACAGTACTTATTTTGGACTATGGAATATTATGTTATAGCCTATCATTATTTTTATTCGAGACACACACACACGATGAATGTAATATAATGTTTATAGTTACAGCCCGTATCAATCAAGTTATTTTCACGATTATGCTTAAACTACTCTCACGATGATTGCAAACGTGAAGTGTCTAAATATTTGCAAGTGTTTTTCTTGGTACATAGTGTAATGCTTTAGGTATATGACATTGTCGTTTTAATGTGCCATTAAGACAAATCAATTTCTTTTGATTCCTTTATGACGATAGAATATTTAGCCTAGCCTTAGTTGTGACACAAGAGACTACAAATGTGAAATTGAGTCTCAAATAGTCTCCTACAGCTGGAGATAAACAATATCGCTAAAGCGACGAAAAAACTCCCTGTTCTATGGACCCGATCGACCCTTTGTTTTTTTAATTAAAAAACAACACCCGTAAACATTATGGGAACATCTTTAAAAATGTGTGATTTTCGATTATTCTTTATAGTTTTTTAGAAATGTTTAGATTTTTTTTGAACATTTGTTGAAAATTCCCGAAATTCTTGAAAAGCACCTCCAAAACAACAAAAAACAAAAAAACCCGATCGACCCTACCTGAGAGGTCCGTAGAAGAAGAAAAATTTGTCGCTTAATGTTTAAGTGTTCATAAAGCAACAAAGTACTACTACTATTACTACTAAAACCAACTACATTTAATAATGAAATTAATTACTACTACATGTGGTTGAATATCAAAATGTAATTAAAATATATATCCTCGACTAATGATCATTTCACCTGACATTTTTTATTGCTTTTACAATAAAATGAATGTTTATTGTTCAATCATGTATTCAACTGGCCCCAGGACGGATTGTAATATAGTAATTAAACCTCAGGTGTTGTTTATAATATTAATGTCTTCTGTCAGACGCGGAATATATGAAACCCTTCATGTTATGTATAACCCTATGGATGCGAGCGGCAAACTGAGCCTTATTAAATAACCTGTATTTTTGAGAAATATTTCTAAACGATGATAGACTTTTCAATTGATTTGCCCATATTCAGACCGAGTACATGAAGTAAGAAATAAGCATTTAAATAGGAACCAGTATGTCTAGTCATGGTTCAGTGAATCATGAAATGTTGTCAGGTAAAAGTCATGACAGTGCACACCGTCACTTTATATTTGATTATTCCTGGCAACTGCTTTGATGGAGACATTTTAAAGCTCGACTCACGGCTGCCGTGCTATTGAGGCTCAACAGAGCAACAATTTCTCTCGCGTTCTTGCGTCATCTGCACGTCACTTACTTTCAAATTACTGTAATTTACTTTTCGAAAAAAATCTCCGTTGAACGCGTGTGTAAAGTAAATAATTCATACTACTCTCGCTTGTTTTATTACTTATTTAAAATAATGAGTGTGGTTATATAAACAAGCAGCTGGCAACGGGAATTTGCTCATAAAAATGGGGAAAAGGTGCAGAACCTCTTTAAACAAATTCACGCAATTTGATAATACCTTGCTTACGAGTGTGCTCCGTGGATGGCTTTAAACATGTCAAGTGCCTGGTCGGCGTGGGAGGAAGAATATATAGCCACGCCGGTGAATATTACCGAACGGAATTTATTCAGTTGCAAGGTGCGCTCGCGATGAGAGGAGAATTGTCCAACCACTAGTCCCATCCGCCAAACCATTGGTGTATGACATTGTAATTATTCTTTTTCAGACAGATGTTACACTGGGGTTGATACTGGGAAAAAGTGCACCGCAACACAATCACCTTATATCTTAACTTATCATGGAAAATGGAACGGACGTATCATGCTGCAACGTTTCAGAAATCGTTCAGATACTGGCAATGTCGATTATCGACTTATTTGCGTTGGTAAGCAACGCCATTGTGATTCTCATTATCGTTAAGACACCACATCTTCGTCATCTAACACATCTGTTTGTACTTAACCTGTGCGCTTTGGATTTACTCTGTGCCGTTGTGGTAATACCCTTTTCCATCACAACCATCGGGTTTGGATATTGGACGTTTGGTGAGGCCTATTGTAAAGCTAACGGATACTTCAATTCGTTTTTCGCCTTTTCTTCTATATTGACTCTATGCGTGATCAGCGTGGAGAGATACTATTCCATCGCGCACCCAATGGCTCATGCGGCGTCGATGACATTGCCCAAGGTTGTCTTGATCGTATCCTACATCTGGATTCAGAGTGGCCTTCTAGCGATGCCCCCACTTCTAGGCCTTAACGCGTATGTGTTCAACGCTAACAGAGGTCATTGCACATTTGCCTGGCAGCGATCAAAATCTCACGTCGTGTATGTTGTACTCATAGGATTGTTTTGTTTTCTACTACCCACAATGATAATGCTTATCACCTATTGCAATGTTTTTCGCGTAGCGCGACAGGCAGCAAGGCAGATATTACCGTTTTCAAATAAGGATAACTATGGAGCAACATCACACAACACAAGACCTCCAAATGGTTCGGCGAGTGCCGAAAAAGATAACACATACGATGTATCTGGTGACGGTCATCTTGAAGGTCAAAGTCCTGATCACGGTGGTGAAACCGAAAGCTATCAAGCACAAGGTTTAATGGATGATAAAAATAAAAAGACTAAGCCTCTGCAACGTAAAATGCAAAGTATTAAGGCCTTCTTTAGGGTTACGAGCGGTGATATTAAAGCTGCCAAGACAATCATGTTGATCATAACATTCTTTCTAGTGCTCTGGACGCCATATTTCGCGCTGCACGTTTACGGTGTATTGAAAGGGTCTACGCAGTCACAGATATTTTGGGAACGTTTCACCACTTGGATGGCGTACACATCTTGCGCAGTGAATCCCATACTGTACGGTGTGCTAAATAGACAGGTAAGACTTGAACTAGAAAAATGGTGGCATTTTTATCGCCCATGTCAAAAACGTAACCCAGATGACTGTCTTGGTCCTGGGCCAGGAGATCAAGAGGATTTCTTTCAGTTTTTGGAAAGAACCAGCACGATGACGCGCGCGCGCACGACATCAATACGAGTGTCAAATTCCAGTCAGGAAGGAAGAATATCGCCTCAACCGATCATCGAAGTTTCTGAAGAGAGTCAGTAGCTTACAGATTAATTCTAAATGCTTCTCTTCTTCTGTACTG
The DNA here is from genome assembly GCA_035610835.1 of Ophiura sarsii. Classification (NCBI taxonomy): domain Eukaryota; kingdom Metazoa; phylum Echinodermata; class Ophiuroidea; order Amphilepidida; family Ophiuridae; genus Ophiura; species Ophiura sarsii. The sequence goes on from CM069445.1 coordinate 35,047,118, forward strand.
TGAACATCAGAATACTGTTTTTAATTGCGGAGGTGCTTAGAGTGTAACATTCATGTGGGAAATAGAATTAATTTATTGTTATTTACCCAGAGTGGGAAAAAGGCGTAGACCTACATAGCCGCCAGAAATCATATTGCAAATGTTGAGGATAAGAGAGAGAGAGAGAGAGAGAGAGAGAGAAAAAAGAGAGTTGTGGATGACAGATGGACGAGAGAGGACGAGAGATAGCGGAGAAGAGGTCATGAGAGTTAGGTGTGTGCGAGCAGGGTGAGTTTATGTTGTGTGGATATGAGAAAGAGACCATGATTGGTGTAAAGGTGCTATATCAACCTGGTGTTCCTTAACACTTTCCACGTGGCAGGCGTCTGCAGACGACATTCTAAAATTTCACAAAATGTTTCAAAAATGTCAAACTTATTGAATTGCATCACCAAAATTATTTGGAATCAACGTGAGAAATACATTCAAATAAGTACAAACATGCCTTGTATTGGTTCAGTAATTCTTGAGATACACTTTGAGAGTTGGGAAAGGTTTCTGAAAAATCTGTTTTGTATTTGGTAAAACTATTAGCCGCGTGGAAAGTGTTAAAATTGACAAATACAGTCAGTTTACACGCAGTGTGTCTTTATCTGATCATATCCCAGGTCTAAATTCCAGTTGAGCTCAGTTGAAAATCCAGTTAAACACAGTTCAAACCAGTTACAAAACAGAATATGGAAAATGAACAGCTTCAACTGGTGTTTGAACTGGTTTTGAAACCCAGTTAAGATCCAGTTTAAAACAGTTAAAACCGGTTGGTTTAATCCGGGGTTTAATATGAAAATGGACAGCCTTTCAACTGGGATCAACTGGAATTTAGACCTGGGATATGTCTGGTAAGTTCAAACGTTTATGCGGCTTGTTGGAGGGAAAGGGTACTTAACGCTAATTCATTACTTCATGAATATTCGCGATAGTTGCGTACCAAGTGCGTTCCAATAACATTAATCGTTTGACGAGAACGCGCACGCCGAGCGCAGGTTACTAATAATTGCCCGAAAGTACTGCGCCAAAGCGTTCGATTGTTTTGCTCTTTGACCGACCAATCAAATTAACGCCTCACGCCCCTAAACTGAATATTCAATGAGTTATGAGGAAACACGATTAAAGCTTATTTCTGATTGGTTGAATGATACCAATGTTAATGAGGGGATGACCCGACTCGGACTGTTTCAATAACTAAGAGGGGTGGACAAAATAAACAGAAAATTAATTAATTATTAGCAAGATTATATCGGTACAAATCAAAGATTTGGATAAATATGTATCTTTTTCAGTAATGAATGAGAATAATGACTGCTTAACAACTGTTTTCGTGAATTTGTTTTGAAATCCTCGGCTGTTGTTCCGGTCATTCAGAATTGTCCCTCAGGGGCTGTGCCCCTTCGGGACAATTCCTCAGACCAGAACAAAAACCTCTGATTTTAAAATAAATTAACAAAAACCGTTGTTACGCAGTCATTATTCTTTAAATGGGTTGACATAAATCTGACAAATACAGTCATTTTTAACACGATTCATGATCTGATCCTGATCAGATTATATTTCCTGGTGTCAAAATATCTTAAAAGATATGTTAACACCAGGGAAAGTATATACGCGAATAGTAAGTTCAAAATTGAACTTAAAGGGTTGGTGTTCAAGGAGTACGGCAAAACAAGACTATTGGATGCATAGTACTATTGGATAGCATGGTACCCTATTGGATAGCATAATATTAGCTTAAATGCTAAATATCTGTATATGGGATAGCTTAGATTCTTAAACTATTTTGCTAGTGTTATTGCGATTATTCCGTAATAAAAGGGCGTTATTTACGGAATGTAGCTAATCTGACACAAGTGATCAGATTATGAAGTATTGTAAACTGACTGTATTTGTAAGTTTTATGGGAGACCAGGATGATCATGATGATGCAAAGATGTAAGCTATCAACATACTATTGCCTATGATAATCATATAAGCGGTGCTGAATTTTATGACAAATACCCCTTAAGGTGCGTTCATACTCACGTCGTTGCGCATCGGCCGACGATGGATATCGGCGCGCGAGTTGAAGCAATGTCAACTTTTATCCATCGACGTCGGTCGATGCGCAACGACGGGAGTATGAACGCACCTTTATACGTATCCTTTCGGGTGACATCACTTCAGGAGACACCATTGCAGTAATGTACGTTGATAAAAAACAAATATCACCAATTAGTTCAGGTTCTCCCCCCCCCCCCCCCCCATTTTGATCATTATAAATAACTTGGCTTGTTTTGACAGGAGCAGTGTCTGGGGGAAAGCGATTCTACACAAGTGAAGGATGAGCTGCTAACTGCTATGGAGGTCTCTTTCATCAAACGATATAAACCCTAAAGTTATATTTAAATAATTACTATCAAACCCCCTTTTCAGTGTTGCCCCATGAGGGATAGGTTTGATTGGCACATGATATTTTATCACCGCATTCATAATGAGTACGTGTATACAACACTTTTTCAGTATTATATTATTGCCTGTTTGCCGATTTTGTCTACAAATAATAAAATTGTGTTACAGGAATGCTGCCACATCCGAGAACCACCTTTTATACGAGGGGATTATATTCATAAGTCAGTGTTTTATGAAGAAGTTATATATAGTTTGATCGGCTTCAAATTGGCGAGACTCATGACAGCAGCGAGTTAATACAGAAGGATGTACGCTTAAAGCGCACATAAACGCAACAAGCGCACTGTGCACCAGATGTGTGACGCGTGCGTTCGGCCCAAATCGCGTGCATATGGCCAAAAACTCGCGCGTACGCTTGGATCACTTCTACGCGCGGAAAGATCGAACCCACATAATTTCTCGCCAATTTGGAGCTGATTGAACTATAGTATTTTCCTTAATATGTTGATCAATTAGGTGTACTAAAATCTACATAAAATATATTGGACTCCTATCATGGCTTTTATAATTACAGCTAAGCGTGAAATGTATAGTTAGGCCGGTTTTGTATCAGAATGAAAGCAACGAGCTGCGATTGCAATATCAAACATGAAATAGTGCCAAATTGTTTATAATCCAAATACTTATATTTATGTATAGTGCAATACTGCCAGCCTTACAAACAGATAATGTGTTGTAAATTATAATCTATATTTTGTATTATTGTGATGTAATTGCTTTCTTATTAGCGTAAAGTAATTTAGTTATTGATTGTCGCAATTTATCCTGAAAGTGCAATGTGTGAATAAAACAGAATATATACGGAAGTACCTATTATAATTCGTATTTACTCTTATAACACGTTATAGCATTAGCTTAAAGGGGCATTAAGAGATCCTTCATGGAGGGAGCCCTCTATTTGTTCAGAAGTTGGGGTTTTTCACATATACGTAATGCTTTTATACGTACTTACTACCACCCAAAATTATAGAGCTTAATTTGCAGTATTTCGTGTGAAATTCATGGATTTGCTAGCATTTTGAGTTTCTATGTGATCAAATCGAAACTACCCATATTCATCTAAAAGGCCACAGATGGCTTCTCACTTACTTGTTTCATGTTTATTCAAAACAATCTTGAAGACCACCCATGGCTTGTTACGTGATGCTTAGTCATGACCTCCCTGATTCAATTGGTGGTGACTTTTAACCAAAATACAAGAAAAAGTGAAAAGCACTAATAATATACCTTCGGAAATGCTGAGAAAATGTCTTTATTTATAACTTGTACTGATTTTTTTGAAGAAATCTTACATGAGAAGGTTTCTATGTATAGCATCTATCTAAACAATGTGACAATATTGAATTTCAATTTTTGTGAAATCTCTCTGTGCCCCTTTAACGCTTTCCTCGCGGCAGTCGTCTGCAGACACGACAGTTCCCAAATTTTACAAAATGTTTCAAAAATGTCAATATTATGGAATTTCATCACCCTATTTGGAATCACCATGAGAAATGCACTAACATAATAACAAACATGCCCAGTATTGGTTCAAAAATTCTTGAGATAAGACTTTGAAAGTTGGGAAAGGTTTATGAAAAATCTGTTTTGAATGTAATATGGTAAAACTAATAGCCGCGGGGAAAGTGTTAAGATGGTAAAAACCAAGACCAACACTGCCCAGGCTGGCTACATAGATACATTAGTTTTTCTCAAACGTTACAATTAATAACACACCGTTTATTATTTAGTATTTGCCATGTTTATCTTAGCTTCAGGGGGATTCAATTTAGCTTTACATAGCCGTTTGTTTCATCTTATTCGATGTGTTTGCTCCAAAGATGAACAACAAACAATCAAAAACCACCCGTGCTACATTTAGGTAAACATGGGAGTGTATAATATGTTGCTTTTGCTGACTTCATTCAACATCGAAGTTCATATAATATAACAGCTTTTTTTTCAAACCTGTCTTGGAATTCCAGCTTTTTTTATGGGATTTTTTTTTACCCTCTATAGGGGGGGGGTCGGATATTATCTGGAATAGCCCATTAGCCCTAATATGATCAGCTGCAATTGCCGTTTATTTCTATGAATGTATTTGCTTTGACCTATCCAAGTACATGTACATTCAGTAGCTTATGGCACTCAAAATCGATCAAACAACGCTTTACACATGCATTTTTACAGCTCCGGCACTTTAGTGGATTTCGTAGCTGTATGTGCAGTTAAAGTCATATTCACTATCAGTCACAGTCGATGGCGGTCACGATCTGCCTAAATTTGCAATTCGTATTGGTTTAACACGTAAACGCGAATACCCATCGAAAAATTCTAAATATCACATTCCTAGGTACAACTAAATTAAATAATCCCAAAACCAATGAAGTTGGATAACTAACTCCAGTCTAAGGCCGTGTTCCCACATAGAACAAAATCCCGAGTAGTCTAGACTAGTGCGGACCCTGTCCGGACTAAATCGTTAGTGGGAGCGCGATTCAAGTAGGTCCCGGTCCGGAGTTACCATTTCAAAATTTAATAATATTCATAGTAAATTATAACCTATTTTTTGTATTTTTGTTATAGCAGGTTATTTTTACTATGAATATCTTCTCACTCATTCTTTTATTTTTTAACTTTCATCTTTATATAGTGCCATAACATAGTAACAATATATCAAAATATGACCAAGACGTTACAAATAAACGTCAACAAACAACATATTATTTATGGAGTTGCAAATAAACAAACAATATAATATTTACGAAGGTGCAAATAAACAAACAAACAAACTCGACCAGCGAACAGCATGTCAACAGCTTTAAATATAAATTGCTTACGATCTTCAACGATACACGCCGTTCGCAGGTCAGTATGAATATTAACACTTTTCACGCGGTTATTGGTTTTACCTTTACCAAACAGATTTGTCAGAAACCTTTCCCATCTTTCAAGGCCTATCTCAAGGATTACTGAACCAATACTAGGCATGTTTGTACTTATTTCAATGCATTTCTCATGGTGATTCCAAATATGGTAATGAAATTCAATAACTTTCGACATTTTGAAACATTTTGTAAACTTTTTAAAATGTCGTCTGCAGACCAGACGCCTGCCACGTGGAAAGTGTTAATACATGTACATTATATGGTCTGTTACATTGATCATAGAAAATGTGATATGAGGAAGCCATTGGATTAACCACTTTTCGTATCATGTATTTCACGTTACGTTAAATCTATTTTTTACGTTAAATCTATTTTTACAAACACCATGTATATCATTTTATTTTGTTTATGGCATTTTTGATCACGAATCAAAATTCAAATCAATGTGCAAATGAAATGGAAAATGATCATGTGGGTCAGTTTTATGGGAGACCAAAGATGGAAGCTGTCATCATACTATTGCCTATGATAATCATTGTTGCTCCAAACGTCATTCCAGCGAAACAGTTGTAAGACTTATAATTATTAATATCTGAGCTCCTGTCGTGTTCAAATTTAAGGGGGGAAAAGCACAAATTGATTGGAAATGCAATGTGGAATATTCAATAGAGATGTATTTACTATTCTTGTATGCACTCAAGTCTTATTTAATCTCGACCAATTTAATTTTCCTCGCACGCAACCGACAGGTAGTCGATACACTTAATACTAGACTGAACTTGAATTCTATATTTACCTCTTTTATAATACTGGGTTACTGTAAAAGGCCACTCACGGTCAACGCGAGAGTGTTGAGTTGAAGAACCTGCCTCTACTAAAATCTATGTATTATAAGAGGCCTATATTCATAGTTGCAGCGAAACCAACAAGAGGAGATTTCTGAACTGGAGGGGTAGTATGAATAAACCGGTATAGACTGAGCTGTCGCTTGTCGTCCTGTCGTGCATCGAGAAATGTGTTGTCTTGACAGTATGAATAAGCCTTAGATATATGCTCATTGTATCGCAATTTTGAGAATGTTTCATTTCAAATGACGATTTTACCTTCTCTACAAGTACAAGTGTGTCCCTATCAATACAAGTACCTGAGTCAAGAATCGAATACGGCTACTCGGCTATAGTGTCAACAGGGTTTTGTGATGCTTACTATTTCAACAATACATTCTTTTTTTGTCACATTCTCCCTACACCGTAACCATTTGATCGAATACATTTGAATTGTGCTTGCGGCCACTTTTTACTTTAAAAAGTACATAATATACAACAAGTGGCGTGACGCATATACGAGACCTTGCTAAACTCGAAATATTGCTTGATCATCACAGTAAGATGCCCGTTAATTAAATAATGGGCGAATGACGTTATAAGCGTAAATTTAACAATTACACTTAGTCAAAATCGTTTGTTAGATGTTTCTAAAGTTGCGCCAGTCAGTCCAAACACACGTATGTCACCGAGCTAAAAAGCAGACGTTATTTGATCATCTAATCTTCCTTAAATGTCGACCGACAGTGTTTATCATCAGAATCAATGTCTGACGTGAAAGTCTATCCGAATGTTTAATTATTATTTGATTTGCTTTCACCATCTATCTTATAAAATGTTTGGTGAAAACGTATTGAGCATAGTGTTGTTTTGCCATTTCCCGCAATCTAACATAAACAAAAGAACCTGGATTGCTAAAATCCAATGTCAAACATTAGAATAAGGACAATTATTATTCATTATTACGTTATAATAATTCCACTCTTCTACGTATTAGTATTGTGCTCTTAATAATCAGTGAAGAAAATCATTGGTAAATTATGTCCATGTATGTATGCTTGGCTACGAAGACTACGGTATAGTAACTTTTGAATTTAATCACGACGCTGGCACAAAAAATATTTGTTTTAGAAGATTCACCACTGGCTTGTAAACATCAACTTCCCCTATTCATGGTGGTTGTCAAATAATCGATTACAATCGATATCCAACTAAAATTATTTAAAAATATCCGTTAACAACTGAACCGTTCCAGAATTCATTTCACCCATGGACGATGTCTGTTGTCAAATACAATCTGAAATTAAATTCTAAGTCTTAACGCGGTCTGTATAATCATACATACATTTTTCAGCGTTTGATCGATTCTCAGTACTGATATCCTTTAGGTGATACTTTCAATTATTTACCCTCTTAAAGTACAGAAACAGAATTCCGAAAGTGAAGAACAGAGACGAGGGGGTCTACTATCTATTGATTTTCCTCAGGAAGAACAAGATGTCAAGGGGATAAGAGGATGAAATGAAGTCACAAATTATGGAAAAGTCTAACGGCCACGTTATTGTAAACTGTCTAGTTATCTCGAGTGTCTTGATGTTGTTACGTGAACTCTTATTTTCATTAATTAACATACATGTAATGGATTTTCGATAGCAATTCCTGAAAATCGTTTGTTTCGCTATGGAATTTCTACATAAATTACTCAAAAAAGCATTTTCAAGTATTACAAAATACCCTTCTCAATGTTGAGGATAAAACCATGTAATCTATTCTAAATAAGCGTTACACATTTCATACACGGCTGGACAAACACTGGAACAAGGATAAATATAACGACCATGTTATTAGAAACTGTCTAGTTATCTCAAGTTTCTTGATGTTGTTACTTGAACTCTTATTTTCATAAATTGATGTTCTTTATTCTTTGACATAGTCTGTTCATGTTATTTAAGTTGAGTATAAGGTCCTCATGACACATAAGAACAGCAGTTCACATGATACATGTTTCCATCTTCGTATCTAATAGTGTTGTCTTACCGCTTCCAGCATCCCCATGCAAACATAACTGTGGTGGATTTTCGATAGCAATTCCTGAAAACGTATGTTTCGCTATGGAATTCTCGAATTCTATACGTCATCCGATGTATTATGGCATCGCCCGACAATCCTATCGTATTATACCAATGTTTTTGGAGACTGGACCACGCATTAGTTTCCAGATAGGTACACAGTTCAATCACCTGCTGGGCTTTTTTTACACTACAGTTCCTTTCTCAATGATGAGGATTAAATTATTTAATCTATTCTAAACATGCGTTACACATTACATACACGTCTGGACAAACACTGGAACAAAACACGACATGGAATTACAAAGAAAAAAGTCTATACTTTTACATCAAACCTCATGCGCATATTTAAGGGTTTAGGAACAAAAAGTCACAGGTGGCTGTTGCAAGCAAGAATAAAACATCAATACCTCTAATGCATACTGATAAACTAATGTCATCGAGGCTTTCAACATTATGAACACACTAGATACATTATATATACATATCAGAGATTCTAACGCCCAAGCAACATATGCTACAAGATGACACTCAATGAGTGTTATCAATCGAGTTCTGTATAAGAACCACAACTGCAACAAGAATTTCTTCACGAGGATTAGTGTGGAACAGGCTGTAGATGCTAATTAAAAATGAGAAAGGCTTACAATATGCTTTACCAAATTTACCTCAAAACGAAGTGTAAAAGGTCAGTATGTAAAGGTCGGTATGCACAAAACAAGTTTAGACCTAGTCTAAGTGAAGAGTTGTCCTTCGCGAACGACCATTTTATTCTTTTATATCCCTTTTATACTCCCTAGTAAAGTCCAAAAGTAAAATTTGTAGTCGCCTAATTAGGCTAATATAACACTAAAATGTATTGCCCCTATTTAAGGTTCATAATAATGTAGAATAGTCTCATCAAAGCATACACATAAAACAAATTCTTTGGGGAAGGACTCGTCTTTATTTGGTTTTGTCCATACGAACCTTTTTAAGATCAAAAAGTCACAGCTGGCTGTTGCGAATAGGATCTATTTTACGCCTTCAATAGAACAACTTTAATTTGGTTAATTGGTGCCATCTACTAATTCCATGCAGTAAAACAACAAGTGTGGCACGAACATTTACTTGCTATCAAGTCTGATTTGTAGGTTATGTAACGAAATTAAGTCTTTCGTCCGATGCCTTTGGAGCTAAATGAACCCAACATAGGAGATATGCGTAGATGTACATACGTAACAGACAAAAATTGTTGTTATTCCTTTCTTTACAGAGATCCAGTTTATTCGTGACAAAGAAACATTTATAACATCATTTCAACAATATTCACATTATAAATCATTATTCTTAAGTGGTAGCGTCGTCGTTCGATGGTTCCCATATCATTCTCTGGTATCAAAACAGTTCGGTAGCGTCGTCGTTCGATGGTTCCCTTATCATTCTCTGGTATCAAAACAGGTCGGTAGCGTCGTCGTTCGATGGTTCCCATTTTCCTCACTCGCCATTTATCCGTAATTAGACTCAAGAATGTACAAATTACCTGTTCCGTAAATATCCGTAATTACGGTTGTCGTAAAAATCTGCAAATTACGGTTGTCGTAATTTTGATGAATATAAAGTGGAGAGTGAATTCTCTTAGACTAGGTTATATTCTCAGTAGCGGCCTCATAAGGAGAGAGAAGCATCTGTACTTTGATGAAAGAATAAACCTCTATAGTCCATAGAGAATTCCTGTATCCCAATGATGGAAAATTACGGTTATAGTAATTTTTCATAAATTACGGTTATAGTAATTTTTCGTAAATCACGGTGAAGGTAGAAATCTGTAAATTACGGTTGTCGTAATTTTGATGAATATTAAGTTGTGAGTGAATTCTCTTAGACTAGGTTATATTCTCAGTAGCGGCCTCATAAGGAGAGAGAAGCGTCTCTACTTTGATGAAAGAATAAACCTCTATAGTCCATAGAGAATTCCTGTATCCCAATGATGGAAAATTACGGTTATAGTAATTTTTCATAAATTACGGTTATAGTAATTTTTCGTAAATTACGGTGATTGTAAAAATCTACAAATTACGGTTGTCGTAATTTTGATGAATATAACGTGGAGAGTGAATTCTCTTTGACTAGGTTATATTCTCAGTAGCGGCCTCATAAGGAGAGAGAAGCGTCTCTACTTTGATGAAAGAATAAACCTCTATAGTCCATAGAGAATTCCTGTATCCCAATGATGGAAAATTACGGTTATAGTAATTTTTCATAAATTACGGTTATAGTAATTTTTCGTAAATTACGGTGATTGTAAAAATCCACAAATTACGGTTGTCGTAATTTTGATGAATATAAAGTGGAGAGTGAATTCTCTTAGACTAGGTTATATTCTCAGTAGCGGCCTCATAAGGAGAGAGAAGCATCTCTACTTTGATGAAAGAATAAACCTCTATAATAGTCCATAGGGAATTCCTGTATCCCAATGATGGAAAATTACGGTTATAGTAATTTTTCCTAAATTACGGTTATAGTAATTTTTCATAAATTACGGTTATAGTAATTTTTCGTAAGTTACGGTGACCGTAAAAATCTGTAAATTACGGTGTTCGTGAAGTTACTCCCAGAATGGCTGCCATACTAGAACTCGGCTCCTGTTCTCCCTCTCATTTTCCTCTGTACTCGAAGAGTGTACAAACGGAAACAAAGTAATACATCACACACAATACTTCTAATAGTCTGACGTCCTGGAGTCCCCAATTCAGGCTTGGTTGTCGAAGACTTGGCCTTCCGGCGGAGATTCATCGGTGGTGTGCTGGTGGATAATACAAGTATATCCTGCTGTCCACTTCTGAAATTACGGTGATCGTAATTTCGTAATTTTCCATGAATAACAATCATGTTTCTTAGATGGTTTCAAGTCCACGGAGCTGAGTGGAGCTATTTCACCCAACTAATAGTGTAGTAGAAAACGGCTTTAAATTTAAGTTGCGGTGAGACTATGTGTCTCTGTAAATGTAGGCTGATACAGTCTAACATTATTTATACATTTAACAATCTCGTATAAAACTCACATTTAAAGAATTGCTTAGGCTGCAAATCACGGTAATTTTTATCTATTGTCAACATATTCCTCCTCATTTTAGACACAGTACACCGTATACAACTTATGTAATATCCATTTTACAATAACCGTCGCCGTCAATCGGCGTCAGATACAACACAAAACGGGAGCTCCGCCCGGAGCTCCGTTAACACACAACTGCTCAAGTTCAGGTCCAGTATTTTTGTTAGCAATAATTATTCCAACCACAATAACAACTTCCAACCAATCACAACACGACCGCCATCCGTCACTCATCGGCTGACGCAATTATTTTTACAATGCATGTGACAACAAGTCTGTGATTGGTTAACTAACAATGTCCACGCCTAGCGTGATATACATGTAATCGCTGATTGGACAGAAGTTCAGTGATCACGCGTGACTAAGCTGAATTCATTTGACCTTTAACCTCAATTAAGCGTTTTGATAAGATATAAAATAAGTTCCCAAATATCAAATTATTGACCTGAATAAAACATTTATAACAACGGTAAAAGTTGGAGAATTTAACATCTAAAACAATTTCAGTAACTTTAGAAACAGAATTTATAGTGTAATGTAATTATTCAACATCCAAATACTTGAGACTAAACTTTCGCCAAGAAATACTGAATTACAAAATGGCGGCGCCCTGTAGCCTTTGGTCTAAATTAACGAGTGCAAATCAACACTGTTTACTCAATCTGTATGACGAATTTCAACATCAGATAACTCAATTATGGATTAATATCAAGCTAGGATTTAAATCGTGAGTATCTATGCTTATAACAACAGTGGTTTAACATAAAAACGGCCTCAGAATTACCGACTGTTAGACTCAAATATCGTGCCGTCGTAGGCATAATAAATTAAGCTGTTGGCCTGAACGAGCACATACAATATAGAATTATGACAACAAATCAAGTATATAAACTTCTTAGCAACATATACAATATTCTACTCAACATGCATCATAAAAAATGTGTGTACTAAAATATTAGTCCGGTTTTAGGCAAGTAAGCTTATTTGACCTTTTTACTGATCTTGCGTTTGTAACATTAGTCTCAACTCAAGGTTTATGATAGGCACAAGTTAACATCAAAAAGAGGCGTAGTATTCTGACTAATGTGGTATTCATTAAAACACAAACTACATTTGATAGCAAAGCCTTACGCTATGGCCTATAGGCCTATTGTAAACAACAATATTGACATCGCGGGCCTAATCATATAAAACGATAGTCATTGTAATAAAATATGCACAAATACTTGGATAGAATATAATTCTATATTCTATAACGTTTTCAAAAAAAATGAATCGAGGAGCTCAAAACCGAGTTTTATTACAGTTATCTGAGCGAGGATTCTGTCCTGTAAACGGCCAGTTCCACGAAAGAACAACATCCGCTGTATTGATTTTAGGTCCCTCGGCTTCAATCCGCGAGTGAATCGTTAATAGAAATGATTGCTCCAATCGTGTGTTTATTAAACAGCAATATATAATATTACTGACGTTTTACATTTCCACACCGTTTATAGATATACAGTGTTTTCGTTAAAATTGACAATGAATTAATTTGATGTTTAATTACGACTTTGTTATCTTTTATATATAGGTTTGAAAAACACCTGAAATTGTGACTTTAACATGTTCAATGTAAATGTATCAATATTACGTGCGTAGAAATAAATAGAACATGAAGGGCTGGTCCAGATGCAGTATCAGCCAATATATCGAATGGCTGCCTTATGCTGTAACCATTGTTGTTATTGGTAATGCTCTTTGTTATTTAATGGTTCCATGTCTTCGTTCACAGGATTTTAATTCTATGTTCACCACGTTACAAAAATTCCTCAAAAATGTTCGGAAGGTGTTTTCAATTCCCGATGTTTCAAATATTTAAGGATAGACTCATAGACTATTTTACATATCAATAGAAAACTGACGTGTTCGTCTTCTAACAATACCACATTTGTAGCAACCACTTGTTTTAGTGCTCAATCAATGTGGCTTAGCACTAAATAAATGATTGCTACAAAGTAAGTATCATTGAATAAAATGAACACATTGGCTGTTCATTGACATATAACACACTGTGGAAATTTAACAAAGTACGCGTAATATAGGCGATTGAAATCAATGTCCGAACTTTTTGGAGAGGTTTGTTTAGTGCCTTCCCTAAAAAGAAGTATTACAAAATGAAATAAAAAGCTACATAACGCAGCAATTGGATGTTTATTGTATATACGGTGTCTAGCTCATCCAACCCATTTAATTTGCAAAACAAATGTAATCTAAAATTGTAGCCTTTTACGCGCAGGGAATTTGAATCGTAATTTAATTGCATATTATGCATAGCAACTAGTCTTACGTTCAACATTTGTCACGTAAGATAGTAACCTCCTTACAAGATTTGATTCTTACAAGGTGTTAATTGAACATTGGTTACTATCGTGGTCAACTGATCTCATATCAGGTGGGTATAGCTTTGCGAGATGATATAATCTTTTGCATTTTAGATCATGTATCACATAATACTTTGTAAAGGTAAGTCACGATTACGATGAACTCAAGTCTTTACTCTTTAAAGGAAGCAAATATACGCTACACCCACACAATACCCTACCGTTGTTGCCTCGAAAATATTTGAACAGCTTCAAGTTCTAACTTCTTCTCTAAGCAAATACGAATCCATTTCCCTCTAGAATTGGGAGTGTGTAGACTTTAAAAAACTGCATGTGATATGATAACTTGCATCAGTCCATTAAATGGGCTTATATTAAGAATGTCTTGATTTATGTTTAAACGATGAAGTTGTATCGTAAGATGGCATCCAGATTAAGAATATTGCCGTAAAGATATGACAAGTGTTCCCTGGTGACCTATTCTGACTTCACCAGACCTCTATCGTCAATTTGACTATCACACATTATTATTTAGCATGACTCTTCTTGTTACATAGCTTTGGAGGATTAAGGTGTAGCCTTGGTCGTTGGTGAATGCTAATATATAGCTGTTAGATTGCACCCTCAAATGTATTTCATAAATATATTATAGTGAGATTTATAAATAATTCAACTCATAAGTGTATGACATTACTTAGTTTCCTGTCTTAAATCGTATGACATTGGAAGGTGAGAAGTCCAATGGGATATCCTCTATGTCACAAGGCAAACTATCGTAACGTAGCCAGTGGCAATATAAAAGCCCACTTGTTAACGGGTTGCATGTAATAAAGGGTTACAAAAAAGTAAGCCCCCACCCTAAAATTATATCACGTTTGTTTGCATATAACTCCACACGGAATTGAACGTCTTGAGAAATTGATTTCTACTGAAAAGTCACAAAAAAGGTCAGGGGTTTCTTTCTGGTTGAAAATTATCATACAGGGCAGGACAGGGCGGAAGAATTCCACAAAAGAAGGGTTTAAATGCCGATGGTTTAGGTGCACAATAATATTGTTTTATAAACACTTATTATGTGTGGTGACGTCAGAGCGTCGGTCTATATTACAATTATCGAGGGTAATTATCTCTCCACAAACATTGTTTGGATCAATTTACCAATATTAACTGTAGTCAATAGGACCAACACCAACAGTTACAAGGATATTCCGCTGAAACATGAGCTAAACATCGCAATTGCAACTTATGAAACGTTGCCATCTACACGCTACGCACAGATTATTGTTGATATAACTACAAGGCGTGTTAAAAACAAGTGTCCCTTGTGAAGCATGATTTTTTGGCCATGACAAATATAAAAATTGAATGCGAATTAATAATATTCATGTTTAGCAATCTTTAATATGTCATAAGCATTTTGATCTATCCATTTGGAAGCTTTCGTTATCAAAGTATGGCTAATCTTCTCGGTCGTTTCAAATTTAGTTTGGCCATTTTTTATGTTCAGAGAACTCTTTAATGTTATCAATAATCTATATACCTACTGCATATTGATAGTGAGTTCAATTTGAGCAAAAGAACATATTTTCATCCATATTATCCATGACAATCCACTTTGAATATTAGCATTTGATAGAGGACTGATAGGGCTTGCCAACAGTCTATTTTTTCGAAAACAAAAACACTTTTTAAATTATTTTGGTCCCGCATTGGACACTTTTTAGACAAGCCCTGTAGAGGATACCATATTGCTGATCAAATGAAGATGAAAATGAAAGGTAAAGATGAAATCAGATATATACAAACAACATAACTACCCACACCTTATATCTATAGATCTCTAGACTAGCTAATACTGTATATCAAATGCTACATACTTTTGCTTGATTACTTGAAAATAGATGATGCATTTAAGAATACAAAATGTGGAAATCGAATTAATGCGCTATATTAAACGGCCAAGTGAATTACAGAACAGTCTATATGTAGATTTATTCCCCGGATTAAGCTTCTTCAAAATGTGATATAAATGTCATAGATTTATTTATTATTTATTATACAAATAGGTTTTAGGGGACGAAATCTGCATTTAAAAAACCCGGATATATAATGAATACGTTATATGGATGTACTGTAGTTTTTCCCATAGCATAGTCATGATGCTAGGCTATAACAAATAAATGTTGTTTTAAATACAACAGACAGACATATAACCCATTGTACGTACATGTATTCACGTAATTAACTCATTTTTAATATAACATATAAAACAACCTAACAAGAGGTTTTGTTAGAGAGCTTAATCGTCAAAACAATTTGAAGACATGTTCATGCATGATAACAACCGTTTTCAGTACATTTTTAGAGGTTCAATAAGGTTTCGGAGTTGTTTATCTTGAATCGACAACGGTAAGACGGGTTTATTTTGCGAGGGCAGCTTTAGCTGCCCGAATAAACCCCTCTTACCGTTGTCGATTCAAGATAAACAACGACGAAGACCTTGTTGACCAAACATATTTACATCATTCAAATGTGAATATCGTTTTGGATAATTAATGAAAACAAGTACAAAACTTGTTTTAATAGGCTTAATTTGACATTAAAAAAATAGCTGCTCTTTAAAAATCGAGAAAAAAAAGGTTTACGTTTATTATAATTAGGCCCTTATTTGGACAATGCCCGTTCCCCGTAAATGGGCGATGGAACTTCAGAATGGGCTGGGTTACAAAAGGTAAACATGAGAAGACAAATATATTTTGTAAATAGCATTTTATTCACACACCACCTTTAACATTCAGAGAAAAATTAAATCAAGAATGCGTTTAATTTACACAACACATTTTGATACATGTTTATAGAATATTTGTATAAAATCAAAACACACCCCTCCGTTTCAATAGTGATACGGTCCTGGAGATCAAAGCGAACACATTTCGCGGCGATGATGCAAAAATGGCGATTCTCTTGTGCTCAGGTAGCGACGGTTCGGCTGAAATTGTGGCTTTAGAAGTGAACCTTTACATATGGCCCTCGCCAAGAATATTTTCCTCAGGGGTATAGCTACATTTCGGTATATAAAGCTATTTGCTAACTTTAAGGATTGCATGGCGAAATGCATTTATACGCCGAAAAAATGAACAAATTTTTGCGAACATTTTTGTTTGTTTACAATTTTGCGGTTTCCAAATAAGGTTCGCTATCCTAGTAATTTGCATATGAACAGTGGGTTTATCTCAAATCAACAACGCTTTGTTACTGTACTTAAGGTATGGGGGAGTTGTTGAACTAATGATTATACAACCAAACCTTATGGGTACGTGTCTATATTTCTGGCAAAAGCCAGCGTTGAATTTATATTATGCTTGCGACCGGTTTCAATCTAACATTCATGTCAACATACAACAAGTGAAGTTAACCACAATCAGACCTTATACAAACGCTTAATATTGCTTGTAATCCCGTCAAGTGGATTAACAATGGAGGAATGACGTGACATTATAAACGTTTTTAAGTAGCCAAACCATTAGATTGATTAAAAGTTGCCTCTTGTCAAACATCCGTACGTCACCATGTTATTAAATGCCATTAATTAATAATCCCTTCTATATATTATATTCAAACCCGTGTACTCCAACAATGTTTATCATCACAAGCAATATTTTGCCAACTACTAGCGCCGCAAAAGTCTTACACAAAGTTAAATTATTCCTCGATTTGCTTAAGCCATCTATCTAATTTATATCCACGATTTGGTGTCTACTCTACATCATCCTTCTTGTACCATGTGTCCATTTTCTATTTATATATGACCAAGTTGGGTTTATCTCAAGCCCAATATTGTATAATTCATTCATGAAACATGAGGGATTAGTACACATGATACCCGTTAAGTTTCTGTCTTGCTGTATTTTTGATTGATGTTAACTCGTCCATTCTAGTGTTGTTTTGCCATTTCCTGCTTTCTCATGCAAACAAAAGAGACGTGCTTTCTATTTAATATCCAATATTGAATTAACAATATGTGTATATATTATTATTTCCATCAAACATTGAGTGTAAATGTAGGTATTTTGGATCGAAACGTCACAGCTGGCTGCTACGAACAGTATCAATATGCCGTAATCGAAAGCTGCCATCTTCAAAAATATACATATTACTCAATGCGCTGGTTGTGATGCGTAAAAAACATTGAGCAATATCATTTACTTGCTATCTGATTGATTTTGCATGCTATCTGAGCGATGATGCTCTCCTGTAATATTTTATTGGAGACATCAATTTCCACGAAGAAACACTAACAGCCATTGTATTGATTTGTGGCCCCGTGCTTCAATCCGTGATAGAATCCGTAACAGAAAATTATCGCTCCAATACGGTGTATGTTTAAGCAGCAATTTATAACATTGCTAACCTTTCGCAATGCTACACGTTTGAGAGTATATTTTGTGTTTCTGATGAGCTTGAAAATTAATTGAGTTTTAGTAGAATGTTAAGTTGAGCCCTTGACACCATTCGAATATTTGTTTAAATGAAATTGTGACTTTCAAATTAACGACATCTTATGCCCATAGGAAATTAAACCGAACTTGAAGAAGAGTTAGATCTTACAGCGTTACATTTCAACTTAAAATCAGATATGTAGACAAACACATGGTGTATCATAAAAATCCCGCAACACTTTTTACTTTGAATTATACCTATAGAAAATATTCACTATGAGCCTGAAATGAAAATATAATGTTATCGCTATGATTTCTTGGCTATGTAGGTGCCAAGTTTGAGCAGTATCGGCTAAAAACAACCGAGAAATCGATGATATTATTATGCCACTCTATATTTTAATTTACATAGTTTGTAATCGGCAAAATGCACAGTTGTTGGTCTTGATTATGTTAAAAATCAGCGCTCGCGCTCCCTACACTCTCACGTCTCACATCCACACAACGATAGGCATTTTGAGCTACATGTTACGTTCTAACTTTAAAAAGTGCTCCCGAGACCACCATGTCATATGCAAGAATTAGGAAACCGCATCACCGATGCGGTATATTTTGGGAATGAGATGCATGCGGATGGCTTCAAATCCAATTCAAATCATTCAGTAAAAATACCTTCATCATATCACCGTCATATTAATGTAATTAAACAATATTTTCAAACTTCTTGTGCATTATCCCATGAATAAAATATTCCAGTATTAAGGGAAAGTCACAATTATCGGATTGACTGTCTTATAACGTGTCTTTGTATTGAATGGTTATAATGGTTCTACTAAACACCCAAAATGTTGCTTTTGCTTCAAATAATAATAATAACAATAAAACCATACTTATTGAGCGCATAACACAATTAAGTCCCTATGCGCTATCACAACAACAAAAAAGCAAACATAATCAATAACAACAACATTTCATGATTGAAGAACGATGTTAATTGGATTTTGATGATACGTTACAAATCAGTTAACTTCTAGGTAAATTTCTGGCTCAAAGTTTTTTTTCTTCATGAGACGACAATTTATTTGAAACTAGATCAATCTAAAACTCGGAGGCTAGGATATGTCATCGGTCGCGTCAGTATATTGACATAGATATTGACTGATGGACATGATCGGTCTCGTCAATAACTCTAAAGACAAATATTTCAAAAGAATCATATCGTATTGAAATGCAATTGTAATGTTTAATTATTAAGTAGACTAGCCCGTACGGATGTTGACTTGAAATCTGATGAATTATGCATGAATGAACTTGTACTACTAGTTTATGCAAAAGAGATGAAAAAAGTGAAACTCAGGGTAATACAGAAATAGATGTAAAATAAATAAATATTCGAATTGTTTTTGATATTCTAAATACGCCAATATCAGCTAGGTGATTTAGAATTACGTATCTAAATAATAATAAAGAAACATTATTATAACCCAGTTTTTACGTGAACGTTGCTCAGGGGATCCAACTTCTGAGGTGAAGCGTATGTAAGGCTCTTACCCAACGATCCTCTTTATTATTCATTTATTATTTGCAATTTTTATTTTTTATTTTTTAAATTTATATTTTACTATTCTTCCTCAAAGCAAGAGTTTTATTAGCACAGTAACTTTTCTTTACATCATATTATACATTCTTATGAATCCAACATTTTTAAATGTTAAAACATTCTCAATACAGGAGTTATAGTTTAAATATTGTTGTTAATTTGTATCAAAATATAATCATTCATGTAGATGTACATGTATCATTACTGACCAGCCTAGAGAAATCACTACGTGATCATAATGTAAACATTGCCATGAGAAACAAACCCTAATGTTGAGAAAGTTTCTGGTCCAGCAAAAGAAACTGCGTCCGGTTTTGGTCAGGAAAAAATCTACGGTTACCTATTAGGCTATGTTATGTAAAAAAAATAAGCACATCGCAGAAAAGATTTTATATGTTTACATAAACATAATTATAACAGATATTCATTCTTACAAACGTAAATGATGAGATTTGGAAACGGTCAAATCCAAATATTTACATAATGATGATATTCTTCTTTTACGTTCAAGCGAATACACAATTCCCGTTAGCCACTTTGTTATCATATTGATCAAGTGTATTTGTGCTTTTTGCTGCAGATTTGTCAGCGTTAAGATGAAAAATTAGTTCACTACTTAAAAGCTATTAAATCTGGTTTTGTTTTTTGTACTCTCGCGAGTCAAGCCCTATACGATGTAGAATTTGGCTAAAAACAATACAAGTTCAAGAGCATCATCATTCTGTGTGCCTAAAATAACCATTTTCTTAGAGTTGTGGCTAGTTTATATCTAATATATAGTTGGATTTGTTCTCAGAAACGTGCAACAAAGTCACATTGGTATAGTATGTGAAAAATGATCTCCGTTTTGGAGTTGCAAAAACTGCAATGATCACTGTCTTTTATTTTCATTTTTATAAATCAGACTATTTGTGCCCAGTATTTTGTTTAGTATTTTGTACTGGAACCAATGGAGTTCAGCCTCCTTTGTAATTTGCATAGGTTGGTAACATATTCGATGCCAATCCTTTAGTGTGATTGTGACTTTTAACTCCTTTTGCCATTTCATTGGACTGCTACAAGATGTCTTAATACCTTTTTTTTTAGCAACAGTCTATAGAACGATTTACAACCTTTCCTCGCTCCTAAGAGCAGATCATACACCATTGGTTTACAAGGTTCTAGCTCAACGTTGACTATAAGATATCCAATACGAAGCTGTACCATATTGTTTACATCTTAAAGTCAAAGGGGCATTAAGAGATATGGTGCCCTCAAATACAAAAATATATGATAACAACTGGGATTTGTATATTTTCACAATTGTATTACATGTATGAACTTACATCTATAAGAATTAAGAAGAATCAGCCCTCTTTGTACAACAAAACGTCGATTCAAAGATACTGGTAGAGCCGCAACCAGCATTTTACATGGTTAAGGGTAGTATTCCAACATATTTAAAACATTGTTTTAATCAAGTTTTGCTGGTGGTTTTTTTTAGTAAAAACAACAATAATGGCAATTTTTAATGTTCATCTTGAATTCTGAAGTAAAAAAATCAACATTACATTGTGTTCCTTTAATAGGTGTTTCCCTCTACGGGTATAGTACAAAGCAAAAACTGGTGCGGTTTTATGATACACCCTGTACATTCATAATGGCTGTGTAAATATAATATGATTTTGTCAATGTTGTTGTTTGAAATGCTTGTTGTTTTTTGTTTAGATTATGTACACTATATAGTCTATTCTTTAATTGATTGGATATACAAGCATTTTGATACCATCCTTTCCCTTTCAGTGTTACAAGACATCACCCCGTGAAATTACAAAATGAAGATAAAACTGCTGCACTATGAATTCATTGCAATGTACTTGATTCAAGTAATATGTCATGTGTTATCGTATTTGCATTGTCTACATCCACGAAGTTGTTATTCGGTGCCATTTCATTAGTAGATTGAATTTAATCTAAAAGTCTGACCTTTAACGTTTCCGTGGTTTGGATCGTAATTGTGTTTCCTATCAGTTGTAGCTCTAGTCAGACCTATTTGAACCCAACATTATAGAACTGTCGCGTCAAAGTACAAATCTCTCTTCCTAAATGCATGAGGTGAAAAGGATCAGTTAACAAAGACACCATGGTGGTCATTGGTAGACGATTACCAGGTGACATTATTAAGACACTTAAATCCTGAGGGCACAAGTCAAGCAGATGAGGAGAAAACCTAGATGGCAAAGAAAAAAATATCAAATACATTGCTTGGATACAATTAACTTGAGTTACATCAAAACATGAATAGTGTCCCTACTCCCTACCGACCTTTATACCATCTGATCTTCCTTGTTTTATTGTGTACCCAAAAAGAAACTCCAAACGAAACGAAATATGACTAATCATGCTGGAAATAGTTTATGTTTATAATTTTGTGTGTGAGCAAAATACCGGGCGCAGAGGTAACAGGAGGAACTGGATGCCTTGAACAAGTTTGCAAATATTTCTAACGCTGCGGAGCACCTGGAAAACAAACCGATATACTCTGATGACCTGCTAATTATCGTTAAGCATTTAAGGTGTATTATTGTATCTATCGCTTCGTTTATGAAGACAAACATGTACAATTGTCATCGAACGACGGACAAAAATCCTGACTCTCGGAAAGTAGCCAGTGAGGCCTAGACTTGTTGGATCTTCTTATTACGGGAACAACACGTTTCCAAATTCAGTCAAGAAGTTGCGATATACTAAGGCCTTTTATTTTTCAAAGAAGCAAATAACACCTGATACCCTCAACTTTCGGCCTCAAAACATTTGGACATCTTCAAGTATAATGTCCTGCTCTAAACCAACACGAATCCATCTCGCTCTTAACTTTGAGTGCTTACAAAACTGTACGTGATGCTCTATCTTGTGTTCATGTTTTGTGTCTTTTTAACACTTTTCACGCGGCAGTCGTCTGCAGACGACAAAATATCTGGAATCACCATGAAAAATGCATTAAAGTACAAACATGTCTAGTAATGATTCAGTAATTCTTTGAAAGTTGGGAAAGATTTCTGACAAATCTGTTTTGTAATTATGATTAAACTCTTGCCGCGTGGAAAGTGTTAAGAACTTATTATACTTCGTGCTTGCACACAATTTTCTAAATTTATATTAAAACGATGATGGATCTATTTCTTCAAGGTGGCATTGCAGTTAAGAATGTTGCCGCAGAGCTGTCACAAGGAGTCCCTGGTGGTGAGGCGATAAAGTGTTACAACGTGTCTAGCCTAACTCCAGCTGGACCTCAATCATCAATCTAATACACCCATAGTGTTGTATCGGGACTCGTGTTGTCACATAGCACAGCAAAGCGACCGTGTATGTACGATTGGAGGATTTAGACTTGGGGTTTGTTTAATGCCTTACACCTGTGATATTGTTGAACAAACCCTTGATGTGGCGTGACCTCAGTTGACGTAAAATGCATAAGGCTAAAAAGGATTGTCTCCGACTTATTGCAATCATCGTGTCACGAGGTATAGGTGGTAAACCTGACTGGGGAGTCCTATTTTAGTCTATACGCTGGCGCACTCGGTATTTGTGCGAAGGGTTCCGGGCTCGAATCTCGGCTGGTGTTCCGAAATGTCGCTTGGATATCTCGTTGAGTTGTTATATTGATAGGCAACGGTATTTCACTAGCAAATGTAATGTAGTGAACTGGACAAGCTTCGTCGGTGTTAATGCTAAGTTACTGCGACTAAGAAAACTTGTTATTTACCCGCCGCTCGCATTATCCAGAGAATAAATTACTGACTAAATCAGGTCGAAGATGGACATGGACATGATATCAGTATATAAACTCAACATCACTTTGTATAACGTGTCTAAATATAACCCACATTTTATGTCATTAATGTAGTTGTGATTTAGGGTACCACCAAGAAGTGTTGTAAGAGAACACTTCCAAAAAAATGAAACATGTTCATGCATGCTTAAAACAATGTTTACCCGCTCATCGCCGTTGTTTTTAGGACATTTCCAATAACAGGATTACACAATGATAACTTGCAACGTGTAACGTTTCTATACTACCTTGTGCAATAAGTTAATAACTAGTGTTAAATTTAAGTATTGTGGCCGCTTTTACTTTAAGTGCATGACAACAACATGTGAAGTGAAGCACATACGAGAGCTTGTTAAATTCTATATATTGCTTGTACCTCATCATCAGACGCCTATCAAGTTAATTAAAGAATGGGGAATGACGTTATAGGTGGGTGTAGCTCAATCACGCATTATTTCATGTAGTAACACCTCTCCGAAGATATAGTTACTCCATTCCAAACAGTCAAACCACGTTCACAATATAGTGTTGTTTTACCGCCTCCAACATTCCCTTGCAAACTTAATAATGAGGAACCTGATTTGAGCTGAATTTTCAGCTGCTGTTTTTGCGCTCTCGTTCATCATATTACAGATTTGAAAAGTGTCGACAGAATATAAACAATCAAAATCCTCTCTTTACCTACAATGTGAACTAATGTACATTGTTCTTACTTAGGTGGTATAGTAGCAGTAGTCCTATAATCAGGATGACAATCTTAATAAGTTAGGGAAATAAAGTGCCTTGTTCTTATTACTGTAATTATGCAAGGATCACAGAATTCTACAATCCGACCCAGACTGATAACAAGCAATCACATTATTTACCAGTGTGGAATCGATTGAAGGTAACATTGAAGTGAGTGAACCAAACGCTGCCCCTGTGAACATGATAGTTGAATTATGCAGTGACGGTTATGATGCGTAAATAATTGGGCAAATATCATTTACCTCCTATTTCATTTGTAAAGGTATCAGAGCGATGACTCTATCTTGCATAACTGTAGTATAGACGTCTATTTCAACGAAGAAACAACATCCATTGTATTGATTTGTGGTCATGGGGACCGGGTTTCAAACCTTGATAAAATCTTTAAAGGATTTACACGGTGCACGTCTTTGAACAGTAATTTATAACATTGCTGACCTTTAACAATACAAAACATCTTGAGGTATATTAATTGTGTCTTTGATGATATTGACCATTGATTAATTAGAGTTCTAGATGAATGTTTAGTTAAGAGCTTGACATCTTTTCAATGTTGATTAACTGAAATTGTGACTTCCATTTAAATTTACAAATCATACGTGTGTAGAAATATTATAGAACATGAAGGATTCAGATAATATCAGCCGATATATCGAATGGCTGGTTGCCTTATGGTAAAATGATGTCAATATTGTTTGGTTTAGTTTGTTTGTTGTTTATGATCGATGTCTTCAGTGAAACGACACACGTTTTAAGTTCCATATTCCCTAGGGTATATATTAACACTTTGGACGCGGCTATTATCGGTTTAACATTATACAAAACATATTTTTCAGAAACCTTTCCCGATTTCCTAAGTCTATCTCAAGGATTACTGAACCAATACTGGGTATGATTTTAATTGTACTTATTTCAATGCATTTCTCATGGTGATTCTAAATATGGTAATGACATTCAATAATTTTGACATTTTTTAAACATTTCATGACATTTTGGAATGTCGTCTGCAGACACCTGATGCTAGGAAAGTGTTAAGTGCCCTCGCGTATTAGTACTATAAAAGTATCATCACATTCGATCACAATATGCGTAAAAATGAAACAAGGCAGCCTTGTGATATATCTAAACTAGTATATTCTGTTCACCTGGTAGAATTAATAGGTCAATGTGTTTACATGGTCTATATCCACGAGTCTCATTCTCCCCCACATTCTATTTGTAAAGTGAATTTAATCTAAAAGTCTGACCTTTTTACGCTCAGCTACTTTGGACAGTATTTTAATCGCATATTATGTATGGACACTTGTCAGACATAGCTGAACCAAATTTATAGGACTGTCACGTAAAATAGTATAACTTCTTTAAACAAGATGAATTTAACGTGAGATAACATAATAATGCACAGTCATCGTCATGCTTGTTGGCAACTGTGGGGGAAACTAGGCAAACGTATTTGATTAACGATAATGATAGGATTACGAGATGATACAATTAATAGTTTTAACCCAAGGTCACAAACAAGGATAGGGTGGGGGAAACTGAATGCTTTCTAAGGGATGCATAAATAAGATTGCGACATTTGGATACTTATGTGAAGGCGTCTATGTCGAACAACTTCTAAGATCTAACCGTTTGTTCCTTTATATATCTGAGGCTGGTCGGTTTGTCACGGACGGACATTTTTGCAAAACACGGGAGGAAATGGTTTATCAAAACAAACTACTTGTACTTATTCAAACGTTTTATGTATTATGTTGAAGAGTATCATCAACTTCATTGAAATTATAAAATTTTGGTGGGTGTGGTTTGTTACTAAGAATAGACACAATTAAATATTTTCGTCACGGACGGATAAGATAGAAATAGGGTTCTCTATTTTACGTAGTCTTTCGTCATTTCTATCTAAATCATTAGTTACTCCCCAATGTTTTCTGGGCTAAACAATATCTAAAACACATGGCTTTATAACCTGATGCACAGTTATTGAAAACTTACCTTAACTTTTACCAGACAGGGTTTGACAATTTGTGTCACGGACGGACATTTTTGGGCGTCACGGACGGACACAAATGTTAACCACGAGAATAACGTTTTAATTGCTTCTTATTTACACTGTAACATGGAGAATTCAAGAAAAATGACATCATATACCTCAATATATAGTGGGAGTAAGTGTAAGGTAATGATTTATGGGTAGTAAAGATTACCTTGTGTACATGAACAACATATCAAAATTCAATATGCTAAATCCAGGTTTAGTCAAGCTAAAAAATGTGTACTTTAATTGGTTCTCATCCGAATTGCGTAGGAAAAGTCGACATCGGTGATGGAATGGACGTACCCATAGCGTATTGAACGTATACATAGCGTATGACTTACGTATTGATAGCGTATCACGAACTTATAACAAACTCATCACAGCGTATCACAGCGAATGCGAGCGTATGACCAACGTATGCTTAACGTATTCGTAGCGTATGTCTGCCGTGTTCGACGTATCCTCAGCGTATCCTCGGCGTACAACGAACACGTGACTAATGCCGCTGCAGAAATTGAGTTTCGTACACGGCGGGACAAGTGTTGCCAGTTCAAGTAAACGCAGCCTAGATGATAACTATTAACATATCTAAAAGGATAAATCTATAGGTCAATCCCATAACTTACGAGTAACGTACCTCTAACGTATGTCAGCGTATGTCAACGTATGTCTAACGTATGTCAACGTATGTCTAACGTACCACGAACCTATCGGGAACTTATGCAGAACGTATTAAGCACACGTTGAGCACGTCGAGAAATTGTGAACATGCTCTATAATTTTTCGCGGGCTCGACGTGTTTCAAATTTTCACAGCGTATCACTGCGTGCTCTTAACGTAAACGACGTATTCCCAATTTACCCCTAACTTATATCAGCGTACACCAACGTATCTAAATTCAGCTCAGTATCACCTTATAATCTATTGAAGTAAACTACTTATAAAACATTGCACGAGCGGCACGACCCGTGCGAGATTGTGATAAGAATTGTACAATACTGGCCAGATGAGACCTCAATTGACATTCAGAACTCAGGTACTTTGCTCACGTTGTTGTCCAGAACAAATCAGAGAGAGACCATCAGTGGCATTCGCGCTGTTAATATAGAGTATAGTGTGGGTCAGAACGAACTAAGCATAACTTTTCGTCGGACAACTATTTTCATCCTGATCAAAAATCAAAATCTTTAAACAAAAGATAAATTAATAAGTTACCGGCTATCTATCTATCTAGCCTATTTCACTCCACTGCAGAAGGAAGGCCTCTTCATCAATTTTCCATTTCACTCTGTCCTGAGCTGTCCTCTTCCAAGTAACGTTGCCATACTCTATGATGTCGTCTATCCACCGTCTGTTTGTTCTGCCTCTTCCTCTGGTGAATGCTCTGGGGATCCAGTCTGTTAATTTATGAGTCCATCTGTTATCTTTCCTCCTGGCTAGATGGCCAGCCCATCTCCATTTTTTTGATTTTATTTCCAGTATGATGTCCCTCACTTTTGTTTTCTTCCTTAAATCTGTGTTGGTCACCCTGTCCCTTCTTGTAACGCCAATCAATATCCTTTCCATTGCCCTCTCAGTGAATTTTAGCTTCTTCTCCAATCTCTTAGTTGTTGTCCATGTTTCAGAGCCATACGATAGCACTGGGATGATACACTGGTTGAAAATTGGTCGCTTTAGTGACAAAGGTAGCTCTTCATCACGAAAGATAAAGCTGAGCTTACCAAACTTCACCCATGCTAGCTGTATCCTTCTGTTCACTTCCCCTGCTGTTTCATTTTCCAGAGAAATCTTCTTGCCCAGGTATATATAACTGTCCACTCTTTCTATGGTTTTTCCTTGAACTGTTATAGCATAATCTTTCAGCTTGTTGCACATCATCACTTTTGTCTTCTTGATGTTCATGTTAAGTCCAGCCTTGTTGCTCTCTTCACTCAGTTCTCGGATCATCTTCTGCAATTTCTGGGGCTCATGGCTGAGAAGTAGGATGTCATCTGCAAATCTGAGATGGGTAAGGTGTTCACCATCAACTATAACTCCCATACCTTGCCAATCCAGGTTTCTGAAAACATCCTCCATGGCTGCAGTGAATAGCTTTGGGGAGATCGGATCACCTTGTCTCACACCTTTCAGAATTTTGAAGGCTTCGGTTGTGGTGCTCTCCAGGTGGATTCTAGCACTTGGATCCTTTTCCAGCGCATTTAATAGAGACTGGTGGTCTAGACTGTCAAATGCCTTCTCATAGTCTACAAAACCGAGACATAAATTGAAGCGATATTCTTTCGACTTCTCTATAACCTGGCTCAATGTTTGAAGATGGTCTGATGTCCTGAATCCTGCTCTAAAACCTGCTTGTTCTCTGGGCTGGTTTTCATCAAGCTGTTTCTCAACTCTGGCAAGAATAATTCTTGTAAAGACTTTGTACATGTGAGGCAGCAGGCTGATAGGTCTATAGTTTTTTATGTCCTTCATATCCCCTTTCTTGAACAATATAACAACCTTTGATTCGTTCCACTGGGTAGGCACTTTCTCAAGTTGCATGATCTTGTTGAACAGTTTGGTTAGGATTGTTACAGTTTCTTCTCCTCCTAACTTGAGAATGTCTGATGTTAATTGATCCTCACCAGGAGCCTTTCCTTTCTTCATCTTGTTTACTGCACTCTCCACTTCTTCCTTGAGAATAGGTGGAACATTCTCTGCTTTTCTACTCCAGTGTTCGTTCTGTCTCCAGTCTGGTTTGTCTGTGTTGTATAGTTCTCTGTAGAATTCTTCAATGGTCTTTGTTATTTTTACTTTGTCTGTAACTTCTGATCCATCCTTTGTTTAATTGCTGCTAGCAGCTTCCTCCCTTCTTCCCATTTCCTATTGATGATTTTTGGTCCTTTGTTACTTTCTAGTACTTTCCTCACCATTTTAGTTACCGGCTACGTATAATTATAGAACTGTATTTTGTCGCCTTCAAAAACCATTTCGATGCACTATATGAACTTCAAATTCAAACATTAATATACGGTACCCTTAGTAACGCGTATTGACTTCATCGGCATTACGTTTTATTCCCTTGCTGTTATGAAACTTATCTTGACATTAAGCGGAAACCTAAGCGTTTTCAACGTTAAACATCTATGACACCTACCGTATTACAAGTGTCAAGAGGTTCCCTATTGGTTTAAAATGAGCATAACTAAATCTAGAGATAGAAGGTTTTAAAATGTCTGTTGATCCCTGGACGTTACCATATTGTTGAACAGACCCTTGGCCTTGGTATGGCTTGACCTCAGTTGATGTAAACATTGTCAAGGCTAAAAAGGGCAGAGAGAATTAATTCCATGCCATCGGTTAGTGTCATATTAAATGGCCATAGCTTTCTCGTACTGCTTAGAAGCTACAACTTGTGTAATTGGCGAATTCATGGGAATTAAGAGCTATTAAGATGATCTCCGACAATCATATAAACGTTTAAACTGTGTAAAAAGGAGACAATCATATGTTTTAGAGCAGAGTTGAATCATACGTGGATTGAAGTCAGTGTGTTCCATGTGATCGGAGCTTTGTTATTTTGTACGTTATCTAATCTGGGATGATTACTGCATCAATAGAATATAAAGTATAAAGTCATGAATATCGAATCGATTTCATGGTCAGACTATCTTTCGAATAACAGTGCTCAAATCCAATAAAGGATGAGCTATATAAAAATTCAAAGTTTAGACCTTCCGAGAAAGGGAGTCGTTACTCTGAGTTTCATGCTTAACGCATGTATGTATGATTAATGTATCAATTAAGCACGATATCTGGCACGTTTATGAGAATGCTGCATCGTCCTCTGAAATAGGTTCTGACGTCACTGGACAGAGGTGGATGAACGGAGTATGGTCATATCGTCAGCCTGCTTCGATAATTGCCTAACTCAATTTTCAGCGAAATTGAGGTTTTTTTGCATAAATCATGACTTCATTACATTATGCACATGCTGTCATAATACCTAAGTCATTGACCAATCAAAAGTGTTGATAAATGCACAATTACCATTCTGCCTAAGTCAGCATTGTGAGTTAGGCAGATTGTACTAATGATGAAAATGGTTTAAAATGGGTCGTATTAACTCGTATAGGCATATAACAAGCCAAATTTCACTTAAAGGTATATATCCCCAACCTAATTCTATCCAACAGTTACTGCTCCTGTTGGAATTCACCTGCACTATTCATGTTGCTATTCAACATATCGTCAGCCTGCTTCGATAATTGCCTAACTCACTTTTCATACTTTTGTTATTTTCTAAGAACTAGAAAAAATGAACTAGGCAATTATCGAAACAGGCTGACGATATTAATTTTGTCCGAATAGAATCGTAAAGTGTGGGGTGTGTGGTGTGTGTGTGGATTCCTTGATAATGCAAATAACGATGCAGAGTTGTATTTGTATGTAATACATGAGAAGACGCAACTAATTTCAAATTTAATGAGTTGTAATCTGTAGGTGGCCTGAAAACCTAAGTTTTTAGATTTTGGAGTTATGATTTTAACATAAATCTGCTTCAAGTTATCTATATTATCTCAAATTAATTTAGCTTTTTACATTAACTATCAATTGTTGCTTTATCTTAATTTTTAAAAGAAATCAGATTTTTGTGTCAACAAATAGCATTTCAGGATGAGTTTTTCAGCATATTCAAATAAGAAACGGACGTTGATAAAATGGCTAATAATAAACACAAAATGCGCGAGTCCTACAGGAAACAATCGGGATGTTTGCCTTTAAGAGCAGGATAGAATAATACGCTTTGGTGTGTAGTTTGTAATATTGCTACATATACACACCTGTCAGGTGGTAATATTGCGGACTCTTACAAATTTGGAATTTTCTTCATTGGTAAAATTTATCTATAGATCTGTATCTTTAGCTGTTGAAGAAAGGTCTGGAAAAAGCTTGTAAGCAAATTAAAAAAAAAAACCAGAACAAATTCGGACAGTAAATTGAAAGGGCCTACCTTACATCTCTTCGTAGCGAGACGAAGATGGCATCGTATTCTGAATTCAGCTCGGAATCACTTTGTGATAATCTAATGAGGTAAACTACTTATAAAACAGCGCACGACCCGTGCGAGATTGCGATAAGAATTATACAATACTGGCCAGATGAGACCTCAATTGACATTTAGAACTCAGGTACTTTGGTCATGTTGTTGTCCAGAATGAATCAGAGAGAGACCATCAGTAGCATTCGCGCTGTTAATAAAGAAGACAGGGTGAGTCAGAACGTACTATGCATAACTTTTCGTCGGACAACTATTTTCATCCTGATCAAAAAGAAAACTCCTTTAAACAAAAGATAAATTAATGGGTTACCGGCTACGTATAATTATAAAACTTTATTTTGTCGCCTTCAAAAACCAATGTTTTTTTCTCGATCAAATTTGGAGAAAATGTGAAATTACCAACATGTATGGTTAACGCACATAATCCGTTAAGCCTGGTAGCAGTTGTTGACATAACAAAGTGCGAGTGGTATTGTTTCGTAACCGGTGCAAAGTTTGGCTGCATACATGTACTGTATATCATGAATGTTAATGATTTTATTTTGTCGAGGATATTTGCGAATCAGCTATTGGCTGTAGATAAACCTTGGCACATCTGCAACATTCCTGCTGTGTTTTCAGAAATCTTATTTCAGCTTCCAAAGCATTGAGTCTTTGCAGTATGTTTGTACATGTAGATGCCATATCGAAATGATGGAACAGACAGTACCGACTTATATAGGCCAATCGATAGCGGATGTAAACCCGGCCTGACTTAAAAAGTTATTGTTAGATGTCGATCATCTTCATGGGTTGACAACAATGACAACCAGGGGCGTAGTTCATGACGAGCGATGTAGAGGTCCTGGCAAGATCGCCAATTGTAGCGGGGTTAAGACTACGCCTACAGTTTCGTGCGGTATTAAATTCAGAATTAATATTAGGTTATCTATATTAATCAATTATATCTATCCATTGCAACTGAATTGAGTAACGGTTACCAGGGGCGGATCCAGGATTTCTGAAAAGGGGGGCGCCAATGCGGGGGTCAAGGGGGCGGCAGTCCATTGCTGGGGTGAAAAGGGGCGGAACCACCCTACGATTTGTTTACATATTTAAACCTCAAAGTCATCGATTTGCAGCCATTTCTGAACACAATGTTCATTTTAATGAAGGACAAATGTTTTCAATAATCATATGGATTTACCATTCATACATCATTTAATGATGTTGTTCCCTTAGCATCTAAAAGAGGAAACTTAAATAAATGAACTGAAACTTAAACACACCTTCAATTTCGCAAGCATATTTACAGCAATGATCATTTAAAATAGTCGAGTTGATACATTTTGATGGTGTGGTTGAAAATCAATGCATGAAAGACGAGAAAATACAATCGAGGTATTTGTATTTTATTTTTTAAATTTATTTATTTGGGCCTTACAACCCTGGATAACCCAAGAAAGCCTCGTTGAAGCTTATTTCCATTGGGGTCCGTTAGATGTGTGAACAGCTACAGACCGGGATGATCCCCTACTCTTTACGAAAGAGTCTGTAACCTTTTAACGTGCTCGTGTATTGCTCTTCCGATATACGGGACCACCATTTTTATGTGACTTCCGAACCACTGATTTTTGCTGCCATTAGGAAATCGTCACAATCACTTCGCTTCATTTACCAGGCTATCCGACACGGCGCACACAATGTATCAGCACTTAGATTGTAATATCGATCCTAACAGCTCCCCAATCTCGCTTGGGTCGACGAGGCAATTGAGACTAAGTACCTTGCCCAAGGATACAAACACGTTGGCTGTAGCGGGGCTAGAACTCACAACCTTTGCATTGTGAGACCGGCATGCTATCCACTAGACCACACGTGCTCTCGTATAACATCAATACTAATAGACGTATAACATCAATACTAATAGACGTATAACATCAATACTAATAGACGTATAACATCAATACTAATAGACGTATAACATCAATACTAATAGACGGTCAAACCTAGAGGATGAAAACAAAATGAATGCGCGTACATCGACCTTAATGATTCCTACCTTGAATATAATATTCCGTTTTCATGGGCTTTTCATGAGCTTAGTATTCATCTTTGAACAAGCTCTCCCCGTACCGCGGAACATACTCACCGATAATACAAATGACTTAAATAATCCTCAAATCTCGCTATGCCAGTAGTGACGTTAGAGAGGAACTAAATCCTTTGCATACAGACTACAAGAAGCCAATGCAAGCCGGAAAGCTAATATAATACTTTTAGCCTGATGGAAATATTTGAACGCGATTAGTATTCGAACGTAGTTTATTTAGGCTTTACTGAAACAGGGTGTCCCAATTTTATAAAAAAGAGATTTAAAATATATTGTAGGAGAGTGCGTACGATGATACAACAGCTATATGCAATAAATGCAATTACTTTTTAGTAGGATCGTCTGGGAGTCAATGCACTCAGTAATTTCTTAACATTTCTGCCCAAATTGATGTGCAGAGCAAATGCATAGGGCGTCTCGAGAGTTTGTTTGTATTATTTTAAAGCTTCGTATCCCTATTTAGATAATTCGGAGTGTTATCCATCCGGCGGAAACTACCTAGGAAAAGGATTCTAACAAACACACAATTAGTTTTCTCACATCCAAAAAAAACACAAACAACGAGGTGCAATTTTCACATGCTAGTTTATTTGCTACACAAAATGCGACTCTTACGCTGATTTATGAAGTGAGGGCGTTTCTCGAAACCACTAGACTTGATGTGGTGGCTTAGGGGGGGGGGGGGGCGGGGGGAGGTACCGCGCCATTTTGTCCCGAAGCAATGGTCATGACGTCATATTTTGGTCGATTTTCTGAACTTTTGTATTGGATTTACGTGCAAAATATATGCCCTTGGCAGCATACTTTCCCGGGTGTGTGGGTGCACTTTAAATTTCAGATGTTCTAAAATGGACGGATATCTAACCAATTTGATAAAAAAAACACGATCCACACACCCTAGAATTGCAAAAAAAGCATAAAATAAGTCCACTTTTTTGTGCCTTTGAACAGAGTGGCGGCCGGGATTGTAGAATTTAACACAGTGCATTAACCCATGACCCATGATATAAATAAATTATTTGCGATGAATTTTTCCAATTAGCACGGTTAGTGTAGTGGATAGAAAGTCGACATGAGGAGCGAAAGGTTGTGGGTTCGAGCCCCATTAGGAGCACTTTTGTTTTATATGCTGGATTTGCTTAGCATCATCTGTATGCTTGCCCACGCGGACGCCACACTGCTGGCGTTCACCGTATCAGTTACGCCATTTTTTTCTCTCGAAAATGTCAAAAAAAATTACCGTTCTTTTAAAAATAAGGATTATAATCAAATTACAAACACATTTTGTGCGAGAGCAACACACACATTTGGCAAAAATGGCACAATAAAAATCCGTTCGTTATAAATAAATGGACATGGTTAAATAATAAAACTATCACAATTACAGTCGTGGATCTCTGTGGCGTGCGTAGGTTGGCCATGTCGTTGGCAATCGGAAATCACGGGTTCGAATTTTCAATTTCTTTTTCTATTTTTTAAACTTGATGGTAGATTAATGTAACATCATTGTTATGTCAATTTTTATCAATTATAAATGCCGCCCATGCGTTTATAGTTTTCTTTTTATTTATTTATCTATCATAAATGTATCCTTGATGTATTTAACTTTGTATCTAAACAATTAAAATGCGTAAACAATTATATTATTGCTCGATAAATAGAGTGATTTAACTTAAGTTCAGTTTGATAATATGATAGCAAAACTTGTTGTAAAACCATTTTACCAGTGTGTCCAACAATTTCTCCTTTGCACACTTTGGTAATACATTCAGAGATGTCACTTTTAGCTTGTTATAGCTAGGCTCAATTATAAGCAAGTTTGCGACCGGGTTTGCGACCTCTATGATTTTAGGCTGGTAACACAATCCCACAGTGCATTTCGTTAAAACAGTGTAAATTATTTTTCCACGATACGTATCACGTGATAACCACGATCGATTTCGCAAAATATTGCAAAATAGCGCGGTACCCCAGCCCCCCCTAGTGGTGGCTGTGTATTACAAATGTATGTTTTATATCATATTAAACACTTTTAAATAGTAGCTGGAGGGAGAACATTCGCTGAAGTACATCCATACAAATTAAATTAGGCCTGCCGAATGAGTGATTTATAAAATGTATGGGTAAGTAGCTTTTGTTTACGGAGCTTATTTTTACCATTTGCTTGTAAACACCCTACGTGCAATCGCCTCCAAACGTGGACGTAGTAAAGAACTATCCAACCGAGAACGGTGTGTATCACATTTTAATCGACATAACGAGGACGTTTTTGTGTATAAGTTACACCTTTTTTTTACAAAATTGTATCTACCATCCGTGAACGGTATTGGTACCTGTGACTGAGGACCTTATTTAAACGTGCTTTTAAATGCATTTTTGGTTTAATTGCAGCCCCATGCACCTACAATCTCGGCCAATATTGTTGGAACACTTTTATACGTGTGTTTAAAAACTCCCCCTCTCCCCCTGGATCAATGTTGAAACATGATTTTTGGGTTACGGGATACTGGGAAGGGCCAACATTGCCCAGTGGGGAGGGGGGGGGGGGGGTATTAATGTTTAGGAAAGGCTTTAAGCCTTCCGTCAAAGACAGCAATGTTTTGATATTGTACATTTTGCGCAAACGGGAACGCACGAAAGGGTAATTATTACATGGATGTTCCAACTAATTATGGCCGCGATTGTAGTCTAGAACACGGTTGGCGAAAGGTCCACGATTAGATGGTTAGAATCTGTTGTGTGTCCACGGTTGCCGGTGGAAAAGCACGCTCAGACCTAATTGGATGATGCATAGTGTGTTGCCCAAAATAAAACATTAATGTACTTCACCAAATATTTCAAAACAATTTCTTGACACGTACAAATTGGGCTATACCATTTTGATACACACACACACCCCTGGAAGACATTACCCCAATCGCCATTGGGAGGGTGCATTTCAAATGGGGTTACCTGAATGGGCGACTCCATTTAAAATCTACACTCCCTGTGTGGAAGATTAAGGTGGATGTCTTCCAGAGAGGGGTATGGATATCAACTGGATCCGGAATAGCCCATTCACTCGGTTCAAGCGCTGGTTTATTTAATAAAAATAGGTTCTAAGGGGTTTCCAGAAGTCGATGATAGGATTTTTTCTTTATTCTAAGTGAATTTGTTGCAAGTATTATACACATTATCAATTGAGCAATGGGTTCTTGTGCCTGATATTTTATTTAGTGTTTTATTTTCTGTCTAGAGAAAATTCAACGAATCTACCATAATTCGAGTTTTAACTTTTACTGAGTGTTATATGATTTACTCGCTACATATTTAACATGTACGCATCAATGGATACACTCCCATGACAGTCTACCCTGAGAGACCTCACCCAGGGTAGACTATATAGTAAGTAAAGTAAACTAATGGAACTAGCGGGTAACGCAGCACGCACTGGCGCCATTCGAAAACAACAGCGTTGCGTATTTTAAGCGAACTGGTGCGTGCTTATTAGCACGAAAAGCAAAACACGGGATACGCGGCGCATGGGAATTTCGCTGATCCCCTGCGGGCAGACTTTACCATCCACTTTGTCGATGATCAGAATAAGGGATTTAAATCCTTCTAAATAGGCTTTTGGAATTTTTAAAATGAAAATTTCTTTTCATGTTCTGATAATGCTCTGAAGCTTGTAGTAAAATGTAGTAAAGTGAAATTCCTGAAAAATACGAAATGACACTTGACAGCCCCCTTAAAAGCAAAATATTAGATAGTCTATTATTCATGGAATAAAGGTAAATATTATATTGCGGTTTTTCTCGTATAGTCTTCCCTGCGTGAGATCTCTCAGGGTAGACTGTCATGTGAGTATATAAATTCATTGCTGCGTATTTATATAACCTTGATATAAGTATATAAATATATATATATATATATATATATATATATATATATATATCTTATAAGAGGATCTTTGTTCCATGTAGTCAATAAACAATATCGCATTACCGTTACATCCAAACAGGGAAAACCCCGTCCATGCCCACGTGTTCCGTTGATTGGGCCTTTCCGTTGGAACAGTTAACGTAGAAATTCATAAACTTTAGCAAATCGTTTCCAAATTTGGACCTATTCAATTTTAAACCTCACTAGAGGACCATCAGGCGACCAATTACAGTAATGATCCCGTTCGTCTTGTTGTGAGATAGATTAACCCTAAGCTTTCAACCACTCATTCATGAATTACACGCATACCGATTGAATTTATAGCTTGGTATCGCATCAGGTGACAAATACAATGAAATCTTGGTAACTTTAGGTTTTAATCTATTTGTGTACGTTTCAACATAATCGAATAAGGAGGGATTTGAACAATGAACCACATATTCACTGACATAAGACGTCGCTAAGTATAGAAACGTATGTCGCAAATACCTGGTAACTGCTACCAGAGAACAATGCAAATATTTAAATTACAACTATAGAAATATTTGCATCTGTCAAAGTTTATTTTTCATGGTTGGTTGCACGTATGGTGACGCCAAATTGGCGCCTATGACAATGGTGGTATCATACTTACATACAAGTACGTATGAGCCGAGCGGCAGCGTACTTATTACGCAGTGTGGCCTAAGTTCTGATTTCAAGACACTGTTTTTGCCGAGACGCCGAAGCGTCGCGGCACATTAATAGAGACAAGATATCTCAGTATTCAGTGTGCTGAGCACTATTGTCGATTTTTTTTGATTGGACGATCATTATAGCTTATACTGCGGCGTCTCAGCCAGTTTTTTAGAGACCTTGTTCAGTGCTGATTGAGCACACCATGATTATTGTCCCCTTGTTCTAACATTAAATGAAAGCAGCACTAAATAAATAACGACTACATTATTCAAACATAATGCGGGCGGTTCTATTCCATATTTCATACAGAAACGAGTTGTAACATGTTTAACGAAAACAAGTGTTGAAAATTAGAGCGTGTAAACAATATACAATGCATAATGAAATCATCCTTGGAAATCGTTTGCTGAAATTAGACAACAAGACAGCGAGCCAAATAACGTTTAATTTGTTAAAGTCATGATGTTTTTGGCTCTATTATTGCGTTAAATATCATTAGACAAACTAGACGAACACTTGGCTATAGATAGAGAACCACCCAAAACGGTGACGGGTCATGAATATACAATGAATTATTTATCACGTTATTGAATAATATTCTTTTATTCGAGTGTCCCCTCCTCTCGCAAGAGGGCAGTATTGAACTCGGTTCTTACTTATATCCCTGACTTATATGTCCTATAAAGAATCACCTTTTCTACACGTACACGACAACATTGACTATAAAGATGAGGTTGCGTCACATTTGTTGTCCCCTCACGCAGTCGAAACGCCACTTAGCCGAATAACCGTTAAAAGGTCAATTATTACCGAAACGAACTTCGCAATTATGAACCGCGCACTTTCAGTACTAAAAAACTCCCGCAGAATCTGAACTATCATTTTCAAGAGTGATCTTGAGGTCAAATTTAAGTCTTTTTGGAGATTAATGTCTTGAAATATTCCTAATAATAGAATCTGTCTTACAAACTTATTAAAACCAGTCTCTGACATTTACAAGCAGAGTATTTTACATGGGAAGTTTGCAATTTTGTCGATATCGAAAGTGAAATGTTGCAAAAGTAGCGTTACCTTGATCTGACAAACAGCTGTTTTAAACAGCGAAATTACAAAATTGTCACATATTCAGATAAATGAGGGTTTCAGTCATTATTATTTCCTAAATCGATTTTATGACGTGACCATTTAAGTATATAAAAAGAGATTGTAAGAGCCATTGGCATTTTGTCCATTGTCCATTCATATGCGATTGCATTATATTTTATGTTTGTGCGGATTGCAGGCCATGTGCATAGGAGGAACATCTTTCGAGGGAAATCTTTTTCAACTTATGAGCTAAATAACTGTGATATCCTTTTTATCTAACAGAATAAATGAGGTTTTTGCATCATGTGGCTCTAGAAACAGAATTGACGAAGTGTTTAAATCTCACGGGTATAATTAGTTCCCTTTGATAGCTCAGATGGTAAAGCGTTCGCTTGGAGAACGGGAGGTCCGGGGTTCGAAATCGATCCTTCTGCTCTGCACGATGTTATATATGATTTTTTGTGTGATTTATTTATGAATGTTTGGTTCATTTCCTTTTCATAAGTTAACAGATCCCCACCATTTTAGTATAAATAATCCCAAAGCAACAAACAAACCTCGGCATAGTGCTCGGGATCAGAGACTTTAAAGTTGTATTGTAGGCCTATTTCCTGGTATGAAAGACGCGACGTAATAAACACAAGGACGGCCCATGATGTGCCGTTTTGAAGATAGTTTTCATGACAATGTCTTGCTGCATTTACGCCTGATTTTCCTCATTATGCGTATGTGTCTTTTGAAACTAATATTTGAGTGGGTGAAGTGATAACTTGAGCACAATTGCACCCAGACGAAATATCGAGTAAGAGACATGGTCATCATAAATCATCATGTGACAATCATAAATAAATTAAGAACCCAACAAAATTGATTTTGACGAGAGAAAAAATATCCGTGACATTGTGCAGAGCGAAAGGATCGAACCCCCAGACCTCTCGTTCTTCAAGCAAACGCTTTACCATCTGCGCTATCAAGGGAAACTAGTTTTAACCGGGAGATTCAACACTTTATTGTCAAGTGCCAAATTTTGATCACCACATTTGAGCTTCAAATCGGGCTTCAAAATGATGCGGCAAAAATCGTCTTAACTATTACTATTTCAAACACGAAGGATATCAAACATCTCATTATAATGCGCCACTGTATAGATGGATTTTTTACGACGTTGTAAAATAAGGGATTTACGGACGTTTTCATCTAAAATTGGCTACCATTTCTTCCAGTTCATGTCAGTTTTTACGCCGATGCAGTAGCATGAAATATCACATTTCGGGATGTTGGTGACTGAATATATTGATTCGATAAAACAGTATGAAGTAATATAGATGTATGCGTCATTGTAGGTTAGTGGGTAAACGATCAGCGATCTACTTTTGTATATATTTCGTCCTAAATAAGTGTTAGTTATCGAATAAATTTGAATTTTTCGTGTTTACGTTAGGACGCCCTCGTACCTAATAATTTGGGGTCAAATCGAAGTGGCGTTTCGACTCCTATGAGTATGAAACAGCGTTTCCACAAAAGTGAGACACAGATTGCATTGATAAAGTCCCCTCTACCTATTGGCATTGTATTAGACTTGGTTAAAGACCACGTCACAGGACGTCTACATTTACCGTCGAACTAAATGTCAATACAGTAATCCGGCCTCGTTCGAATCTACGATATTTTGGGTGCTACCCCTCCCTTACCCCGACATAATATCGGATTCTGGATAATGGTTCAGATAAAATAAGTCATTTTTGTTGTTGTCAAACCAGAATACGGCGAATGTGTGTGCGTCCTCCGAAACACCCGGGAATTATTACACTATTGACCATTCATCCCATGAATACATTTATCGCACACTGGATCCACGTGTATAATGTCTGACAGTGGCGGAGCCATTGGAGGGGAGGGGTGGGGCAGGGGGCCATTGTCCCCACCTTAAAATTACCCCGTCGGTACACAACGCATGCCGTCGCTACATTCGTCACCACATCTACCCCCCCCCCCCCGCCCCCCCCCCCGCCCCCCCCCCCCCACACTTATCAAGTTTCTTGAGCTGACTGGTAAAAAAATGGCAACCTTAAACTATATTTTATATCATGCCTTTCGACTGTACAACTATGTCATGCCCCACCCCATCTGTTTCAAAAAGCTGGCTACGCCACTGCTGTCGGGTTCAGTGGTCAAATCTTCTTTATGTTGATAATATTGCTATATTCAATTCTTTGTTCACGGGTTCGAATCTCTATAATATCAAATAAACATGACATTTTAAATTATAAAATATTGATATTTGGTATTTTAATTTTCGTCAGTTGATCATCCATTATTTTGATCAATCCGTATCATAGGTGAAAGCCTGGTCTCAAAGACCATTGGATGGAAACACATTGTGTGAATTGGCGTTTTTATCATGATAATTCCCCCATAAAAAGCTATTTAAATATATTTCATTTTAGTAACGGTAAAATATTTAGTTTTCGGTATTTATAATTACTGACATCTTCACAATTTCGGTTGTTTATAGAAGCCCTGGTTAGCAGCGATTAATATACTCGTAATATAAGGGGCAAGTCCTACAATCATCGCACCAATCTTAAAAAGTTCGTCCCTCAATATGCAAAAAAATGGAATTCACGCCATAACAGGATCATAAGGTGTTCCCGTGAGCCTATATCATTAGCCTAATCAATTA
This sequence comes from Ophiura sarsii, assembly GCA_035610835.1. NCBI lineage: Eukaryota > Metazoa > Echinodermata > Ophiuroidea > Amphilepidida > Ophiuridae > Ophiura > Ophiura sarsii. Next base: position 35,088,952 of record CM069445.1, read on the forward strand.
TGAAAACAATAATTAAATTTATTATGATTTCACACCACTAAATGGTTTCCCTATACGTTTACATGGGGTGTTACAAAAAGCTCATTCTCTCGCTTATAAAGCGACTGGATTTTTCAACGTGACATTTTCCTAATGTCATGATATCTTTGATAATTTAATCACATCATTTATATATGGTAACCCTAAAAGTTACGGGGAATGAGCTCCCTGAGTTGGACAACTGGTGTAGCGCCCTCATTTATCAGAAAAAGTTGAGAAATGTTGCCAAAACATTTACAGTCAAAATTCATCCAAAAAACCTACAAAAAATATTTCTTTTAGCACTGTGGTATTAGTAATAGTCCTAAAATCAGGATTAAATTACAACTTTTATCATTAGGGAGCCATAAGTGCCTTTCTTGATTACTTAACATTAATATTGGGCCACGGGTTCCTGCGTGACCAAACAAGTTTGATTGTCGTCTGCAATGACTGAAATTATTTAGTGGTGTGGAATCTTAAGGAATGGCAAAGTTACGTCATCACCTATGGGAGAAAATGGATATCCTTTCCTATTTATTGCACAATGTGTATGGTCGATGTTAAAACCTGCCAATTATGTTGAAATTCGCAAGAAAATATCCAAACGCCTCTCCAATATTAGGGCGGATTTTCACAATCATGCACAAGCAAACGAACAAATGTACGTACGACAACACCACCAATCCCCCAACCATCCCCAACCCCAAAAACAACAATGCACACAAAAAAAGAAGAAAAGAAAAAGAAGCAAACAAACAAACAGGACACTTGGAAAATAAAGAATAACAATGTGCGAGATCAAAATATACAAAAACCGAAAATGCGGAAATATTTTCGATAAATGAATTCTTGGTTTTAGAAGGAAAAACTAAATGTTTTAATAACTGTTGAAAGAATATGTCCGACCCTCCCTTAACGTTCGTATGCTATCTCCATATATTTTTAAACGAGTAGGCCTACACTATACCGTCAACACACGATATCCCGGTGGTTGCGTCAGGCGACTCTTACGCAGGAGACCCGAGTTCGAATCTCAGAATAACCACATTCATAAGTGTTGCTTTTTTATAAACTGGTTTCAAACTGACACGTTGATGCAGAGATACCGTTAACAGTTCTCCTCGCCTGAAGCGATCCGCGACCGCTCTGTCGCCGGAAAAAACAAAGGAAAGTCCCCTCATCTAGAATGAGGGGACTCAGAAGACACCAAGACACGTAGTTACCGCCGGAAGGATAAAACTCCAAATTATCTTAATAGAAATACGAACCTTTAAAATGATACAAACACTTTCGAGACGCCCTATGCATTTACTCTGAACATCAGTTTAGCCAGAAATGTTTAGAAACTAAAATGTCAACGAAACCTCGTTCCATGTTACTGAATGCATTGACTCCCAGGCAATCCTACCAAATTGCACTTCGCCTATTCCACATAACTATTGTATCATCGTACGCACTCTTTAACAATATATTTTCAATCTCTTTTGTTTGAGATTGGGACACCCTGTTTCAGTAAAGCCTAGATAAACTACGTTAGAATATTAATCGCATTCAAATATTTCCATCATGCTAAAAGTATTATGTTAGCTTTCCGGCTTGCATTGGGTCCTTGTAGTCTGTATGCAAAGGATTTGGTTACTTTCTAACGTCACTGGCATCGCGAGATTTGAGGATTATTTTAAGTCATTTGTATTATCAGTGAGTATGTTTCGCGGTGCGGGGAGATTTTGTTCAAAGTTAAATAAGCTCATAGAAAATCTACGGAAAATGTATTATTATTTTTAGGGTTATAACCAAGGTCGATGTACGCGCATCCATTGCTTTTCATTGTGTCCGAAAATCGGGTTACGATTATGAATATAAAAACGCACGTGTCTTTAAAGCTTCTTCTGGTTGGTCAAAGGTCGTGTTGATGCCTTACGACTTGACATTATTTCCGATTCTAATTCTCCAGACAGTTTTTTGAAATCTTATATTTTCAACCTCTAGGTTTGACCGTCTAGTATTATTGATGTTATACCTCGACTGTATTATCTAGTCTCTCATGCACTGATTTTCAACCGCATCATCCAAATGTATCGACTCGACTATTTGTTCTCCCCCCATCTCGAACAGCTATTGAGAAGCACAGATAAAACAGTTGCTATATTACGAAAAGGGACACTTGTTTCTGGAGCTTCTTCTGTTTAGTCAAATGTCAAGTTGATGCGTTACGATGTGGTATTGTTGGTCAGCCAATGTTCGCAGATAGTTTACGTGAAGTCTTGTATTTTCCTCCTCAAGTTTTGGCCCTCTATATTTTATTTGACCATCACGAGACAGTGACGTAACTGCGTATTCTACTAATTGCAGCATATAATGCGCGCGCCTACTCGAGGTGCTGGCGTATACACACAAGCGTTGAAAGACGGAAGACACATGATACGCGTGCGTAAAATCTGCGCCTGTTAAGTTACGTAACTGTCCAGAAGAAACCAAATAGAGTACAGTATAATGTTAATATTTTCAACCTCTCATTTGTATTTTGGTCTCTACCAGCTTGTTTATAACTATTACTCAATGCAGTTGATAGATATAATTGATTAACCTCTTTATTTATGAGCTGTGCCAGTTTTTTATCATCGTATTTTGTATTTGCAGCTGCTCCACCGCATTAAAGGCATATTATGTGATCTTTTCCAGAGAGCGCCCTCAGTCTGTTCATGATTTCTTTGAAGTTATTAAGAATCGTATCGCCCTGTAACTTGGAATGTATGAACGATTTATGATCAGAAATGTAAATCTGCAAGAAAATATGTTTACCATTTTGTTTTCGATGTTAAGGGCGTTCCCTGAAAGATCACATGATATACCTTTAACCATGTGTTTTGTATATATTTTGTTATCATGCATGTGTTATATAAATTCTTAACCATGTATACTAGGTAATGTGTATTTTGTGAGGTTTTTTTGTGAAGCGCTTCGAGTTGTTTGTAAGGCGCTATATAAGCATAGTTTTATTATTATTATAATAATAATAATAATTATTATTATTATTAACCATTATAATTTCAGATAACCAATTAATTCTGAATTTAATACCGCACGAAACAATACCACCTGCTCTTTGCCATTTGACCAACTGCAACCATGCCATCTACAGAACACGAAACGGATTCTGTGCGATGGTCATTTCACATTTTCTCCAGATTTGATATAAAGCATTGGTTTTCAAGGCGACAAAAGTATACTGATCTATTAGGCCGGGACCCCAAAAGGTTTAATCAGCTGAGAAGGTAAAAAAGGTTTAATGATCTGAATAGTTTAGTTGGGTGACAATTTTTACATTTTGACACTTATATGACCTTTGACCTTCGATAGCGGCCATCCGTACAGGATGCGACACGGCAGCAATACAAAATATTGACTCTTGGCACCCAACTAAACAAATCAGATCATCAAACCTTTTGTACCTTCTCAGTTGATTAAACCTTCTTGGCTCCCTGACTATGTATGTAGCAGGTAACTCTGTTCTTGACTTTCTCCAAGCAAGAGATTTATTAACAATCATCACTTCTCTTTACAGCATCTTGTGTAAGGTCGCGAAAATCGCGGAATTGAGGTTAAACGCGGAAAACGACATTTTGATGAAAAGAAGGGGGAAAATGCACAAAAAACGAACAATACACAAAATGTATAAATAGTCTTGAACAAAACAATATAAATATTAAAAATCGATACGTAATAAAACAAAACAAACACTATTTAGATATAAAACTCCGCGATATAGAGGGTCGGCTACCGCTACAGTAATAATAATGTAAGCCTAAAAATCTAAAATGATGTGTTTTTCTGTAAAGTGTGTTTATTTTTGTTTTATAGATCGTACATTTTAAGCTTTCTTGGGGAAAATTACATCACAGAAAAATGCAAAATTTACAAAGTGGAAAAACGCGGAATTCGACAGTTACAAAGCAGAAAATTCGTGACCTTAATCTTGTGCATTCACATAATTGTATGCATATGTTATGTAGTTGTTACATTGCCCTTGTTACATACTAGTTACCCAGACTTTTTATTCATACCCTTCCTGACCAGCCTAAAGAAATATCTAGCGCATATTTGGCTTTCATTCAAAAAAAGAAATTTTGAATTCGAACATTGCGTCATAATGTTACAACACTTATAGTAGAACTCGGTATTTTTAAGCCAATCCACAGAATAGCAATAGTATTGTTGGGTGGCTGATCAGAGAACCAATGAAACTATAGAGAAAAACATGAAAATGCACTTGAGTGTTGGATACAAAATCTTAAAATGACCAGAAATTAATAGAACTGTGGAATTATGAGTAATAAAGCCTGGATTCAAGGGGGAACAAGTGAAAAGAGGCATTTCAGCTTATTCAGAAAGCGAACCTCAATAAGGAATGGCGTGATAATTCGACCATCACATGGGTTGATTTCAAAATTTGGGGCTTTACTAAAATTAGTGTAACATGATAATGCAATGATCGATTTTTAAAATTCTTCTTTTGAATGAAAGCCAAATTATAGGCCGTTATAGTGCTTTCATTGGTTTAGAATATGCCCGCATACATTTTTGTGACGCCTTTGTGAAAAAAGTGCCCGTTCTTTCTGACTCACCCTATAGTTCATTCAGCCTCACCCTGTAGTCTCTTTATTAACAGGGAGAATGCATACTGATGGGCTCTCTCTTTCTCTCTGATTCATTCTGGACAACAACGTGACCAAAGTATCTGAGTTCTGAATGTCAATTGAGGTCTCATCTGGCCAGTATTGTATAATTCTTATCGCAATCTCGCACGGGTCGTGCGCTGTTTTATAAAGTAGTTTACCTCATTAGATTATCTGATTCACAAGGTGAATTCAGCAAGGTGAATCCGAGCTGAATTCAGAATACGATGCCATCTTCGTCTCGCAACGAAGAGATTGAATTTAAAGGCTCTTTCAATTTATTGTCCAAAGTTGTTTTTTGGTTTTCTTATTTACTTACAAGCATTTTTCAGACCTTTGTTTCGACAGCTAAAGATACAGATTTGAAAGAATTGCTTTCGGTTTGAAAAAGAGGCCCTTCCTTCTCACCAAAACTATGGTGACACAATCTATATATTTTATTTTTTCACCATTGAAGATTTGCAAATTCGTAAGAGTCCGCAATATTACCACCTGCCAGGTGTGTCTACATCATGTATATAGCAAAATTACAAAGTACACAGTAGAGTATAATCTGATATGGAAGGTTCATTATACTGATCCAGTGTAAAGGTATTCACGTGTACGTCCTGAAATGCTATATTTAGACACAAAAAACTGATACAAAACTAATATAAACATATAGCAACATTTTCTAGAAAATTTATCGAATTAGAAGTGCGTTAATTGAATATTAAAAGCAAAAGTAATTTGTAGTTGATTTCACCATCAATATAGATAACTTGAAGCAGATTTATGTTAAAATCATAACTCCAAAATATAAATAAATAGGTTTCCAGGCCACCTACCGGAAACAAACTGTTTAAATTTAAATCAATTGCGTGTTCTCTTGTATTACAGTCATCTCTGTATCGTTATTTGCATTAACAGTTGGATCCCCCCCACCCCCAACACACACCCCTACACGTTAGGATTCCATTCGGACACAATTAATATGACCATACTCCGTTACTCCGTGTAATGGGGTAGTATTGTGTTCATCTATGTGCTGTCACCCGCCCGTGGTTGAGCTGCTCATACATCCTGAGCACAAAACTGTTATAGTCAATTTTTGATGTTTTCAATTAAGGCCATGTTTAGCACGTAACCCTTACCGCACTTCTCAAATACGCACTGAGTTTTCGCACAGTCGCAAAAAATCGCACAGTAAATGTACTACATGAACAATTTCTCGTCCCCATTTCTCTTCTCTTTCCCCTCTCCTTCCCCTTTCCCTTATCTTTCTCCCTCTCCTTCCCATTTCCCTTCTCTTTCTCCCTCTCCTCCCCCTTTCTTTTCTCTTTCTCCCTCTTCTTCCCCCTTCTTTCTCTCTTTTCTCCCCTTCTTCTCGTCCCCATTTTCCCGCTTCGCCGTCCCCATTTTAGGTGTCCGGGGGGGGGGGGGGGGGGGGGGGGCAGCTCGCACTGGCTACGCTACTGAGTGTAGGGGATAGCAACCCCTGCACCTGTAATCTTATTGCTACAAGTCGTAAAACAAAGCCTCGAAAGAAAACGGACGGAACAAATCGGTAAAGATATAAGCCTGCCTGCGCAACGACCTGCGCAACGACTACGAGAAACGGAATTGCAAATAATATAGTGCATCGATCGAAACGGTTTTACAATTGAAAACCTTAGTTCCAAAAGGCGCTAACTCTATATAAATGAAATAGGAGAAAAGCAACGTTTTTTAAAATGAGGATGTTGCACTTCTTTCAATGTGTTCTTTTCTGCCCTATGAAAGATACGATACGAGCTTAAAAACTGGTTTGATTTTATTCTTTTATTTTCACTGTATTTCCTATGTCTGTCTTTAGTTTCGGAAACGATTTGAGTTGATTTGTGAGAGCCTTTCTTTCCATCGCTCCCTGTAATATGTTATACCATTACTTTCCATCCAGAATATACAATACAATGTACAACCCGAGCTTTTATTGCTAGAAAGTGCAATAACGTATAATTTGTTCAATCGAATATTAAACTGCTACATAACGAAGACGTCAAATGATGAACATAATAGTACACACAGAAAACACTATGTAAAAAATTATGTAAATATAGAACTCCATAATTATTATGTAAGAGTTTACATAAAACATGTAATATATACCCAAGCTTGTGTAAATACCTATGCAAAAGCTTAACACAACTGTTTACATAGTATTATGGAGTTCTATTTTTACACAGATTGTGTATTTTTTACATAATTTGTGTATTTTTTTTACATAGTGTTTTCTGTGTGTACTTTCACTTGAGTTGGTTTCCTACTCTATGGTTTTATCCCATTATTGTATATTTTTAAATGAATAATATGAGACATTTATTTGTAATCTATAAATAGAAACCTGTAATCACGATACGAAATAAATTAAGACATTTGTTTATCAGTGTAAAAAACACTATTAAATGGAAACAAATAAGGCAAATCATATTAAAATCTCGAAATATTTTAATAAAACTCTTTCAATCACTGAACAATACTTTTATCCACGACTTCAATTTTTTTTCTATGTTTGAATGTCTCAGATGTAAATATCTTTTGAATCTGAATGAATCTTTGCTTCTCACTTAGACAGAAAGATAATTTGAAAAAAGCTATTCCCCGGAAAGTTGCCAAAATGGGTTCTTTGATTAAAACAGGCATAATTCCAGCGGCGGCGCCACATTTCGACCAATTTTCAGAAACCACTTTACCAAAAATTCTTTATTTCAAAATAAGGTGCAACTGAAAGACAATGTCAAATCACATGAAAACAGAAAACCGCATTTAAATACCTCTTAAGTTTTTGAATTATGTTTTTTGTGTGTTATTTCGTGAGAAAACTGTAAATTTTACAGAACATGTAGCGGCTACAAACCACAAAATAAACTGAGAGGAGGGACATATAATCGACCGCGAATCGCATAAGACCACCAGATGGCTTAAGGAAGGTATCTGGATCAGGAGGAGAGAAAAGAAAACACTAAACAAGGACGAGGGGGCCTACAAGCTGCATAACATCTATATATATATACGACCAACTCCTTCTGCCCAGGCCCTCTACGACGGATATCAGTCACTATAAAAACCCAGTGAGCAGAAGTCAGAGTTGCCAGTCTGATGAAGCTACCAGCGTGGTAGTGAAACGTCATTAAACAGTGAGTAACATCCTTCACTTCTTTAAGATTTGTACACAAAGAAATTTCAATATTATAATAATCTCATTTTACGTTTTCTTCATTTCATTTGATTATGAACATTCATTTCAATGTTTTAACCACGATAAAAGAACCATTATTATGTGGTCTAGTGAATAGCACGCAGGGTTCAACGACAGCGTAATAATATATGCTATACATGAGCCTCGCCTGCGGCGGAAACCGGCGCTTTATAAATATCCACTATTATTATTATTATTATTATTATATTTTTACCGTTTTGGCATAAAAATAGTGAATTATATTCAAACTTCCGGAAATTTCCGGAAATTACCGAGGGCCATAACTTCGGATCCGAACATGCTAGAGATGTAGAACAAAGGTTAAAAGGTGTATTTAGTAACTCTCTTTTATGTTATGGTCGTAACTTAATTTCGACAAAAAGGTGAGTTATCGCCCTTTGGAAATAAGCTCTTCAATATAGAATAAACTAACAAAATCTCCACCCGAAAAGTGAAACGGGGTCATTCCAAGTCTCTAAATCGAAATTCTTCTGAAATCCCTAAGATTGACTAGATGAGTATTTGTTTGCATTTTCAATTAATAGTTGGAAATGATTTGTAGTCAGTGAATCCATGTAAATTTGACATTTGAAGGACAAACAAAATAAGTATAAATATTCATGTGATGTACATAAAAGTATACATTTATGGAAAGGAAATGAGTCAGATAATCCGTCACCTTTTTGGCTCAAAATATTTCGGATAACGTAAGAGAATCAGTTTTGGGTAACAAATGCCGAAATTGCATCAAAATCATCATTTTCGAGATTAAAAAAAACTGCTCCTAGAGAAATGTCTTTAGATTATTTTGGTGCAATTACGGCATTTTTGGCTCAAAACTAATTTTGTTACGTTGTCAGAAAAATGTTGAGCCCAAAAAGTGATTTTAAGGTCAAAATTAAAAAATCAGAATTGTATATGAAATTTGGGGAAAAGTGTACTTTAGGTCCCAGATTCTCGACTGTACTAGTATCGTCCGATAATGGAACACCCAGTATCGGTCGATACTGGTACAAAGTCAGTGTTCCAGTATCGGCCGATACTGGTATACCAGTATCTGGGACCTAAAGTACATTTTTTCCGAAATGGGATACCAGAAATAGATTTTCTGACTCATTTCCTTTCCAAAAATGTATACTTTTATGTACATCACATTAATAGTTAAATGTTCCCCCTTCCCCTTAAGTACAAACGCGGCTATAATATATATGTATAAGCTCTTTGTTTTGAAATTTTGTTAATTGAGCATTATTGAGTCGGTTTCATGGAAGGTCAGTTATTTACAGAATTTTATTTACCACAAAGCTAAGGAAACTTTGAGAGCATAGTAAAACTGTATACTAAGCGTACGTTGCCTTAAAATATCGAGTGACATTCGCCTGTGATTAGAGCTAAATCGTGTCATAAATTATATTAAAAATCAATATAAAATATCAACAGAATATTCAAATTCATAACAAGTGGATTCTTACATTGCCATTGGCTATGCTAAGATGGTTTGACAAAGTAGATCCAAATTGAGCTTCTTCTCATCCTTATTCATCCCATTTAAGACCAGGAACATGCATTTTATGTTGGATTATTCATAACACTCACTACAATACACGAATTTAATAACTATATTCATGTAATTCACATTCACCCACGACAAAGCCCAAAACTTAATCCGCCAGTCATATTAAAGACATTGACGCTTTGTTGTGCTGTGTGACAAGAAGAGTGTCACTAAAGCATCAGGTTGACGATAGAGGGGCTAGTGGAGACAGGCTATAGGCAAGCACGTCCTGGCACTTCTGTCTATCGCCTCAGCCGGGAACACTTTTCGCATTTCTCTGGCAACATTGTTAATCAGTATACTCTCTTACGATATACCTTCAATATCGCTTTTAATATACATCGAGAATATCGTGTAAGGCTGAAATATAATCAGTTGGTGAGAAGCGATCGAATACTATGAACATATGATATCTCACCTTACATGCTGTTTTATTAAAGTCTAAATACGCTAGGCTTAGGGCAGAATGCCTTCGTATTTGTTTAGAGAAGGAGATATTACGTGGGTGTCAGGTGGTGTATTTGCTTTCTCTTAAAGAGAAGATTTTCGTGATAGAGGTTAAAACGTGTTATATGATACATGATCTAGAGATCTAAGGAGCAAAGAGTTAGAATTAGGAGGTTGTTCACCATAGATGCCTTCACTAAAGTATTCAGAAGTTGCCGTCTTATTTATGCATCTCTATGCCATTCAGCTTTACCCTATCATTGTGACATTGGGTTGAAAACTCTTAATGATATCATCTTGGAACCATATCATCATCTTTAATCAAATAAGTTGGTCTATTTTCCCCACAGCTACCAACGAACACAACAATGACTGTTCATTATTATGTTATCTCACGTTAAATCCATCTGGTGAAGAACTTATACTATTTTAGGTGACAGTCCTATATATTTGGTTCAGCCATGTCTATACATAATATGCAATCCAAATTACTGTCCAAAGTCACTGAGCGTAATAAGTTCAGACTTTTGGACTAGTGTTGAGATCTTTTTAAATATCATTTTTGGAATTGATCTCAGTTTAACAAAATTTTCAATAACCTTTACTAAATTATATTATATTATTGGGGAAACTGTACGTATATATAGAAAAAGATGTGCAGGTTTACGGCCGATTTTTCAAGTGTTTAAAGGGCTTAGTTCATTTTATGTTCCAAGTTGAAAATCATATTGCCATTGGAAAGGGAAGATTATATAAACACAATAAAAAATGGGGTTTATATAAAAGGTGGAAAGACAATAATTAAATACTGTACTTTATTATTTAGAGAATATTAAAACTAAATGTTCATATATATTATTGTTTCCTGTATGACAAATACAAATAAATAGTTGGTGCTCCGGCATCAACAAAAAGAAGAAGAAAAAAATAAGTTCAGACATTTAGCTTAAATTCACTATACAAATAGAATGTGGTGGGGAACGGGCCTCATAGATATCGACAACATAAACACATGACATATTAATTCTACCAGGTGAACAGAATATGCAAGTTAAGATATATCAATATGCAAGTTTAGTTTTATACGCATATTGTGGTCGAATGTGATGATACCCTAAAAACTAATTAGCGAAGCCCCTTTATTTGAGTGAATATGGAACTAAAACATGTGTCGTTTAACTGAAGATATCGAACATAAATATATATATTTTTAAATTGACATCATTTTTACCATAAGATATTGCATCTGAATCCATCATGTTCTATAATATTTCTACACACGTATGATTTGAAAATGTACATGGAAGCCACAATTTAAGGTATTCAGCATTTAAAAGATATCAAGGTCTTAACTAAACATTCATCTAGAACTCAAATTTGTATCAATGATTGAAACACAGGACCACGGATCAATTCAATGGATGTGGTTTCTTCGTGAAAAGAGACGTCTATACCACAGTTATATAAAATAGGAGTCCCTGCATAATGCAACAAGCTTGTTTATGTGTCGCATTAACCGTAGCCCTACCAAATACCACAAAATACCACGACCCTGCCCATCTCCCGGCGAAGGTTTTTGATGAAATTATCGACCGAGGCTATAGCGCCCCGTGTGTCAGAGGTCCCCGGTTCGAATCCCGGGCTGGTCGCGACTATTTTATTGGTTCGTTTTCGCACCAGGCCTCTGTTGCGGGCAAAAAAAGGATGTTGAGTGTTAGGATTAGCTGTATGCACCTATGTCTGTCAAGACTGCTGTTGTCTATTGCTGTGGTCTATTGCGGCTGTTATTGGCATTGCTTGTAACAGATAGCTGTGACTTTTTGATTCACACATTTCAATGTTACACCTAAGATTCCACACCGGTAAATAATGTGATTGCTTGTCGGTATGGGTCTGATTGTAGAATTCTGTGGTTCTTGCATAATCACAGTAATAAGAACAAGGCACTTTATTTCCCCAACTGATTAAGCTTGTCAACCTGATTCTAGGACTACTATTACTACTACCTAAGTAAGAACACTGTATTTAAGTTCACATTGTAGGTTAAGAGAGGATTTTGATTGTTTATATTATTATAATAGGCACTTATATAGCGCTCTATAAAAAGCACAGCGCTTAAACAACGCCCCCGAAAACAATATACGGCAGACATAATACACAAAACATATACAATAATACAAAGTTGCACATTTGGAAATAAATAGGTCTTTAGAAGACTCTTAAAAGTAGACAAAGTCCTAGCTTCTCTGACATAAATAAGAAGCTTATTCCAGAGCTGAGGTCTGAAAACAGTGAGACAACAATCACCAGCTCTTTTGTGTGAACGAACGGGATTGAGCTTTGTTATATCAGATGAAGAGCGAAGTCTGTGCCTACTTCTAGTAGTATCAGGATGATTGTACAACGCGACAAGATTCTGTAGATAAGCCGGAGCAGTACCAGATATGCACTTATATACCTGCAACATGATTTTGAAATGTATTCTTTCTTTGAGTGGGAGCCAGTGTAAGGAACGCAACAGTTTGACAGAGCACCTGTCTCGTCCACATGCAAAGACTAGTCTGGCAGCTTTATTTTGGATACGTTGCAAACGTTTTAGATCAGCTTCACGTGCTCCGTACAAGAGGGAATTGGCATAATCAATGCGAGACAAGACAAGTGCTCTGACGGCATGATGGCACGCTTCCTGGCTAAGGAAGCGACGAATCCGCCATAAGTTACGAATGTGGAAGTTCAAAGTCTTACAAAGCTTACTAACATGGGTAGACATGTTTAGAGTGCCGTCAAAAACAACGCCTAAGTTCCTAACACTGGCAGACGGTTTTATTGAAAGATTTCCCACATTTAATACAATATCTGGAAGTTTGGTGAGAGCTCTGTTTGTGGCAATTATGAAAAACTCAGTTTTATCCTGATTAAGCTTGTTGTGTAACATCCAAGAGGTAATATCAGATATGCAAGCAGACAGGTTATTGAGGACACGCTCACGATCACCAGGGATCTTAGGATCAAACTCGGCATAGAGCTGAATATCATCCGCATAGCAATGGAAACATATTTTGTAACGACGGATGATCTCACCAATAGGGGTGGTGTACATGATGAAACCCTGAGGGCCAATTATGGAACCCTGTGGCAAAGAGTATGTAAGCGTGTGCTCACTAGACATAGCGTTTTTAATTGCAACTCTGACATTACGCTGATTAAAATCAGATTTATACCAAGAGAGAACAGAGCCATCGATACCAAAATGTGATTTAAGTCTATGCAACAAAATGGAATGATCAAGTGTATCAAAGGCCGCTGACATGTCAAGCAACACCAAGAAAACAACTTTACCATGATCCACGAACTGGTTGATATCGTTCTTAACCTTCAGAAGGGCAGTTTCAGTACTATGGACCGCTTGTATGAGGACTGGTAAACTTCGCCCATATTGTTGTTGTCAACATGTGTTGTCACTTGACATGAAGCAGCCTTTTCGATTACTTTGGACATGAATTTCATGTTGGCCACAGGTCTATAATTCTTTAAGATGTTGTTATCAAGATTAGATTTCTTAATCACTGGAGTGATAATTCTGTCGACACTTCTCAAATCTGTTATATATATGTGTGGTGGCATAGGAAAACCCTTCACATGGTCATTTTCTAGCAACTTGTTTTTTTTATTTGGCAGCAAGCTACATATTCTACTGATTTCAGAACTTTTTTAATTTTTCACAAAATCCATCTAGAACTACAGTTATAGTTTTTTAAAGACAGCAAGTTTATACGCAACAATAAATCATGAAACTGAAAATTCAAAGGTTAAAGTTCTCCGTACACAAAACCGTTGAATTTCTTTAATAACTATGAGTTGAGTGACCTGTTGCTTTGAAGAAATGTGATGCCCAGTAAATGATGTGACCCAAATATCAATGCGCATATGTACATCTTCATACAGGGCATGAATAGAGCTTTCTAACAATATCAAATCCAAAGGGGTGCATGTTAAGTTCAAGGAGGAGTGAGCAGGTTCAAAAGACTTAGATTTTAGTTCATTCACCTCTGATTTCTTGGCAAAAATTTGATAATCAAGGTTCAGAAAAGTGCTAAAAATAAACTTTACATCTGAAATTTTGCATAAAAACTCCTGGAGACTAAAGTTAAAGGTTTAATCCCTATCTTGGGACCAAAGTTGGAAAGTTGACTTGGAACTCATTTGTTCGGAATAATTTGGCTTGATCCAGATATCTCAATATTAACATTAGCGACTTCCGACGGGTTTTCCCATACCGCCACACATATGATGAACGAGGGCGCAAAAACAGCAGCTGCCAATTCAGCTCAAATCAGGTTCCTCATTAATAAGTTTGCAAGGGAATGTTGGAGGCGGCAAAACAACACTATGTTGTGAACATGATTTCATGTTCACAACAGTATAAGTGTTTGAATGTTTGGAATGGAGTAACTCTATCTTCGGAGAGGTGTTACTATATGAAATAATGCGTGATTGAGCTACACCCACTACCTATAACGTCATTCCCCATTCTTTAATTAACTTGATAGGCGTCTGATGATGAGGTACAAGCAATATATAGAATTCAACAAGCTCTCGTATGTGCTTCACTTCACATGTTAGTCATGCACTTTTAAAGTAAAAGCGGCCGCAAGCATAACTTAAATTTAAATTAGTTATTGTACAAGGTAGTATAGACACGTTGCTAGTTTTCATTGTGTAATCCTGTTATTGGAAATGTCCTGAGTACAACAGCGATGAGCGGGTAAACATTGTTTTTAGCATGCATGAACATGAGCTTTTTTATGAAAGTGCCCTCTTACAACACTTCTTGGTGGTACCCTAAACCACAATTACATTAATTGAGGTTTATTTGGACACGTTGAAACCAACGAAGCTTATCCAGTTGACTACATTACATTTGCTAGTGAAATGTCGCGGCCTATTATTACAACTCAACGAGATATCCAAATTGACATTTTGGAACACCGCCCGAGATTTGAACCCGGGTTCTTCCGCACAAATGCCGGGTGCGCCAGCGTATAGAGTTTCGCTCGTATGTTTTTCCGGCCCTTTTATGTTTTTCCGGCATGTTTAAAGTAATGCATATGAAGTTAATCGTTATTACATGCTGACGGGCCAGATGGAGGTTTTGACAAAACAGCTATGTTATGTGTTGTATCATTCATACAACTCACTTTAATATATATATTCATAAATGCATTTGATGGTGTAATTTGATAACTGTATTCAAGACATTAAACAAACCCCAAGTCTTAATCCTCCAATCGTACTACAGTCGCTTTGCTGTGCTATGTGACAACACGAATCCCGATACAACACCATGGGTGATTCAGATTGACGATTGAGGTCCAGCTGGAGTTAGGCTAGTCACGTTGTAACACTTCTTTATCGCCTCACCAAGGACTCCTTGTGACAGCTATACGGCAATAATTCTTAACTGCAATGCAAATTTAAGAGATAGAGCTATCATCGATTAAATATATATTTAGAATATTGTGTGCAAGCCTGAATTATAATAAGTTCTTAATCATTTCCACCCGGCTAGAGTTTTTATCATAAATTACAAAACAGATTTTTCAGAAATATTTCCCAACTTTCAAAGTCTATCTCATGAATTACTGAATCATTACTAGACATGATTGTACTTGATTGTAATGCAGTTCATTTCTCATAATAGTGATGAAATCCAATTAAAATTTCGTAACATTTTGTGAAACATTTTGAAAGTGTAAAAGAGATACAAAACATGAACAGCATCACGTACAGTTTTGTTAGCACTCAAAGTTAAGAACGAAATGGATTCGTGTTGGCTTAGAGAAGGTCGCATACTTGAAGATGTTCAAATGTTTCGAGGCCAAAATAGAGGATCGCAACTTCGTGACTGAATTTGCGAACGTGTTGTGTGATATATGATCTTAAAGTCAAAGTATTTAGAACTTGTTAAGGAGATCCATTAAGACTAGCCTCACTGGCTACTTTCCGAGAGTCAGGATTTTTGTTCGTCATTCGATGACAAGTGTACATTTTTTTCATGAACTAAGCGATAGATACAATACTGCACTTTAAAAGCTTACCGATAATTGGCAGGTCTTCATAGTATATCAGTGTGTTTACCAGGTGTTCAGCAGCATTATCATAATTTGCAAACTGGTTCATGACATCCAGTTTCTCCTGTTACCTCTGTTACTCGGTATTTTGCTCACACACAAAGAATAATAATAATATATTACATTATTACATTTATTACATTTATAAAGCGCATACAACAATAAAGTTCCAGAGCGCTGTACATACATATAAAACACAGCAATATACAAAGATGCAATCATAGAAAATAAGTGAAAGTGATATACAGAATAAATCATTAAGATCCCAGTATGACACAGATACATAAATATTAAAAATACACATGAGTTACAAGTTTAAAAAGTCACAAATGTAATATTGCACTAGGGAATGATAAAAATGGAACAAAAAACATAGAAAAGAAACTAAACTATTTACAGTACGATTAGTCATATTTCGTATCATCTGGAGGTTCCTTTTTGGTGGGTTCACAGTAGAACAAGCAAAATCTGAGGGTATAAAGGTCGGTAGAGACACTTTTCATGTTGAGTCAACTTTGACTTTGATGTAACTCAATTTAATGGTATCCGATGTATTTGATATTTTTCTTTGCCATTTACGTTTCTTCTCATCCATTTGACTTGTGCCCTTTTACAAGATGTAATCATTAAGACACTTAAATCCTAAGGGGCCCTTATGAATTTAAGTGTCTTAATGATTACATCTTGTAATCGTCTACCAATGACCACCGTGGGTGTCTTTGTTAACTGTTCTATTTTCACTTAATGCATGTAACAATAGAGAATTGTACTTTGACGTGACAGTTCTATATGTTGTGTTAAAACACGTCTGATTGGTGCTACCTGATTAAACTAATTTACGATCCAAAGCACGGAACGTAAAAGGTCAGACCTCTAGATTAAATTCAATCTACTAATCAAATGGCACCAAATAAAAACTTCATGGATGTAGACAATGCAAATACAATACCCATGACATATTGCTTAAAATCAACATTGCAATGAACTTTATCTTCATTTTGTATATAATTTTACGGGAAAGGATGGTATTAAAATGTTTATATTATCAATTAAAGCATAGTCTGTATTATTAATCAAAACAAAAAACACCAAGCATTTCAAACAACAACATTGACAAAATAATATTAACACAGCCATTGTGAATGTACATGGTGTATCATAAAACCGCACCACTTTTTGCTTTAAACTATACCGGTAGAGATAATCACCTATTAACTTTAAAATGTAATCCTTATGTTACAGCTACGTAATAAATATCTCACAGTCAACTTTGAGCCAGAAATTGACCAAGAAGTCAATTGATTTGTGACGTATCATCAAAATCCAATTAACATCGTTCTACAATCATGTAAAGTTGTTGTTTTTGAATATGGAGCAAAACGCATTGTGAAGGTCGGACGCACAGTTAAAACGTTAGTCCCACCTCCCCGTGTTTTATTGTCTCATCTAAATGTCGCCGATTTCTCTGAGAACTAATGGGATTGCTTAAACTCTCTTAGCTGTTAAAAGAATATTGGATATTAAATAGAAAGCACATCGCTTCTGTTTGCATGAGAAAGCAGGAAATGGCAAAACTACACTAGAATGGACGAGTTTTACATCAATCAAAATACAGAAAGACAGAAACTTAACGGGTATTATGTGTACTAATTCCCCTATGTTTCATGAATTAATTATACAATATTGGGTTTGAGATTAGCTCAACTCATTCATGTAGACACACGGACACTTGGTAAAAGAATGAAGCAAAGACGATGCAGACACCAAATCATGGAATTTATAAGATAGATAGCCAAAGTAAATCGAAGATAATTTAACTTTGTAAAACACTTTTGCGGCGATAGTAGTTGGCAAAATATTGCTTATGATGATATACATCGTTGGAGTACACGGGTTAGAATAAGTGGGGATTATCAATAAATGGCAATTATTAATGGTGAAGTACGAATGTTCGACATGAGGAAACTTTTAATATAAATGGTTTGGCTACTTTAAGAGCCATAGCTATTACGTCATTCCTCCATTTTTAATTCACTTATGATATAATCCTTTGCTTTTAGATCACGTATCGCACTATATTTTTTCCAAATTCTTTAGAAGAAGCAAATAAATGTGCTACACCTTACAAGTAATATTAAGCGTTTTAATAAGGTCTGATTGTGGTGAACTTCACTTGTTGTATGTTGACATGAATGTTTAGAGTGAAAGCGGTTGCAAGCATATTATAAATTCAACGCTGGCTTTGGCCAGAAATAGAGACACGTACCCACAAGGTATTTTTGTATAATCATTAGAAATGTACTGAAAACACTGTTACTGTTAGCATGCACGAACATTTCTTCAATTATTTTTGACGATTAAGCTCTCTAACAAACCCTCTGGTTTGCTTGTTATGTTATAATAAAAATGAGTTAAATACGTGAATACATGTACAATGAGTTATATGTCTGTTGTATTTAAATAGCATTTATTTGTTATAGCCTAGCATCATGACCATGCTATGGGAAACTACAGTACATCCTTATTACGTATTTATTCAGGGTTTTTTAAATGCAGATTTATATCCTGAAAAACTTGTTTGTATAATAAATAATAAATAGATCTATGAAATTTATATCACATTTTGAATAAGTGATCTGTTACGTAGAAAAGATCTACATATATATTGTCTGTAATTCATCTGGCCGTTATTGCGCATTATTGCCTAGCTACATTTAAACGATGGACCCAAAATTGGATCCTGAAAGGAAAGCATGAATACTAATCTTATCAATTTGCCCGTCTGGAAAAGAGGCTGCTTATAACGTAAGTGTTGTTGGAGCAACCCGGCGACCAAGTCATAAGCATGGCAGCCTCGTAGTGGGAGCGTATTGGCTGTGACTGCAATCCAGCAAGTGAAATACCTCCGTAGTATTACTGGTTGCCACAAGTTACGCAGAATGAATCATATATGCTATGTGAGGGCGCTGTTGTCATGGTTGTTCCAGTTTGTGGACGGATGAAAATATGTTTTTCTGCTCAAATTGAACTCACTTTCAAAATGTAGTAGGTAGATTATCATTCATTTTATTGATTACATTCAATTACACACTGAATTACGATTCTAATAAAGAGTTCTCTGGACATGAAAAGTGGCCAAAGCTAAATTTGACATGACTGTGTAGATTGTCCATTATATGATAACTAAAACTCCAAAATGGATAGAACAAAATTCTTATGACATATTAAAGATTGCTAAACATGATTATTATTATTTATTCATGGCCTTAAAAACATGCTTCCCTTGGGGCACTTTTTTGATACGCCTTGTAGATACATCAATAATAATCCGTGCGTAGCGTGTAGATGGCAACGTTTCACAAGTTACAATTGCTATGTTTAGCTCATGTTTCAGCGGGAATATCCTTGAAACTGTTGATGTTGGTCCTATTGACTACAATTATTGGTAAATTGATCCAAACAATGTTTGTGGAGAGATAACTACCCGAGATAATTGTAATAAAGACCCACGCTATGACGTCACCACACATAATAACAGGGTATTAGTCTGAAACAAACCTTATTTGTAAACAAGGTCAAGACACATATCAAGTGTTTATAAAACATCAATCTCATGAATATACGCGATACGTGCGACCCGATTAAATGCCTGCCGTTCTTTACTCGCACAAATAAGCGCAGGTCACTAACGGAGAACCAAGTATAGGGTGTCCCAAAGGTTTCAAAACCTTTTCAAAACTTTATATCTCCAGTTAATGAATGCGCAGTATAGAAATAAAATATATACTTGGATAGAGAAGACGTGTAGAATTATTTTGATACCAAACTTATAATAACAGCTATCTGTGTTACTAAAATACAGACGAAAGTTTCCCGAACTGTTAAACTGCACTTTCATATAAAAGCGTAAAATAATGAGCCGAGTCGAGTCCAAGGATGCGACAAATGGAAAGAAGTGGGGAAGAAAAAACAATGGTTCTTTTTAATTTCAGTTTGTTATAATTCTTATTATGAACATTATTAATGTTGTGCACAAGATTTAATCAGTTAAAACCTTTTGATCAAAATCCACACGAATGGAATGCGAGGAACACGCTGCCTGTGATTACAGTGACTTATACAGTGCGTCCAGCAAATCGAAAAATGTTATGGTATTGCGAGTTATGTGGCCAAACCTTTTAGCGTGTGTTTTATATTAAAGGCCTCAAAAAGGAGGTATGTTTGGTACCAAAATGATTTTACAAGTTTTCTCTTTCCAAATATATTTTCAATTTGGTACTGAGACTTGTTTTAAGAGATATACGAATTTTCAATAAGTAACCCCGCGTATAATGCGAATCAAGTTCGATCACCAAACAATTCGCGTAATGCCACGAACTCATGGCGTATTTGCCCAACGCAGTAGTTTTTTTAAATCTTTTATTGTTTATTACTATCACTTATATTTATATATGTTCACATAGTTTCATAGTTTTCACATTTCACATAGTTTTATCATGTTTACATGTACATTGCATTATCTTTACATGTATAACACATTTTCATATGCTTTTCAGCATGTTTACATTGCATATCATTACATGTATAGCACATTTTCATATGCTTTTCAGCATTTTTACATTTTCATGTTTACATTCATCATTTTTCACATTTCACATAGTTTCATGTTTACATTACATATCAAAATACATGTATAATACATATGCTTTTCATCATGTTTACATCATTACATAATTTTGCAGTAGTTACGCGAGTTGTGAGTGGTTCAATTGCACGATTTTCGATCAGATTAATCGATTTGTAATGGGTGAAGCATAGCTATTGCCGTAAAGTGTAATATAATAGTCACACCCGATTCAAAGTTATAAATATAATTTAATCCAAATCTAGAAGGAAATACGGTATTTAATAAGTAATTCGAGAGCTTATTTAAAAGCGATTTCTAATCCAGGATCAGTTGAGATCTTTACAAGCCCTTTACTTAGAAATATGTTACTGTAAAAAATGCAGGCTGACTTTTGCCCAGGCAGAAGCTGTACTCGGCAAATCCACATCCTAAGGAGGATCATTTAAAGACCAACAGTTGCCACTCACAGTCACATTCATAGACTTCAAGAAAGCCTTCGACTCCATAAACAGGAAAATTATGTTTGCAGTACTGCAACATTACGGCATCCCAAAAGCTTTAGTCGACGCTATACAATAGGTGTACTGTACACGTCGTTCGAGATGTCATCCTGCCGTTGTTCTTAACGACTTAGACTTTGCTGACATTGCCTAATACTCAAAACAACAATTCCACGAGCCCAGACGTAGCTGACAGAACCTGCTGCAGCAGCAAAAGACCTTGGCCTCTTAGTTAGCGTATCTAAAACGGAGTACATGACTGCCAACTGCAATCCTCATCCAACACTTTAAGTCTATGGGGATACCATCAACCATGTGACAGATTTCAGGTATCTTGGCTCTATGATGGTTGTGTGCAAGTGATCTTAAAAGACGCAAGGCATTAGCATAATGCACATTCTGGAAGTAAGAACGCCTCTGGAGGAGCCCTCAAATAGGTATCACAATGAAATGATGAAATTATTCAATACCACCTGTGTGACTATCTTACTGTATGGATGTAAATCCTGGGTGATATCATAAGATATGGAATGCAAAATAAATGCCTTCGCTACCTCTTGCTACAGGATAATACTAAGCATCAAACGCATGGATCATGTTTCAAACACCACAATGTATGACATGACCAAGACAGAGCCTCTTATCCACCGTTTAAAGCGCCGCCAGCTGAGATACCTTGGTCATATACTCCGTCTCCCTGATGAAGAGCCTGCTAAAAAGCATGCCACCTACGCACCCCCACATGGCCGAAGGAGACCGGGTCGTCCTTGCACAACATATCTGACATATATACAACGCTTACCAGGGGACAATGAAGGCATGATTCAAGATCAGCAGATTGTCACTCTTGATCAAGACCGTCGTGCATGGAAGGAAGAAACTTGTGGTCGCCTACTCTGCAGCCGCAGGATGATGATGATGACAGTACAATACAAAATGTATATTAGTTCGAGTTTTGATAGAGTCAGTGATTTTGTTCAGCAATACGATACTAAGGAAACAACGAGAGCAGTTTACGGTAAGACTACATATTAAGCGTGCGTTACTTTGTAATATTGTGATATTCAAAGATCCCTTAAAAGTAAATTCGCCTGTGGTGATTGGAGCTTAATCGTAGGTCATAAATTATTTCAACAAACAATTTCAAACATGTCAACAGAATGACAACTATAACAACCAATAGCTGCAGGTACGGATATTGTATGTATTACATGCAATCCCTTAACAAGTGGGCTTTTATGTTGCCACTGGCTACTTTACGATAGTTTGCCTTATGTCATATAGGAAAACCCAATAGATTTTTCACCTGCCAATTTTTCTCCGATTTAAGACAAGAAACTAAGTCATGTCATACATTTGTGAGTTGAATTATTTATAAATCTCTATGAAATAAATTTGATGTATTCAAGTTATTAACTTGTGGTTCGGAAAAATCATTCACCCTAAGTCAAGTAAGTAAGTCAATATTCACCCACGACAAAGCGTTAGCCTTAATCCTTGACAAGAATAATAATGTGTGACAGTCAAATTGATGATAAAGGTCTGGTGGAGCCTTGCTAGGTCACCAGAGAACACTTGTCACAGCTTTACGGCAATATTCTTAATCGGGATGCCATCTTAAGATATAGCTCCATCGTTTGAACATACATTAAGACATTCTTGATATAACCCCTTTAATGGGCTGATGCAAGTTATAACATCACATGCAGTTTTACCAAAGTCTACACACTCCAAATTCTAGAGGGAAATCGATTCGTATTTGCTTAGAGCAGAATTCGAACTTGAAGATGTTCAAATAATATTTTCGAGGCAACAATGGTAGGTATTGCGTGGGTGTAGCGTATTTGCTTCTTCTAAATAATTTGGAAGATATATTGTGTAATACGTGATCTAAAAAGCAAAGTATTATAAAAGGTCGAAAAAAGTAAGTTCCCCCCTTAAAATTTGATCACGTTTTGATCTACACATAGTTAAACGTTTTGAAAGATTGAAACATTTCTGAAAAGAAAAAACCACTTGGCTACCCATAGAAAGTTTCTCCATTTCAATATCATTATTACTTTTCCCAAAATAGTAACATTTCACAAAAATGATGTTTTCAAAAAAAGTGCCACTTTTTAAGATTCTATACGAGTTTGTGTGCATAAATCCACACACAATTAGGCGTTTTGAAAGATTGAAACATTTATGAAACGAAAATAACCCTTGGCTACCCACACAAAGTTTCCCCTTTTCAATACCATGTTTACTTTTCCCCAAACAGTCACATTTCCCCCAAAATGATGTTTTCCGAAAAGTGGCACTTTTTAACGATACAGGGAAGTTATTGACGTGAATTGGCTAGTCATGAATGAAATAAAATCATTTTGTTTTTAATTTCAAATAAGTACCAGCTAAAGAAAGAAAAGACTTTCTTTTAATTGAAAATAAAGACAATTTAAATTAATTTTAAGCAGCACTGGAGACATTTTGCAAAAGATTTTGAAAAGTGCCACTTTTTCTGAAAACATCATTTTGGGGAAATGTGACGGTTTTCGAAGAAGTAAACATGTATGATCAGAGAAAAAATTGCAATGGGAAGCTAAGCGTTTTTACCTTTATAAACGTTTAAATTTTTCAAAAAGGTACATTTGTGTGTGGAGTTATGCAAACAAACACGATCAAATTTTAGGGGGGGGGGACTTACTTTTTTTTTACCCCTATATAATCTCGCAAAGCTATAATCACCTAATGTGAAATCAGTTGACCACAATAATAACCACGTATAATGTTCCAATAATACTCACGTGACAAACTTTGTTACACCAACGTCTGTCAATAGTTGCTATGCATAATATGCAACTAATTTACAATTCAAATTCCCTGCGCGTAAAAGGCTATAATTTTAGATTACATTTATTCTACAATTTAAATGGGTGGGAATTAGACCTTCGTAGAACTAGACACTGTACATGTATATACGATTAACATCCAATGGCTCCGCTGTGTAGTTTTTTTTTTATATAATCTTGTGATTTGTTATT
The DNA here is from genome assembly GCA_035610835.1 of Ophiura sarsii. Classification (NCBI taxonomy): domain Eukaryota; kingdom Metazoa; phylum Echinodermata; class Ophiuroidea; order Amphilepidida; family Ophiuridae; genus Ophiura; species Ophiura sarsii. The sequence continues at coordinate 35,113,149 of CM069445.1, forward strand.
ATTTATTAGACGATAACAAGTTTTTTTTATCATTTTGTTATTCTTTTTTAGGGAAGGCACTAAATAAACCTCTCCAAAAAAGATCCGGACATTGTTTTCACTCGCCTATATTACGCATATTTCGTTAAATGTCCACAGTGTGTTATATGTCAATGAACATGATACCGGCCAACTTTGTGGCAATAATTGTTCAGTGCTAAGCCACATATGGGGAAGTTTCTTTCTCAATGTGCCAAAATCATCACTATCTTGTGCTCAAAAGTCAATAGAACATCACTCTGCACTGTAGTTTTCAATGTGACTTCATTTGAAAAGACGACAGTGTTGTTATTTTGATTCCCAAATAGTGATGAGTTTGGCACATTTTGGATTGAGCACTAACAAATGATTAGAAGACGAACACATCAGTTTTCTATTGATATGTAAAATATTATGAGTGTATCATGAAATATTATTTGAAACATGGGCAATTGAAAACGATTTCGGAACATTTGTGAGGCAGTTATGTAACGTGGTGAATATAGAATTAAAATCCTGTGAACGATGACATGGAACCATTAAACAACAAAGAGCACTACCAACAACAACAATGGTTACAGCATTTCGCTATAAGGCAACCATTCGATATATCGGCTGATGTTGCATCTGGACCAGCCCTTCATGCTCTATTTTATTTCTACACACACGTATAATTTATAAATTAACATTGAACATGTTAAAGTCATAATTTCAGGTGTATTTCAAACTTATATATCTAATTAATTAATTGTTAATTTCAACGAAAACACTGTACATTTATAACATTTACAATGTAAAAGGTCAATAATATTAATTATATTGCTGTTTAATAAACACACGAGTGGAGCAACAATTTCTATTAACGATTCACTCGCGGATTGAAGCCACGGGACCCAAAATCAATACAGCGGATCTTGTTCTTTCGTGGAAATGGACATTCACAGGACCGATCAGACTAGATAGCAAGTGATGATATTTTCGTGGCACACTTGTTGTTTACTGCCTGAAATTAGTAGATGGCACCTATCTTAAAAATTACAGTTGATCTATATGAGGCGTAGAATAAATCCTACTCGCAACAGCCAGCTGTGACCTTTTGATCTTAAACAAGGTTCGTATGGACAAAACCACTTAAACCTGTTCTAACTTTAAACCTGGTCTAAATAAAGAAGAGTCCTTACCGAAAGGATCTTTTTATGTGTATGATTTGATGAGACCATTCTACATTATTAATGAACCTTTATAAATATAAAGGTCAATACATTTTAGTGTTATATTAGACAAATTAGGCGACTACAACTTTACCTTTGAACTTTACCAGGGAGTATAAAAGGGATATAAAAAATTGGTTCTTCGCGAAGGACTACTCTTCACTTAGACTAGGTCTACACTTTTTTGTGCATACCGACTTTTACATACCGACCTTTTACACTTCATTTTGCACTCAATACATGTAGAAATACATACACAATCCCATGTTAATTTGTATGCCAGATTATAATATGTTGGATTAACTTTATTCCGTTATAGCGCCATCGACGGAATGAAGCGCAATAAGATATGCAATATTTATTGTTTAAGTTTGATCCATCCTTGTTTTTACTTCTCCGACCCACGTTTTGACATAAACTTATTCATGAATATCGTTTCAAAGGTGTGTTGAATTTTAACTATGGCTTGGATATCCTACGTACTTAAACTATTTTGTCACAGTGTTATTGCGCTTTATTCCGTTGAGGGCGCTATAACGGAATAAACCTTATCTAGATTAACAGTTAACAGATCATAATTTGTCATACAAATTAATTTGGGTATCCCATGAATATTGAGTGTATGTACTTCTACATGTATTGGGTGCATTTTTATGTAAATTTGGTAATGCATGTAAGCCTTTCTCATTAAACAAAATACTTAGTTTGTCTAGGCGAGTTTTAATTGTGTTGACATTGAGAGTTTTAGCATTGAGTATCTACAGCCTGTTCCACACTAATCCTCGTAAAGAAATTCTTGTTGCAGTTGTGGTTCTTATACAGAACTCGATTGAATACACTCATTGAGTATCATCTTGTAGCATATGTTGCTTGGGCGGGCGTTAGAGAGGATATCTCTGATATGTACATAATTTGTCTAGTGTGTTCACAATGTTGAAGGCCTCGATGGCATTAGTTTATCAGTATGCATTAGAGGTATTGATGTTTTATTCTTGCTTGCAACAGCCACCTGTGACTTTTCTCTTTCTAAGTCTATGTCGTGCGTTGTTCCAGTGTTTGTCCAATAGTGTATTGTTTAGAATAGATAACCTAATTTAATCCACAACATTGAGAAGGGTACAGTTTCGTAACACTTCCTCAACATTGAGAAGGGAATAGTTTCGTAATACTTTCTGGCGTGTATCCGGTATGGTAAAGAGTTTTAGTTGGGTACGATTTAAACGCGTCACTTGAGATCATGGGATTAACTTGAAATATCTTGTGTGAGCAACTGTAGTGTAAAAAAGCCCAGCAGGGTGATTGATGTTAACATTAATTGAACTGTGTACCTATCTGGAAACTGATGCGTGGTCTAGTCTCTAAGAACATTGGTATAAGATAGGAGGATTGTCGGGCGATGCCATAGTACATCGGATGACGTAAATAATTCGAGCATTCCATAGCGAAACATACGTTTTCAGGAGTTGCTATCGAAAATCCACCACAGTTTATGTTTGCATGGGGATGCTGGAAACGGTAACACAACACTTTTAGATACGAAGACGGAAACATGTATCATATGACCGGCTGTTCTTATGTTTCATGAAGACCTTATACCCAACTTAAATAATAACATGGATAGAATATAGAATAAAGAACATCAATTTATGAAAATAAGAGTTCGTGTAACAACATCAAGAAACTTGCGATAACTAGACAGTTTCTATTAGCATGGCCGTTATACTTCTTCCAGAGTGTGTGACTTCGTCTCATCCTCTTAAACCCTTGACAGCTTGTTCTTCTCGAGGAATAAAATAGATAGTAGCCCCCTCGTCTCTGTTCTTCACGTTCGGATTGCTGTTTTTGTACTTTAGGAGGGAAAATAATTGAAAAATGTATGTGTATGTCAGCTTCATTATTTGAAACCATTGTTTTCCTAATCAGTGTAATTATACAGTGTAATTATACAGAGCACATCCGTTTTAAAAGTGCCGCGTGTATCGGAAGAGCTATCCCAGAACACGTTAAAAGGTCACAGACACCTTCGTAAAGAGTAGGGGATCACCCCGGTCTGTGTCTGTACAGAATATTCCTAGGTTACAGGAACTAAATTATTATTATATTGCTTAGGCAACGTTATTGAGTATTTAATAGATGTAGAGAAGACAAAATCTGCTTTAGAATTTAAATTCAGATTGTATTTGAATGAATTTTGGAAGGGGTCAGTTGTTAACGGATATTTTTTTTAATAATTTTAGTTGGATATAGATTGTACTCGGTTATTTGGCTATGATCATAAGTCAGTGGTGAATCTTCCAAAACAAATATTTTCTGTACCAGCGTCGTATTTAAAATTAAGATATGTCTTTGTAGTCAAGTATAAATGGATATAATTCACAAATTAATATGATTTTCTTCAATGATTAACCCTAACCCCCAAAGCACCTTTTACAAAGAAATTTTCTTCGCAGCCAAATAGCGAGGTGAAAATGTGCCCCCACTCCCCCGGTGCTCGAACCCCGGACCTCTGGGTTCAGAGGCAGACGATCTTCCGCTAGGCCACGGGGGGAAACCATGCATGGCGGAGAATATACCGCCATGTATTATATACCCTGGGGCCGTTATTTCATCGAAAAACTGCCGAGCCGGGTGACACAAGCACACCGCATCGTAGTAATTCGTAGTACTCAAGAGTGTTAGGGTTAATGAGACCAAAATTAGAAGAAGAAAAAAAGAAGAAATAAATAGTGAAAAAACCGCTCTATAACCCTAACCCCCGAGGCACCTTTTACAAAGATTTTTTTCGCGGCCAAATAGCGAGGGGGAAAAGTACGCCCACTCCCCCGGGGCTCGAACCCCGGACCTCTGGGTTCAGAGGCAGACGATCTACCGCTAGGCCACGGGGGAAAACCATGCATGGCGGAGTATATTCCGCCATGTATATACACTGGGGCCATTATTTCATCAAAAACTGCCGAGCCGGACTGTCCCGTGCAAAATCTTGCAAACCGTATCCCGTCCAATATGTCGTACAGCACTGACATCGATACAAATATTTAAGATATTTGTACAATAACATGCACTCATGTTTCAGTCACCTCCGCATCTCAGGGGCCGTGACCATAGGAGGCTTTCTCGCTGATTATTATTTGCGTAAACATACTGCTGTTGAAAACATTGCCTAACACGCGTCTTCTTCAAACTTGTGTCCACAATAATAAAGCAATCATGTTAAAAACCTCAGATGTTTGCAAAGCACGTGTAAGTAACATCCGACCCTAACATCGGGGGTGCTTTTAAGCTGATTATATAATAGAACTTTAAATTCTTTTCGATTTTTTTGGCTCTAGCATCAGCTGCTCAATATACATGTATGCGTTTGTCTTGCATATGCTTTCTTCAACATTTTGTGCACTCAACAATATAAAATCATGTTAAAACGTAGGATGTTTGCAAAGCACACCTTATACGTCCATATCTTACGGGCTTAAGATATGTGTTTGTCGTGTAATTGTTTTTTTCAATACGTGCTTACAATCATATGCAATCATTATAAACCCGTTGATATTTAGGTATACAAAGCGTGCCGTATACTATTAGTCAACAACCATCGACGGGCCCCAAATATCTCGACACCCAATCCTGATAGTTCGTTCGTTACAGTAACTACTGAAAAAACGGAACTATTCCACTACAGTTTTACTGTGTCTATGTTACAACATGGAACATGTGGTATGGTCCGCTACAGTTATTAATGTGCCTGTGTTACGATGTTATCTAATCGTAATTAAAAACTCCTCTGAAACGATATTCATGAATACGTTTATGTCAAAACACTCAGAGGTTTGTGGTCGGAAAGGTAAAACTAAGGACGGAACAAACTTAAACAGTAAATATTGGATATCCTACATTCTTAAACAGTAAATATTGGATATCCTACATTCTTGAACTATTTTGTAAGTGTTATTGGGCTTTATTTCGTATGACGGACTAAAGCTAATCTATAACACAGACACAGTAATAACTGTAGCGGACTGTAACACATTTTATCACACAGACACACCCCAACTGTAGTGGAATAGTTACGTTTTTAACAGTAGTATCTGGATTGGGTGATCTCGAATATTTCGTGATATGTAATACAATATCAATGATAGGCTTCTTTCCAACGATACCACATTTGTCGCAATCTCTTTTTTAATGCTCGGTCACTTGAGACTGGGTCTCAATCTCAATGTGACAAAATCACTTTTTTTGAACTCAACTCCAAAGGAAACCTCTTCTGTTTGTTCAACATGTTCATAGAAGTGTTACATAGACGACTACAATCATAAAAAAACACCTTACAGGCAATAAATGTGCTGATATCTCTAAAAGCATAAATTCTACATGAACATATTAAAACATAAAATTGTTGGGAAATTTCCACTCTTTACATTAAGATATTGCACGCTAAGAATGGTTGGTTATTGAGGAAGTTACATGTGTAAGGTAAAGTGCGATTGTTTTTAATTTTCACGATTTTCTTTTCAACACGGGGGAGAGCATGATATGTATAGAGTGTGTGCCGTATTGATCCATCGGAACAATACGGCCGGCCCACTATCCATCCTGGGCATCGACACTAACACTATCAGTAACCAATAATTTACCGGTAACTGAGTTCGCGTGTAGAAAAGCAAAATGCGAAAGTTGAAACCGTACTGTATCACACTTTTGATGTTGTAACTGCCTTGATATCAAATGATTTTTCACATGCAATATCTCAAATTGTCACACTGTTGCGAATATAGCTGAAATGTGCCCGACGTTTTTAGAAATTTGGGTGTACGTTCGTGTATAAGTTGTCATTCGTTTATGAAACGTTTGGCATAATTTGTATTCGTTAGCGGTTCGTACAAAAACTTCGTATAGGCGTTCGCAGAGGTGCGCTGGGGTCTAGGAACATTTTTAAACATGTTTAAAGTTTTGAGCGTGTGACAACGTAGTGATTAATACGCTACCGTATGTACACGTTGAACATTCGCTGTGTGAACGTTCGCATAACGAATGCCCAACTCCTGCCTTGGATGTACTGGGCGATGGTAAGCTGATTCGGGTTATTTTCATATTGATGAACGGCCAGAAGATATTGAATCCGTTGTCTCTGAGCATCCTCCATCTCTAATAACCAGCTCAGCAGGAATGATGATTGAGCTAGTTTGGTGACGTCACATTTGTGATTTAAAAAAAACGGTACTGGTAATGTAGCTGTCCTGTACACGCACGTTATTATATTTCAATCAGTTTCAAATTGGCGAGAAATATTCGGTTTTTATCTATCCGCGTGCAAAAGTAATCCAAGCGTTAAAGCGCGATTGTTGGTATACGCAAGCGTCACGCATACAATGACACTGCGGCATTGCGCACCATATTGCGCCATGCAAGAGTTTTTCGCGCGACGCTCTTCTGAATTCATTTGATGCTGTATTAAGCCGGTTTCGCCAATTTAGCGTCATGCATATCGCATGTTAGATGGACGCCTGGTGAAAAAGTGGATGTACACGTCGAAATAGGCCATTCGTTAGACAAACGATGTGTATACGTTGGGCATTCGCTATGACAAAGGTCCAGATGGGTTAGACGTAGCTGACGACGAAACAATATACACCCAACGTGCGAAACGTTCACACAGTGAATGCTCTATGTATTTGAATTTTTCCTACACCCCAGCGCTCCTCTGCGAACCCTTCGAACCGCTAACGAATACAACTTATGCCAAAACGTGTCACGAACGAATGACTACTTACACGAACGTGCACCCAAATTTCCAAAAAACATCAGGCTCACGCTAGCTCTATTTGCAACAGAGTAATAAGCATATAAATTACTTGGTAAGTTTCTTTTTATGACTGTATAGATGCTCTATTGACTTAATTCTTTGCACATAAAGATTGGTGGGGATTTTCGGGCACAGTCAGATTGATACCTTCCTAAATTGCCAGGCAAGTGACGGGCACTGAGATACGAAACTTATTTGGTATCAATGGAAAAATGTACACATCAAATGCATCACAATATGAACATTATCTCAAAATATATAAAAAATGTAGGCGTATGAAATAAAAAGGGGTTTATAAAGAAAGACATTTCTCTAATTCTTTCAGACGATACCTGTTCAAGTTGGTTTTACCATCTGGGTTGCTCCAGACATCTGGTTGGTTTTCATGAGTCTTCTTTAACATGTGGGTACAATAACGTACAACCATGTTTTAAAAAGCTTTAAAATATTTAAGATGTTTACAAAGCACGAGTTCCTCATACGTCCATATCGCATATGCCTCAACCACATTCACATAAACTAAATGTTACCTCCGCTAAAAATATTTGCTCCGTACAATAGGAAACAGTCAGAGACAGAGTATTAGTAAGTCAGCCATCGGTGACTTACTATGGTCATGCTTAACAAAAGAACCATGTAATTTACTGGCCTAAGGCAAAATAAAAATAAATACATGTTTAGCGTCCCCCCCCCCCCCCTGCTCCCTTTTGCTTCAAATCCTGCTTCAAATTTCTTTTCTTTTTTCATTATTTCAGTCATAACTTTTTTGCTCAGGTGTTTCAGAGTTTAAGATGTTTGTAAAAGCTTTCATTATTTCTCATATGCATTTTAAACAAGTTTTGTGGTGACAAACCCCGCAAAACCATGAAATAAAAATAATTTTTAAGAGGCCTCCTCCTCTTTCAGGTTCACAAAGTTTGTCGCTAATCAGGACGATTTTGCTCCAAAAAGCGCCAAAAATAATAAATAAAAGGGCCTCCTCCTTCCTTTTTTAGAAAAAGGACGCTAAACATGTTTATTTTTTTATTTGGCCTAATGTTAAAATTATCTACAAGGCCAAAAAACAACAACCAAAATTTGTCCCAGAAGACTGCCCGCGCAGCTTTGAAAGTACGCATTTCACTGCATAACTTACTTTTTTTCTTGGCCTCTTGAGAATGATGCCATATCAGTAAGTATCATCCTAGTAATTTGTTTCTACTATGGTAGTGTTAATATATACATTTCACAGAGCCCGTCTCACGTTAAAAAGAATAGATACCGCATTTCGTACAGCATCTTTTGCTTTAAAAAATAAAATCGCATTTCGCATGGCCTTTTTTATAATATTAATTTACCAACAATTTCTATTCAAAACCCCTTCTTAAGATCCAACATTTTAAAAACGTTTAAGAACAAGGGAATCCAACAACAACATCATCTATAACAACCACAACCACAACAACCACAACAACAACCACCACCACCACCACAACAACAACAACAACAAAAACAACAACAACAACAACAACAACAAAAGGAACAACAACATTTTTAAAAAGTCTTGAAACTTTTCGTTTCGAAATTATGCAAACATTTTCAAACTTAACAAAAATAAAAACCTTTCAACAATTTGCAAAACGTTTTATAGAAATTATACCCTCCTTAAAATATAAAATTCTGATGTATAAGGTCGAACCCTCAAGACATGGCTTTCGTAGGTTAATCACGAGTTGTCGCAGTAACAGATGGACAGGTGTGTGTGTGTGGCGTTCCTGAATCGTTAACACTTTCCACGTGGCAGGCGTCTGCAGACGACATTCCAAAATGTTACAAAATGTTTCAAAAATGTCAAAATTATTTAATTCCATTACCATAATGGGAATCACCATGGGAAATGCATTGAAATAAGTACAAACATGTCTGGTATTGGTTCTCTAATCCTTGAGATTGACTTTGTGAAATTTGGAAAAGGTTTCTGAAAATTCTGTTTTGAATATGGTGAAATGAATAGCCGCGTTGAAAGTGTTAAGAGCCACTTTGCGATTTCTCTGGGGGGAAAATTGTCCTATTTAACGCTAATGTAGAATTACAGAAAACACCCTGTTTTCAACTTTTCAAACTCAAAAGATCCATTCCATTGCAGGGACAAGGGGGGTTTTCTCGAGAGAATATCTTATTCAAAGTGTTTTGTACTGGGTTCTGGGCTAGAGAAACACATCTGTCAGAAAGCTAAATATCAGACGGACAGGATGATTCAATAGACAGTAAGAGGTATAGGGCATTGAAACACACGGCAAAGGGAAATACACATTTGGAGGTGAGAAACTTATGAGAAACTTCTTACATACCGACACTTTAAAAAGTGTTTGAACTTAAATTAATTTTCAATTTCAAATTAAAGTATCGATCATTATTATGAATTACCGGTTTTTACGCTATTTTGAGCTTGAGTATTTCAATTGACTTTTGATGAACACGCTAAAACGGTCAAACAGGGTTTTTAAAGGTATTTTTTGCACAATAGGTGGCTTTGTTTTTAGCTTGAATTTGAAATCCCGGATAAAACTATCAAAGTATTATTTTGAAATTAGACATTGCTTGAGCATTTTAATTTAAACCAAAAGTTTCTGGAATAGGGTCAGAACTAATTGTACATATAAAATGTAAGTAGGCCTAAACCTTTTAGTACAGTATAATAAAAGACCTCACCCCCATCTGGAAGTGGGAAATAAACACATAACAAGCGCCGCTGAATGTCCCAACTCGAAAAAATGGACAATCAGCGGTGCGGAACTCGAACCCACGATCTCCCGTTTGCTAGAACAGGCACCTAGCCATTCGGCCATCCGGACTTACTTGCTGTTATACAGCACTTTTAATCGGCCAGGTAATTGGGGTCCTCACACAAGCACAAATAAAGACAGGCACATAACAGGTGCCAAAGATGCAGGGGACTGGTAAATATCGATTTTTTTTTTTAATAGTGATATCAGCAATAAATGTTTAACTTGTTTTTGCCCTATGATAGGTCTTCACTTGTCAGTGATTTCTCTCTGGAGAGCATCTACTTTTGGATTACAGGCTACCTAATATTTAAAACCTTTTAGCATTAATGGTTCTTTTATCATATTTTGAGTGACAAATTCTGAATTATTTGTAACGTAGCACTAAGCGTTACAATGGCGTTCTTTACACGTTAGATTGTGAGCCATCACTTATCTCTACTGTTATCAAGTGCTATGTAGGTTAGTACAGGGTGTTTCTAAAGCTAGCAGGACAGTTTATTTTTCTCTCTAAATTCACTCTAAAACCATGATTAACACTAGACTAACGTATGAATGTCTTACACCAAGGATATACCCTCAAAGAAATTAGATATGGGTCACAAAGAAATAGTTTTCATAAAGAAGTGCTCCGTAAGATTTCAGATGAGACACCCTGTATATAATTTTATTGGCCAGATTTAAATTTTGTAGGTGTATAGGCATATCGCGTATTGTGAAATGACAATTCCATGCATGTTGTATTTCATTTTTCATTATTAATTTCATCAAAATGTGAAGAAAAGGTCACTTGCATGGATTGAGGACTCGATATACATAAATACATTCCGCTTGGTACACCCTGTATAATACGGTGTTTATTGGGCATAGCATGTTTAATGTAATAATATCATTACAAAAGGTCAATCTAAAACTTACTATGACACCAAATTATGATAATGGTTAACTATATTCAGCAAATTATATTTTCACATCATTATTTTGTCACAAATTTTGACAACTCTGTATAAGGTATCATAACTAAAGACAAAGGTGGGCATAATTCTGTTATACCCTACACACCAACATCGGTAGTATGCGTCGTTCTTAAAAATCATGCACTGTGAAGGGTATAACAGAATTACTCCTCAAGGCGGCAACATTTTGCTTTGGGACAATATTCGGCCAAGTGCACCAATGGCGAGTAGCTGAAGTATAGCGGCTACCTCGCTAGTAACTGAGGCGTAACCCAAAATTTTGAGAGCACCACACCGGGGTAAGCTACTAGGCTAGTAACTGGCGGGTAATTTACGCTAAATCTTATACCGCACCGGACCCAAGAGTAATGGAGCATAACAGTTTATGCTGTAACTAAACAACAATTTCTTATCTGCCCGCCGATGGACGATTGCATAGATATGATGATCAGTGGGAGAATTTTATCATGCAATTTATTATCTACTTGTGTATAATAATTATACTCAATGATACATTTAAGACCAATTTATTATACAATATTTTAAAACTATCCACAATCATGCATACACAGTTGTAAAAATTAGTTCAATCAATCAATCAATCAATCAATCAACCAATAATTATTTAATTAATTAATTAATTAAATAACATGAAATCAAATAAATAAACGAATTCATAAAATAAATATGCCTAAAATTTGTATTACTTTTATGCACACTTTGTGTATTGCATATTTTATACATTTTACAACAGTCCATTGAAATTGTGAAACTTAGCAATGTTTCATTATTCAAGATGAACAAGATGGCTTCAGGAATGTTTTCCATGACCATTTTAGTTTAAAAACTGGCAGTGCAGTATTGCAGTATACCATTGTTTGCGTTATCTTTGTGTGCTACATTTATCTTTGCCAGTATACAATAAATGACAGATACAACAATGCGCATATTGCTAACCCTCGTCCTCCTGAGACTTTTTTTTATAACACTGCTACCTAAGGGTACCACCTACACCCCTTACAAATCCAAACCGAGATGCAGAGTATGCTTATTTGGGTATCATGGTAGGCTATAGCGAGAGGTCCCCTCTTTCCATACATACCAAAACAAGTACAAACATCCCACACATGACGTCACTAAACATGGCCGACCTCAAAATCCCGCCTTATTCGCTGTATAGTGAAATATAGGCCAACATTGAAATGATCGCCAAAAAAGTTCCAAATATCGGAATTTCACCCGGTTTTTTGCTTATAAGTGAGGGAAATGGTGTTTCTAATATATACTATATTATATAGAATCATACAATTAAGATATTTTGAAAATGGCGATTTAATAAATTGTAAGGTGGCAACCACCTCCTACTATCGGACTTTGACGGCTTACCCTTCCACCGGGAAAGGTGGTACCCTCAATTTATTTTCGTCAAAATGAGCGCAAGGGATGTAAAAGCGATCACCTAGACGTCACTGTCCTTTGCGTTACAGCGCAATCGGTGAAAGATTTTAGGAGGTGGTAACCACGCCCCCCCCCCCCCCCCACCCCACCCTAGGAGGAAGAGGGTTAACTCCATTTACTGTGTAAATCCCGTGGGAATGGTGAAAAAAGGGGTTACGTTACAAGACTTGTAACATTTCCCAGTCAATTTCCTTCATTTTTTATTTTTTTTTAAAATGAAATAAATTAGATATTATGTCTAACATAATCAACATCAACTTTATGGTTTACACCACACTCACGGTTCGTTACAATCCATGCATTTTTGTTCTCACCCTGTATTCACCCTGTATAAAACTGAACTTACCGCAAGCTTTGAATTTAGTGCACCTCTTCTCATAAGTTCTAGCGAGTGTCGTTAAATTGTGCTACTGTCAGACGACGATGGTCACGCGAATCCTAAATTTTGAATTCGTATTGGAATAACACATAATCGCGAATGTTAATCTTATCATTTTGAAAAATTCATCATAATTAGAAGAATTTGTTTCCAATCCAAAACCGTTGGAGTTGGCTAACCAACTACATTGTAAATGCTATTTTTTTAAAATTATTTTCATCGTTAACCGGCGATGACTGTTAAAATATTTCAAAATGGCGCACTCCCGTTGCCATTATTGGAACGATGATGATGTGATGAATACACGTATCTCGATGTTGTTTTTAATTTCAATGAACATTTTAAAAAGGCTATTAGTAAACAAGTATCTCAAGCAAAACATGCCATGTTTGCGCTTCTCACTAGAGCTGCAAAACTGCATTTACCTATTGACATCACTTGCGAGTTATTTGATAAATTGGTGTTACCCATTCTTCTCTACGGATATGAAGATTGGGGTTTTGAAAACATTGATCATATTGAAATTTTTTATAGAAACTTTCTATGTAGGGTTCTCAAATTAAATAGACTTACTGTGAATTGTATGTTATATGGTGAGGTACGAAAATATAAATTAAGTAGTGCGATTCACAAAAGAATGGTTGGCTTTTGGAGTAGAATAGTCACTGGCAAACAATCAAAATATTCATTCCGACTCTACAGCCTTATTAAGTGTATGCATGATCCAGATTCAAATACTTACACTTCGAAATGGTTAAGAAAAATCAAAGAAATTATCAACTATTCTGGTTTTGGTAACATATGGTTGTCTCAAAATAATCATAACCCAAAATGGTTGAAAAATGCTTTAACTCTTCGATTAAATGATATTGACAAACAAAACTGGTTATGCGAAGTTGAAAATAACAGATTTTGTAATATGTATAGACTTTTTAAAGAAGACCTCTTTTTTGAAGTCTACCTTATAGAATTAGATTTTAGTAGTAGATTAATACTTTCTAAGCTTAGATGTTGTAATTTAAAACTACCAAATAATTTATATAGATTTAGTGCACACAACTCCGATAGGAATTGCAAACTTTGTAGTACAGACATGTTAGGTGATGAATATCATTATCTTTTTATTTGTGAATTCTTTGCAGTCGATAGGAGCAAATTCATACAACCACACATTCTCAGGCAATTAAATGGTAGCGTAAAAATGTCTAAACTTTTCAATGATGAAAATGTTACGGTGCTCAATAACCTTTGTAAATTTGCCAAAGTCTTATCCTTAAAATTTACCTCCTGATATTCATTATGTCATTTCTTTCTGGTTGTGCTAACTTTCAAAAAAATTGTTTTTACATCATTCCAATGTTTTAGTTTTAGTTGATGTAAGTTAAAATGTTATATATTTGTATATTTATATTTAACCTTTATATTATATAAAAAAATATAAAAAACTTCACGTTTACGGCGTTTTTTGTGCTATAGCGCCATCTATGTTTTATATTGTATGTTGTTATCTCTCATACCCCGGAAGGGGTCGACAGAGATCTAATAAAAGTTCAAGGTTCACGCCTTGAACAATGAATGAATGAAACGATGAAATCGCGTGACCATCGTCGTCTGGCTACTGTGGTGTACGGAAATAGCTCCCTCTATCTCTATTTCAAGGAGTCAGATTGTAGTTGTCACTGATGCAGGCACTGATGAGGTCAAGGTTTAATATCTGCGGGTCGACTATGTGGCCTTATTCAATCAGTTGCAGTCAGTCATATCGGCACTGGTATTAAAGAAAGTATTTTATTGAACATGAACTGTACAATTGTACATACGTGTTTGGATAGCCTTTCAGCAATTCAACTGTATGCAGACAAATTGCCAATCCTTGGACTAGGAACTTTTTAAGGTAAGCGAAAGTCAAATCGTGCTGCATTCAATTCATAATATTAACGGTGTGCACGAGCGTACTACAATTAGATAACATTTACCATATGCATTTACATAGTAACCATACTTAACAAGTTAATTTCGCTAGCAATTTAATTTCGCTAATTTCGCTAGGAGATACAATTCGCCAAATTAAATTGCTGCCAATTTGTATTATTTATAATGGTTGTTACGATGATGGTACAAATTAGTTTAGAATTCGCTAAATTAAGTTGCCGTGAAATTAAACTGTTTGTTTGTTTGTTTGTTGAGGTGTTTGTTTTGTTTGTTTTTATGTTTACACGGTCGGTCCATACGGAGACACACTTGGATCCTAAAAGTAAAAGGGCCAGGCTCAAGCAAATTGCTCGGACCAGGCTTTTAAAAAAAGCGTATTATAATCATGCTGGCTGAACGAAATGATAGTTAGAAAAAGTTAGAAGAAAAGAATTAAGTAAAAAGAGCCACTCCCACAGTATTCAAGAAGCAATCGCGCGTGGTGAATCGGAGATTTTGCATTATTATCATGATTAATGAAAAGACCTAGACTGCTATGTCCACTCAGTAACTGTCACTGGTCCACTATGCCCGTAAAACTGTTTCACTCCAACTTCTCAACTGGAAGTAAAACCTGGTCTTTTAACGAGTGGTCACTAGGGGCCGACGGTGTAGAGTTCGCCAAAAAAATACCCAGGCGAACTCTACACCTTTTACCTGCAGTTCACAACCACTTTGAAATGGGAATAATATTGAAATAAATAGTTTTATTTTGGTGACCAGGATAAACAGAAAAGTGTTTATAGAGCATTGACCGGGACACAATATACACTCTCTAAATGTGAGTGTAATAATCAAGATAGTATGTCAAAACCAACAGTACGTAACTACGAGCGTATAACCAGGTAAATGGGATATAGGCCATCCTTTACAATGTAATAAAATAATATAATAATATAATAATATAATAATATAATAATATAATAATATAATAATATAATAATATAATAATATAATAATATAATAATATAATAATATAATAATATAATAATATAATAATATAATAATATAATAATATAATAATTATTAATACTAGCGGCGTACCCTCGCTACGCTCGGGTCCCCGCTAGATGGTTATGCCACATTACCTACCTCTGAAACCACATAAACCCCCTACAACCCCCAACCAGGTTGATTTATAACCATATCCCTCCTAAAGGCATTATAATCCCCCTACAACCCCCCAATTAATAGGTTGATTTATAACCATATCCCTCCTAACCATTTACCGTGGCTACTTTATTTACTTCCCCCCCCCCCCCCCCACTGCAACTACACCAACCAGGTGGATTTATAATCATAACCCTCCTAACCATTTCCCGTGGCTACTTCATTAACTCTTAACCCTACCCGAAAACATGTCCCGTGGTTTACACCCCCGGCCCCATACACACACCCAAACCAGGTTGATTATAATCTCAACCCTCCCTAAACCATTGTGGTTACGCTCGGGTCCCCGCTAGATGGTTATGCCACATTACCTACCTCTGAAACCACATAAACCCCTACAACCCCCCCCCCCCCCCCCCAACCAGATTGATTGATAACCATATTCCTCCTAAAGGCATTATAAACCCCCTACAACTACCTCTGAAACCACATAAACCTCCTGGTTATACCACTACCTACCTCTGAAACCACATAAACCCCCTACATCACCCCAACCAGGTTTATTTATAACCATATCCCTTCTAAAGGCATTATAAACCCCCTACAACCCCCCTCCCCACCCCCAATCAGGTTGATTTATAACCATATCCCTCCTAAACCATTTACCGTGTCTACTTTATTAACCCCTACCTCTCAAACCGCATCAAGTTAACCCTCGGTACTTTTAAAAAACCCTACAATTGCCCACCCCACTGCAACTACACCAACCAGGTGGATTTATAATCATAACCCTATGGTACCCTATAACCCTAACCATTTCCCGCGGCTACTTCATTAACTCTTAACCCTATCCTAAAACATTTCCCGCTACTTCATTAACCCTCGGTCTCTTAGATTGTTTGGCATGCCAACTTAGAGTAAAGAAATCAGGTTGCTTCATTAACCCCCGCAAAACGCTACTTGTACCATATAATCCTAGGCCTATCCTAAACCATTTCCCGTGATTTTACACCCCCAACCCCCCCTGGTACTTACCCTACCAACACAGGCCTATAATAGCCATTTCCCGTGTGGCTTCTGCGCCATGTGTAGCCTAGGGGTGCGTGTGCCGCGCGGCAGTCAGCCCTTGCGCAAACATGCACGCGACGCGTTACCACGGTAAAATCTGAGAGGTTTTTTGCTGTTTTTGGAGCCAATTGTTAACCAATTTCACTGAAATAAACTTTAACACCCTTCCCGTTATTTCCTCTATCTTTCATGCAAATTATGCGCCACTTTGATCACAACTAACGGAGAAATAAGGATAACAAATAAACACACAAACACACAAACACACAAACACACAAACACCCAAACATACACCGTTTCCAGATTTATAGTAGGATAATAATATAATAATATAATAATATAATAATATAATAATATAATAATATAATAATATAATAATATAATAATATAATAATATAATAATATAATAATATAATAATATAATAATATAATAATATAATAATATAATAATATAATAATATAATAATATAATAATATAATAATATAATAATATAATAAATATTATTTATGATATAGATATGGATAGGCCTAAGTTTCTATTGCTGCGCAATAGAAACTTATGCAACCCGATACTGCATCATCGTCATAGATATTATATTATATCATAAACTGGGGTCTAACTGTGTAGAATTACTGCTCTCCCAACGGCATATTACTACATAAAGTGATTGCTTCGATCCCCCTCGTCATAAACCTAACAGCTGAATATCATCAACATATTCAATATTTTAAGACTATTTAACCACGGCATTCTACCAAGGCCTATCCATATCTATATCATAAATAATATTTATTATTATATTACATGAAGGCCTATCCATATCTATGTCATAAATAATATTTATATTACATTGTAAGGGTGGCCTATATCCATTTGGTTATAGTTACGTACTGTTGGTTTTGACATACTATCTGCAGATAACCTGCATAAAGTCACGGCATTTTATCAATATGCTAATTGAATTCATATCATAACAACTTCAACTCGAAGTCTACGCAACAGTGCCCCCCTGAAGGTGCTCAGCAGGAAATTCAAACCTACCCACCAGGAAAAATGGGGGGAAGGGAAAAGAGGAAAAGAAGGGGGAAAGGGAAAGAAAAGAGAGAGAGAAAGGAAAAAGGAGGAAAAAGAAAAAGGAAAAGGAGAAAAAAAGGGGAAAGAAAGAAAAGAAGAAAGGGAAAGAAAGAAAGAAAATTTCGCAGTACAAAAAGCACAACATTTGTTGACTGTTGTGCTTTTGTACTGCGAAATTTTGTGACCGTGCGAATTTTTTTGACCCCCTCAACCCCCCCCCCCCCCCCCAACCCCCCCATTTTTGGGGCAACCTTTTACGAAAAATTCCGGGACGGAATTATTCTAACCAGGATTTTTTGGCTGTGCCCCCCCCCCCCCTGACAACCAACCTCTGTTACCCCTATTATGGCTTGTTTATAGGGGGAATCATTGGTTGTTAAGTAAATGACCTGAATACTACCATATGAGATTTATATGCAGTTCAATGAGTCTAGCACTAGGGATCTGCCTCCACGAGTCATTTGTATTGACGGTGAATCAATTGCAACACATTTGTTTTAAAGTATCTTAAAGACAAGTTAACCTCATTTAAAAATGGCCATCTAGATCTTGGCATGAATTTCACAGCATTTAACGTGGGTTTTCCTCAGGATCCTCAACTGAGATATCAACCCGAAACCACAAACAAATTAAATGCCTAAAGAGATTGCTAAAACTGTTGGTGGCTTAAGGGGAAACAAATTATATACCAAAACGATGTCGTAGCTCTTATAAAAGCATAAATTAGCCTATTTCAAATTAAATAACCCCGAAGTTAACATCAATATATGACTCGAGGTGTTCTAGGCCAATTAAAATTGACTCTTCTGTGATTAGGCGTGCTGTTTCCCGCCTGCGACTAAAAATGAGAATGCCAAATATTTAATTATTTTATTTTTATTTAGGATTTTATGAAACTAATCACGTAGGCCTAGTCATAACATAATTAAATACGGACCTCGATATTGGTTGCGATCACTTGTTTCAATATTAAGGAATCAAAGATAGACATCGCGTCCCTTTTCCAACATGAAACTGTTAACTCATAATCATTTTAAATCGATATCCTTATTGCCAAGTAGCTAGCTTTGATTATGCTTCTAAAATTATTCAATAAAATAACCTTGTCAGTCCCGAACTCGTCCGTAGCTATCTGACGATTCAGAGAATCCAGTCCCTCCGTGTCACACTTTAATACACAGAGCTGAATACAGCGTGCTAAGACGAATGACGTCGGATTTACGAGCGATAGCTGCATACTTGAGAACAATACCAGTAAATATTCCTAAAAGGAACTCGCGCTTGTTTCCTTAAAAATATTCATGATCAATGGGATTCGAACTGGAGGTGGCAACTCCATTCAATAGCAGCACAAAGACACACATTAGTGAGTTCGCCGCAAATTCAATAGAGTAGTGTTGCTAAAATAGTATATACTGCATTAAAATTAGGTATTGGTTCTTTATTTTGGTTAATTAAAGCTAATTAGCACACGATTTTAATCTACCAACAGCGATATTCTTATCGAGGAGACAATACCCCACATGTGTATACCAATTGCATGCTCCAACACGATAGGGGTAACGGAATGTCTTACGGGAAGCACTTTTCTCGGGTTTTATAGCCTAGGACATGTAACCCAAAAAAGGGTGTACCTAGACAAAATTGCAACATAAACCATTTTTGATGTAATTGTTTCAAAATGCTCTTCCGAACATTATATTAAAAATCGATAAAATTTGAAGTTAGGGAAAAAATGCTAATTTGCATAACAATATATGGGTATATTAAGCCATATTAGTCGGGTATATACAGGGGTTACCGTGCAACCCCACCACCCAGGACTCCCCCAACCAACTTTCTTGACTCTTTTCATGATCCTAAAACATAATCAGGGTGTTAACAACAACAACATCGTGTTATTCAAGATGGCGTCCAAAATGGCCGCCAAAACTGGTCAAATTTCATAAAATGACATATAGCAATCAAAATGCGTGGTGAAAGAAAAGTTTTAATAGTGGGATGTATGTATTAGACCCATAAGACACTCATATCCTGTATTTTTGCTTTGTTAACATACCTAAATCCAAGATGGCCACTAAAATGGCCGCCAAAACTGGTAAAATTCCATACCATTCCATATATCAACCAAAATGTATGATCAAAGTAGTTTTAACAAAGACATGTATGTGTTATACCACTAGAAACTCATATCCAGTATTTTTGCTTTGTTTATGTTAAACATACTTTAAATCCAAAATGTCCGCCAAAATGATGGTCAAAATTCCATAAAATTGCACAATATCAACCAAAATGTATGATGAACACATAGTTGTAACCATGGTAACAATGGGATGTAAGTATTATACCACTAGTAACCCATGTCAAGTATGTTTGATTTGTTAACATACTTAAAAGCCAAAATGGCTGCCAAAACGGGCCCCATAATGGGTCCCAAAATGGCTGTAAAAAATGTCAAATTCCATAAAATGGGATAATATCAACCAAAACGTACGATGAAAGTATAGTTTTAACAATGGGATGAACGTTTTAGACCACTTGACATACCTTTAAACCAAGATGGCTGCCAAAATGGCCGTTGTAACAATAGTCTATAAGAGTATATTATAATAATAATAATCAGTATTTATATAGCGCCTTTTCCAAAGGGTTAAAAGCGGTGTAATTTTGCAGCACATTCACCAAACAGTATGCTATAAACTGCTAAGCTATTGCTTTTAGATATGAGACCCACCTCTGTGGCAATTATGATTATGTATGTCTTTTCAACATGGCTGCCAGATGGTTAAGTTGATGTTAATCAAGGGGCATCATTCGCTATATTTCTATGATAAAGCCTAGGGGCTTTATATCTAGTTTAAGTATTTTAAAATATCCAATTGGTTGCAAAAGGTTAAAATAACTGAAAAGCAGTATTAGTTTATTATTAGTGTTACATTAGAAATGACCAAATTATTATATATATATATACATATCTTTTATTCCGCCAAGTAAACGTATTTAATTTGTACATGACACGATATGATTGAATGAATTTTGACAATTAAGGTTATTAAGGTTATTAAGATGACCATCATAATGACCATATCATTAAAATTACCTCAAATGAACAATAAAACTACCTCCAAATGGTCAAAACAATTACCAAGGTGAACTTATAATTATGGTCAGAAATAGCTGATTCGACATCATCCAGTACTATAAACTAAATACCTGTATCTAACTTTCCGAGCAGATCGGTCACGGTCAGTGATGTTATGGTGTTAATTATTGACTTGAAAAACCTACCTTAGTAATTGAAATATCCATCCGATAGGATCAACAAACAGTTATAGTTGGCCAAACCAGTATTTATGGGCAACCATACATCGTGAGTTGTATGAATCTATCAATGAACATACTAATCAGAGATAGTATCCAATATCCTTTACTTACTGTTATAATATCTGAAATTAACCTGCTATTTCTGACCATATTTTGATCAATTGGTGGCCACCTTGGGAACTATTTTGACCATGCATTTGAAGCGGGTAATTTTATTGACCAATTGGAGGTAATTTTAATTGTCATTATGATGGGCATCTTAATAACATTACATTGTAAAAATGGAGTCTATACCATTCAATCATACCTTGTCATACATGTGTCATATACTTAAAGAGTATGCAAATACGTTTACTGAGTAGATTAAAAGCTATAGAGATTAATAATTAATAATGTAACACTTAAACAATGAACTAATATTGCTTTTAAGTTATTTTAACCTTTTGCAGCAATCCGGATATTTTACAAATACTCAAACATCTACAGCCCCAAGGCTTTATCATAGTGAATGCTGTCCCATTAAATTTGGGGTATTGGTATTATACAGTATGGTCATTTACAATACAAAACAATTGATTTAGGTCATTTAGCATCAACTTCAACCATCTGGCAGCCATTTTGGAAAGTGACACCGAATCAAATTGTCACAGAGCGGGGGGGGGGGGGGGGTTCTTATACAACTAAAAGCAATAGCTTAGCAGTTTAGAACATGATACTAAATTGTATTTGTTGAATGGGATGCAATAGTATACACTCTTAGACTATTTTTACATTGACAACGGCCATTATGGCAGCCATTTTGGACTTAAAGTATGTGATTACAAAGCAACAAATCTGGATATGAATTACTAGTGGTCTAATACATACATTTTGGTGGATTTCATCCCATTTTATGGATTTCACAATATTTAGAGCCATTTTGGGGCCATTTTGGCGGCCATTTTTGGATTTTAAGTATGTTACAAAGCCAAAATGCTGGATATTAGTTTCTAGCGGTCTAACATACATTCCATTGTTAAAAATATACTCTGATCATACATGTTGGTTAATATATGCCATTTTATGGAATTTTACCATTTTTGGCGGCCATCTTGGATTTTGGTAAGTTAACAAAGCAAAACTACTGGATATGAGTCTCTAGTTGTCTAATACATACATCCCACTATTAAAACTATACTTTCTCTACGCATTTTGATTGCTATATGTCATTTTATGAAATTTGACCAGTTTGGCGGCCATTTTGGACGCCATCTTGAATAACACGAAATTGTTTTTTGGTAACATCCTGACTATGTTTTAGGACCATGAAAAGAGTCAAAAAAGTTGGTTTTGGGGAAGTCCTGGGTGGTGGGGGTGCACGGTAACCCCTGTATATACCCGACTAATATGGCTAAATGTACCCATATATTGTTATGCAAATTAGAATTTTTCCCCAACTTCAGATTTTATCGATTTTTAATATAATGTTCGGAAGGGCATTTTGAAACAATTACAACAAAAACCATTTATGTTGCAATTTTGTCTAGGTCAAACCGTACATGTCCTAGGCTATTAGGCCTACACTGTACCATAGTCTGAAGACGGATGACAAACAATCACATAGACCGGTTTACACTTGACCACTCAAGCAATGCAATAGAATAACGATTTGTTTATGCGTCGTCATACCAGTTGTAACTGGAATTCTCTGTTGCCACGGCCTAATATAAAAGCCACGCACGCACCACGTGACAACATGCTGGCTATCTTTTAGATAGTCTATCACTCACAACAGTCCGAGCATTCATTTAGATAACATCATAATTTGAAAGCTAAGCAGCATGCAACATTATGCCTACATCAATAGGCCTAGGCCCTATATTTAATATAATTTTGATGCTTTGCCTGCTTTTAAAACGACAAATTAGTCATGTCATTGCTCTTATAACTGTTAAAGGCATATTATGTGATCTTTTCCAGAGGGCGCCCTCTATTCATGATTTATTTTAGAAAGTAGATTTTCTTGCAGATTTACATTTCCGATCATAAATCATACATACATTCCAAGTTACAGAGCGATACGATTCCTAATTACCTCAAAATCATGGTTTTAGAGTGAATTTAGAGTGAAAAATATAAACTGTCGGAATTCCGACAGTTTATTCTCACTCTAAAACCATGATTTTGAAGTAATTAAGAATCGTATCGCCCTGTAACTTGGAATGTATGCATGATTTATGATCAGAAATGTAAATCTGCAAGAAAATCTGCTTTCTATTTTTTTTTCGATTTTGAGGGCGTTCCCTGGAAAGATCACATAATATACCTTTAAATATCTATTTCCTCTACCGCCTCTGATGAGGATCTCACTCTAACTATCAGAAGATCCGAAACTAGTCAGGCTATTTATCCCACGTAGCTCAATCTATACTTATGTACCATCATATGCACATACATACTCGTATGTAATTCTACAAGTTTTAATCAAGGCCTACTATTATCTATTTTGATGATGCATGCTATCTACAGCCTTGGTCGCTGATGTTGTTTTGGGCGAACCCCCACTACTATAATAGCGAGTCATCATTACTCACGGTGCTAGTGGATACTATACTTAAACACTAAAATAATCCCTTTTTGTCAATATTTTTTAATTTCATACACTAGCAACCAAAAGTATTAGGACACCTTGCAAGCTGCAAATTGAGAGAAAACACTGGGAATCTATTGAACTACTGTGTTAGCTTTTTGGTATTCTAGGGTTATAAAATTAATGGAAAGTTCTTAAAAGTTTGTTAAAATAAATTTGGGATGATATTCCTACTTCAGACATTATTATTCAAAAGGAAAACATTTGTAACAATATTTCAGTGATAAAGGTTTTTTGCATTGATACATGTATATTTAGTTAATTTGAGTCAAATAGCTTGACAAAAATGCTTAATTCATGATGAAATGATAGCCCTGTGAAGTGGGCCCAGGTTATGTGGGTGCTATGCCCGGGGTGCTATGAACAAGTACAGGGCATTTGGTTGGTTTCCATTTAAAATATGAAAGTAAAGGTGTCAAAATGAGACTAAATTTCCCTACCAAATATCTTATTATGAAGATGAATGAATAGATCAGGAGTCAATATGTGTGAGATATTAAAGACTTGTGACAATATGGGATTAGTTTTAATTGAGTGGATCCATTGACAAAAAATTTAGAAAGGTTTTTTTTTTTAAAGGAAGTCAAAATTGGTAGAAGGTGCGGGATTGGCTTTTTAGCGCTTTAGCGCGGGGAGTTAGCATCTGTGTTAATTAGCGAAATTAGCGCTAAAAACACTATTATCGCTAATTTTGCAAGTAAGTGCTAAAAACGCTATTATACGATATCAAATAAGTTTTCAACAAAATGAGGGATGCCATCGCGCAATTAGCGCTAATAGCGCTAATTGCATCATGAGCGCTAATATCGCTAATAGCATCGCTGGTGTTAAAAACGCTATTAGCGCTAATTTGTTAGGTAAGTGCTAAAAACGCTATTATGCATCATTTTTTCACTAAAGCAAATCATTGTCAGGGTCCAAGGCTTCACAGGCTATACGCAACACTATACGCAACACTATACGCAACACTATACGCAATGCGACAATACGCGGGCGTCGTGGCGACGGGACCACGGGGGAGAGAGCAAAAAGAAAACAAAGAGAAAGGCAGAACTAAGGAGGCTGAGAAACGGGACGGAAGGGCGGATGACCTAAAGGCCCGGACTGCAGGCCAGAACACTAAATAGAAAGATACGACTCTGGCGAAGATCTTAGTGTTATCTATGGCGGGACGATATTCAGTCCAACTCATTCCAGTTAAAATGAGAACCGGAGAACATAAATAAAGATACGGCACTACGAGGATCTTCCGTTGTCTATGGCAGGACAATAATCAGTCGAGATCATTCCTGTTGAATGAGATTCGGAGGACATTGATAAGAGATACGATACTATGGCAGACTTGTGAACTTCCGGTCCAGTGCGGAACATCGCTACTGAGGAACTAACTTCTGTGTTTTGCCCATCTTCTGATCTTCTGGAGGAACATGCGCAAGAGACCTCGCTGAGCTCGAAGCTAAGAAAGTAGTTGAGCTGGCCAAGCTTGAGATGCAAACACTCAGCTTGAAAAATGAGAACAGTAATCATGCGAATATACAACGACCGATGTTTGCCCCAAAACTAGTACCTTTTGATAGGGAGCGCGAAAATTTTGAGTCATATTTTCTGAGATTTGAACGGTTAGCGCAAGCACAAAACTGGCCTCCTGAAGCATACGCGCCGAATCTGTCGGGGTGCCTAACAGGGGAAGCACTGGAAGTGTTTGCTAGGTTAAGCACTGAGGATGCTCTGAACTATGACACATTGAAAAGGGCCCTATGTGAAAGATTTCAAATTACAGAAGAAGGATATAAAAGGAAATTTAGGCGCGAGCGACCAAAGGATGGGGAAAACTATACACAGTTTCTGGCCAGAATTAGTCATTATTTTGATGGATGGGTCGAATTAGGCGGTATCGGGAAGGACTTTGACAAATTGAGAGACTTGCTCATTCGCGAACAGTTGGCAAATACTTGCAATTGGGAGAATAAAGACCTAACCATGTTTGTGAAAGAACATGACTATGACTGTGCAAAACAAATGGCTGAGTTGGCGGACAAATATATCAGCGCTCACGGACGTAGATCGCAGGTTAAAGCAGGGTACTATTATATCCCACCTCATGCACCAAGGAACCTAGAATCCAATGGGGTCGAAATCATGGAGGCTCAAACGGATCGCGGATAAAGTGCTATAACTGTCATGAGTTTGGACACATAAGTGTCAATTGTCCCTTGAACAAGAGCCCAAGGTCAAACCAAAACAGACAAAGACCGCTCAGATCCATGGCAGCAATGGCGGCAGAAGAAGAATCTGAAAATTCGAATCAAGAAAGTCAAGCAAATGCTTGTCTAATAGTGAAAAAACAAATATCAGAAAGTACTGATCTACAGGTTAAATTGGTGGATGGGTCAAGTATCCCAATAGTTTCTGCTCTTTGTAATGAGAAAGTCCCCAAGATGGGCGAAGTGGTCTCCAAGGTTGACCATAAAATGCCGGTAGTACAAGTATATCTTGGGAAACAAGAGGTCTCTATTTTACGAGACACCGGGTGTTCTGGGGTGATTGTCAAAAGAGGTTTGGTGAGGGAGGAACAATTGACTGGAAAGCACAAGCTGTGTGTCTTAATTGATGGTACGATCAGGAAGCCTCCAGAAGCTATCATTGAGGTGGACAGTCCGTATTACCGCGGTAAGATACGGGCTTTATGTTTCGATAAGCCAGTGTATGATCTTATTTTGGGAAATGTTCCAGGGGTGTGCGTGATGCGAGAACTCCCGATGTGGATTGGGAACCACAGGGAGCGCTTCAAGTTGATAAAAGGGTGCCGATCGGATCAGAGTTGAATCAGAAGGATGAACAGGCACAACAGTCGAATGTGGTAGACCAGGAAATAGAGGTGGACGACGCTTGCGTAGGTAACGCTGTGGAAACTAGAGGTCAAAAGAAACGTGAGAGAAGAGCGTTGGCTCCGTTGCCAACGTGCAAGTCGATGATTAGGCAAATAGGTCCTAGGGAAATGAAAAAGATGCAGGATGCAGATGCATCTCTTGATGGGTATAGACGTAAGGTGATCATGAGGAACGCGGATGATATGGAAGTCAATGATCAACAGGAGCAACCACTGTTTACAGTGAAAGGCGGGCTGTTGTACAGGGTAGTTTCTCTGAGGGATAAGGTCGTTTCCCAGTTGGTTCTACCAGATGACTGCAGAGAAGATGTGATGCGTGTGGGATATGACTCTATCATGGGGGGTCATTTAGGGGTGAAGAAAACGCTTGACGCGGTGAGTATGGAGTTCTTCTGGCCTGGAATTGGAGCCGACATAAATCGATACTGCCAATCTTGTGATGTGTGCCAGAAAACGATTAGGAAGGGTACGGTGACAAAAGCTCCATTAGGCCAGATGCCATTGATTGACACTCCATTCAAGAGAGTTGCGGTTGATCTGGTAGGCCCAATTTGGCCGGTATCTGAGAAGAAAAACAGATACATTCTAACTCTGGTGGATTATGCGACCCGGTATCCAGAGGCAATTCCATTGCCGTCAATAGAAACGGAACGGGTAGCAGAAGCTTTGGTGGAAATGTTTTTAAGGGTTGGAATCCCAGAAGAGATTCTTACAGACATGGGTGCCCAATTTACGTCAGGTTTGATGGCTGAGGTTAGTAGGTTACTGTCAATGAAACAACTTACTACCACACCATATCACCCTATGTGTAATGAGTTGGTTGAAAGATTCAATGGCACCCTGAAGCAGATGCTGAAACGCATGTGTAAGGAGAAGCCCAAAGACTGGGATCGTTACATATGTCCACTACTATTTGCTTACCGTGAGGTACCACAAGCCAGTACCGGTTTTTCCCCATTTGAATTATTATATGGGCGTACAGTTAGAGGGCCAATGACTATATTGAAAGAGTTATGGACAGGGGAAGGGACTGATCCAGATGTCAAAACAACATACCAGTATGTGTTTGACCTGAGGGAAAGACTTGAGGCGACTTGTCAAGTAGCGCAGGAAGAGTTACGACAGGCATCGGGTAAGTACAAGAAGTACTACGATGCTATAAGGCAAAGAAGAAAATCTTGAAGGTCGGAGATAAGGTTTTGATTCTTCTGCCGACTGACAAAAATAAGCTGCTCATGGAATGGAAAGGGCCTTTTCCAGTGATAGAGAAACTGAACAAGGTAGACTTTAGGGTAATTGTTGGGGGTAAGACAAAGACCTATCATGCAAATATGCTTAAGCTGTACTTGGAACGTGAGGTGGGGGCGCAATGCGAAGAACAATGCAGAAATGTGGTGTATAATGACAAAGAGGACAGTATAAACATAAGCTGTGGGGTCATTTGTGAGGATGAACAAGACCTTCGCTCCGGATTACAACTGTCGTTCCCAGCGCTTGAAGCCTCGGAAACAACAAACGACATAGTGATTTCGGAAACGCTAGACGAGAAACAGAGTAAAGACATTGAGAAAATAGTAGACCGATTCAAAACAACATTTACAGACTTACCAGGACGTACGCACTTGATAGAATGCGATATGAAGTTGACCAGCCAGGAACCTATCCGAGTCAGGCCCTATCCCGTACCATACGCGTTAAAAGAAACTCTGTCAAAAGAAATCAAAACGATGCTGGAAATGACTGTTGTTGTCCCGTCAAATTCGGCTTACTGCTCGCCTCTGGTAATGGTAAAAAAACCAGACGGTTCAAATCGTAGCTGTGTTGACTTTAGGCGGTTGAACCGGGCATGCGTTTTCAACGCCGAGCCAATGACGAGCGCCGATAAGATATTTGCAAAATTAGCGACCGATAAGTTCATTGGCGGAGCCAGGGGGGGGCCTGGGGGGCACGTGCCCCCCGGGTCCCTGGCACCAAAAAAAAAAAAGGAGAAGAAAAAGGAGAAGAAAAAGAAAGAAAAGGAGAAGAAAAAGAGAGAAAAAGGAAGAAAGAAAAGAGAAATAGTAGATGGTATAGAGTTCTTTATTTGTTACATAGTAAGTGTCCATGCCCCCACCCCTTATTTTGTACGTTCCCGGCACAGATCCCGGCATATCAAGGCAATAATGGCGTAGCCAGAGGGTTTAGAAGGGGCCGACCGCTCCTTCTCCCCTGTCACCCAATTTTGCCATTGTCGCCTCAATTTTGATAAGAGAAATCATAGTTAAATTATGACGTTCAAATACAAAGATAGCATTTTTCGTTGTATGTGCCCCTTCCCCAAAAAATAAATTCATTGCAAATTAAGAAGATAGTTTGAAGCCAAAATGTACCTCAATCCTAGCAAAACCGGGTAAAATAGCAAAACATTTAACAATAAAAGCAGTGTCATAAGGCCAAAATATATCTCAAATGTGGCAAATAAGTATAAAGAAGCCAGGGGTTTTCGTAAAAAAATAAAAATAAAATGTGACATTTTAATAGAAGCAACAATGTATCTCAATCTTGGTAAAATTAATGTAAAGCAGTCAATTTTGCGTGGTTGGTATCTCAATCGCGGCACAATTTATGTAAAATAGCCCCAAAAAATTCGCGCGCTACGCGCGCACGTGACATGAACGTTAACTTTAATTTTGGAATCTAATTTCAAGACAAAATGTATCTCGATCATGACAAAATTAGTTAAGAAGCCAATATTTTGCGCGTTTTGCTCATGTGCCTCCAAATATTTGCTTTTTTAAGCTTGTACCAGCGAAAATTGGCAAAATATGTAGAATAGCAAACAAAATTGCGCGCTACGCACGCACATGCCCCAAACGATAAGACTTGGGACCAGTCCTTGTGTGACTTCATTTCTTGTTGTCCGTTTCGGGAGAGCCCGAGCTGGTGGGTGAAGGGTGTGTGAAGGGTGGGTGGATGTTTTAGAACCTTAAAATATTTACATTTCTTTTTAGAAGCTTGTTATCTGCAAAAAAAGTCGCTCAATTAGTGTAAAATATGCAATTTTGCGCGCTAAGCTCGCATGAACCTTCAAACATTACATTTAGCTTCATAACAAATTAGTATCAAATGTTGTGCGCTACGCGCTAATGTGACTTCAAACATTAACTTTATTTTTATGAAACTTTTATGAAGGCAAGCCTCAATCATAGCACTGTAGTAAAATAGCATATTTTTCGCGCGCTACGCGCGCCTGTTAAGGTATCGGGTCACTTTTTTCTTTACTTCGTCAATGTATAGGTATCTGATTAATAATAATTTCAAAAATATATGATTTTGATTTGCAGCTTTAGTTTTCTTTTAAATTAAGATTTTGATATTCATATAACGTACAAAAAAGAAGATAGAATTAACCGAAAGAAAATGTTTTTATTGCCAGTAATATAGCAAACATCTAGAATATATTAGTATTATGCTCAACTTCTTTCGTGCATTGATAATTTTTTTTTTTTTTATTAGAAATGAAGAGGTGACTTTTCGATAAAATGCTGGTCAAAAGTATACACCAGATCGCACCAAATGAGTTCGAAAATTGAAAAAAGTCCAATTCTGTGGGGGAATATATATACTTAAATCAAGAATATATCAGTATAATGCTCAACTTCTTTCGTGCTTTGATAAAAAACAAAATATTTATTGGAAATGAAGAGGTGGCTTTTCGATTAAATTTTGGTCAAAAGTATACACCAGATTGCACCAAATGAGTTCCAAAATTGAATTTTTTTCTACTAATGAGGGGGGCACATCCCCCCTCAGACACCCCCCTGTCCGAGCATAGCTCGGAGGGCAGTGCTGCGCACCGCTTGGATGGTACCTTATCAAATTCAATTTTTCTGGATCTGAGCCTGAGTGCCCCCCGGATAAAATAATCCTGGCTACGCCTATGAAGTTCTTCACTAAAATTGATCTCAGCAAAGGTTACTGGCAAATTCCAATGGAAAAGAACGCAAGACAACTGACGGCCTTCGGTACGCCGGATGGTTTGTTCGAATTTACGGTTATGCCTTTTGGATTAGTTACGGCTCCAGCGATTTTCACGCAAATGATGCGAAAATTACTGTGGGGTTTGAAAGGTGTAGACAGTTACATAGACGATATACTCATACACACAGAAACTTGGGCCCAACATGTTGACGCAGTACAGAGCGTCTTCTTGAGATTGCAAAACGCAGGTCTCACCGCGCGGCCTAGCAAATGCTTTGTGGGGTTTCCAAATGTGGAATTTTTGGGACACAAAGTAGGTGAAGGGAAAATTGGCCCATGCGAAGTTACAATGGGCAAGATTAGCCAAGCTGCGAGACCAAAGACCAAGAAACAGGTCAAATCATTCCTTGGCCTGACGGGGTATTATAGTGACTTTATTCCAAATTATGCCGCGATTGCCGTTCCGCTTTCAGACCTAACTAAGAAAAATACCCCAAATACAGTGCCGTGGGGTGACGCACAAGAGAAGTCATTCACCTATCTGACACATATGGTAGAGAGTCCACCAGTTTTACGATTGCCGGACATTTCAAAGCCATTCTATCTGCGCACAGACGCAAGCAACGTCGCGTTAGGTGCGGTACTGCTCCAAGAACACAGCGATGAATTATTTCCGGTGAAATATGCTAGCCGGAAGCTGCAACCACGGGAGAAGAACTATTCAGTAACTGAGCGGGAATGCTTGGCTATAGTTTGGGGGGGTGAAAAAGTTCTATGTATACTTATACGGTCGCGAATTCATTCTCCAGACGGACCGTCAATCATTAACCTATCTGGACCGAGCCAAACTCTTGAACTCTCGAGTGTTACGATGGGCACTTACACTCCAAGACTTTAAATTTCGATTACATTCAATCAAAGGAAGTCTTAACGTCGGAGCCGACTATCTAAGTAGAATTTGTTAGTCGGATATCTACATGATCAAAGTAGTTTAAAAATATAAATACATGTATATACATGACAACGATACTATTCATGTTTTTCGTAATTAATTAATGATAAAGGATTGAAGTGATACGCACAACAACAACCCAAAAGCAAAACAAAAACCACCAAATTACACTAAAAGTTAATAAGTTCAAACAAATATGTTAGAGAAAAAGCTGTTAGACGAATGCAATAAATATAGCATTCGCCAAAAGAGGGGGATAGTGTCAGGGTCCAAGGCTTCACAGGCTATACGCAACACTATACGCAATGCGACAATACGCGGGCGTCGTGGCGACGGGACCACGGGGGAGAGAGCAAAAAGAAAACAAAGAGAAAGGCAGAACTAAGGAGGCTGAGAAACGGGACGGAAGGGCGGATGACCTAAAGGCCCGGACTGCAGGCCAGAACACTAAATAGAAAGATACTCTGGCGAAGATCTTAGTGTTATCTATGGCGGGACGATATTCAGTCCAACTCATTCCAGTTAAAATGAGAACCGGAGAACATAAATAAAGATACGGCACTACGAGGATCTTCCGTTGTCTATGGCAGGACAATAATCAGTCGAGATCATTCCTGTTGAATGAGATTCGGAGGACATTGATAAGAGATACGATACTATGGCAGACTTGTGAACTTCCGGTCCAGTGCGGAACATCGCTACTGAGGAACTAACTTCTGTGTTTTTCCCATCTTCTGATCTTCTGGAGGAACATTATACGAACGATAAGTGCACTTATTAGCCAACTAAATCAGTGATCACTGAGCGCGTGAAATGTGTTGCATTGTTTATTCATGATTTCTGTTTTATATTAAACTTTGTTGTTTATAAAGTCTGTGTATAGTAAATTGTTTGATTGTAAAGTCCGAGCTAACTCGGGACCTGACAATCATAATTATACAGGGTGTCTCTAAAAAGGTTGTGTTAACGAAGCATGTTTATATAGAGCCCCGCAGGGTTCCGGAGGACACACGAATTACACCAGAGTGCTAATCAAGTGCAA
The DNA here is from genome assembly GCA_035610835.1 of Ophiura sarsii. Taxonomy (NCBI): domain Eukaryota; kingdom Metazoa; phylum Echinodermata; class Ophiuroidea; order Amphilepidida; family Ophiuridae; genus Ophiura; species Ophiura sarsii. Next base: position 35,145,757 of record CM069445.1, read on the forward strand.
ATAGCGTTATTAGCGCAAGACCGCTAATCAAGTGCAAATTGCGCGACCCCTAGACTTGGTTCATCTTCAGAAATTGCACTTTAGCGATTACAACGCTAATCAAGTGCAATTAGCGCTATTAGCGCTAATTGCGCGACTCATATACTTGGTTCATCTTCAGAAATTGCACTTTAGCGCTTACAACGCTAGGAACACGGGATATCGCGCTAATTGCGGCAGAGTGCTAACCAAGTGCAATTAGCGTTATTAGCGCAAGACCGCTAATCAAGTGCAATTAGCGCTAATTGCGCGACTCCTAAACTTGGTTCATCTTCAGAAATTGCACTTTAGCGCTTATAACGCTAATCAAGTGCAATTAGCGCTAATTGCGCGACTCCTAGACTTGGTTCATCTTCAGAAATTGCCCTTTAGCGCTTACAACGCTAGGAACACGAGATATCGCGCTAATTGCGCTAATTGCGGCAGAGTGCTAACCAAGTGCAATTAGCGTTATTAGCGCAAGACCGCTAATCAAGTGCAATTAGCGCTATTAGCGCTAATTGCGCGACTCCTAGACTTGATTCATCTTCAGAAATTGCACTTTAGCGATTACAACGCTAATCAAGTGCAATTAGCGCTAATTGCGCGACTCCTAGACTTGGTTCATCTTCAGAAATTGCACTTTAGCGCTTACAACGCTAGGAACACGGGATATCGCGCTAATTGCGATAATTGCCTGACAATCATAATTATACAGGGTGTCTCTAAAAAGGTTGTGTTAACGGAGCATGTTTATATAGAGCCCCGCATGGTTCCGGAGGACACACGAATTACACCAGAGTGCTCATCAAGTGCAAGTAGCGTTATTAGCGCAAGACCGCTAATCAAGTGCTATTAGCGCTAATTGCGCGACCCCTAGACTTGGTTCATCTTCAGAAATCAAGTGCAATTAGCGCTATTAGCGCTATTAGCGCTAATTGCGCGACTCCTAGACTTGGTTCATCTTCAGAAATTGCACTTTAGCGATTACAACGCTAGGAACACGGGATATCGCGCTAATTGTGCTAAAAACTAATGTGTTTTTAGCGCATTAGCGCACATTTGTACTAGCACTGCAATTAGCGCTAATTTACATTGATCTTACACGCTAATTTGGTGCAATTAGCGACATTTGCAAAATTGCGCTAATGCGCTAATAAGCCAATATCGCACCTTCCTCCAAAATTGTCAGACTACCCACCATAGGATTACATTGGCTATAATGAGGTTGATGAATTGTTCATGAGCTATTTCCAATGCTGACAGAGGGCCAGTAGCTTTTATTTTCATCTTGAAGGTCTTAGCATGCAATATCGACAAAAAACAGAACTTGAGACGCTATAACAAGGTCTGAGATAAATAGCCCTCTCGGCAACCAGACTAAATACGGTCATTTTGTCGAATCTTCAGGCGAAACTTCAGGCGCCTGAAGATTGGACGAAATGACTGTATGTGATTGTCCATGAAACTCAGAGTAGCGATAATATTCTGGACTGTCTATACCTCTGAATTTTCATATATTATATACATATAAATCCTGATGTAAATGCATTTCCTTCTGAAAAAAGAATGAAGTGTTAAATGTTTGTTACTTTTTTTTAAAGAATTTCGTTGACAGCTAGAAAACATTCAAATAATTTTTCTATATCTCAAAAATGGAACAACCAAATGTGATCAAGTTTGGTATCATTTTAAAGCTTGAAATGTCTTTTACAACTTAAAGCAGTGGGCAAGAACATTACAAATGAAACAGAATTGCTATGATAGGAGTCAATCTCAAAGTTCAAAGGTTAAAATAGAAACCCTAAATTTAATTCGGATCCGCAGGCATAACTCCTGATAGCAAGGGGCAATTTCATTGATGCGTTTTTTTCTTCAGATGAGTGGTATAATATGCTCTTTGAATAAGTGCTTCATTGCTTGGATCTACCATGTATTAAACTATCTTTTGAAATTGAATGAATTGCTGATTTTTGCTCTTCACGTAGACCGATTATTTTAAAGAACTTAGCATTCCGTGGACTGGACAACTGCCAAAATTGGTCCCTTTATGAAAACAGACATAACTCCTGATAACGATATGTTAATCGGGTTTTAAGGTCAAGGCTCAATATCAAATGGTGTTCTAAATGAGGGGGTTCAACGTTCAAGCTTAACGATGTCATCTTGGTACAAGTTTAAACACGTGTCTATTTAGTTGTCCATCGTTTAATGAATGAGAATCGATAGTAAATACACATTTTCTCTGGCTATTTTTCATTTTACGTGTATTTTAAAGTTAGGGATGGATGCGATAACTTTCCAGGATATATGGAGGTATCTTTTTAGCTTCATGAGCCAATCAGCCATTCATCCAATCAGCCATTCAGCCAATCAGCCGGCAATTAGCCAATCGGCCATTCCGGGTTTACGCACACACGGGACATGTCTTGTCGGGAAATCGAGAAAGAATACATTGAAGTAAGAATAGATATCAGACCTAACTAACACTTAACTAATTTTTCTACTTTGCATTTTATTGTCTATCAGTACCAGTCTACCAGTACCGTTAACTGTCGTCGACTGCAATCTCACACCTAACTTGTTACCAACTAACTAAAGGTTACCGGCTTTTGCATACGCTACATTAAACATTTGCACACGCAGCAGTATGTCCGAGGGTTCAGATCTCGATGAAGGTAAGTAAGCACATCGTAAATCACGCTTTCATTTACTTTTGCACACGCTACATGTACCATCTGAATTATGCCCACGCCGTCTTGATATGGCCCGTGATAAAAGTATCTCGAAACGTAACAATTCATTGGTATTAAAGACAAGTGATTATATTACTCCTGCATTCCTACATCATTGTTTGTTGGCCTTTACGGCATCGGTTATTCTAACTGAATGTTTGCAATATATTTCGACACTCGTATCTCAAATGAAAGTGCCCTCAATATTGAAGACCGTTGACAATAATTGAACCACGTTTCCATGACATAAATTGTCCGCTTAGGAGCGCTATTAATTCGGTCTAGTAAACCTATTGTTATCACTTACTACGAGGATTTCCTGGTTGTATATTTAAATTCGGGGCGTGTACGACGGTACTTCTTGCTAACTGCATGGGTGAGTTTCCATTATGTTGCAAATTACATCCACGCTTAATGTGTTTAAACTACTCAATGGGTGTCGCAATACTGCCGGTTGGTTGCACACGAGAATTATGTCATATATCAACCACCTTTGATGGAAGGCGAATATTTAAATTTGTTGCCGGTTTTTAGGGCAGCAATTTATAGCGCTGCTTTAATAATATTATTATTTATAGGCCTACATAGGCTATAAACAAAATTTGTTATGTTGCAAATATATATAATTTCTTTGAAATTTATAGCAGTCACTCTGGAATTTAGGAACTCGATTTCAAGGTAGTAGCCTTAGCAGGACAAAGGTGCTCGCCATTTATCTAGTTTTAAAAATGTGGGCCGTAAACTCGTGTCTAAATTTAACTCAGAATATTTCCGTTGCCTTAAAATAATAATAATATAAATAAATTTAAGATTTGAATTTACATAGTGTTTACGGTACTGTTTCGTGAGGTCCTGAGAAACCATTTGATAGTTTTACCTTCTGTTAGAGAATAATGACTGTGTAACAACTGTTTTAGTTGTTAAGCAGTCATTATTCTCATTCATTACTGAAAAAGATGCATATTTATCCAAATCGTTGATTTGTACCGATATAATTGCGCTAATAATTAATTAGTTTTCAGTTTATTTTGTCCACCCCTTCTTAGTTATTGAAACAGTATGAGTCGGGTCATCCCCTCATTAACATTTTTATCATTCAACCAATCAGAGGTTTAATCGTGTTTCCTCATAACTCGTTGAATATTCAGTTTAGGAGCGCGAGGCTTTAATTTGATTGGTCGGTCAATGAGCAAAACAATCGAACACCGTGTGGGGCATTACTTTCGGGCAATTATTAGTAACCTGCGCTCGGCGTGCGCGTTATCATCTGACGATTAATTTGATTGGAACGCACTTGATACGCAGCTATCGCGATTATTCATGAAGTAATCAATAGATTTCAATGTATACCTTTTAATGACAGAACCTTTTGTAATTTTACATTTTATACAGTACCTATTATTGTGTAGGTAATAGCTGACTCGCTTGGCATACAAATGGAACACATGATAACTCAATTACGTACATTCAAACATTATTTTTTAAATAAAACACGCCATAAACATAGACTATAACACGATAAATAACAGGCGTTGCAAGAATAAACAATAGGTGTGTTCTGCTCCGTGGGAACGATAGACTGGCCACGAATTGAGTGAACGCATCGATTATGTACTCATGCGACTATTCAAGTGATTCTAGAGTTTATACATCAATAAACATTTATAACAAACAGCGTCATAACACTATTATAAAGTTCAAGAAAATTACTCTAAAATCTACATGTATTTCATTTCAAAAGGAAACATGACTTTTGGCAGACAGAACTGCTACAGTTGTAGACGTAGAACCCAAGTTCAACAGACATCCATTCCTCCTCTTGTAATCTCATTTTTCAGGAAAAAGTCTGCTTCCTGTATCACCTGTTAAATCCTCGGAGTTTGAGTCGAAAGCTCGGATGATAACTGTAGAACCGTTGGCAGTTTTGTATGGCATTGCGTTGGGTTCACTTATTCTCGCGCAGACTATTTACATTGAACAGAGATTGGCAGACGATCGGAATTTCACTTTATCCAAAGACAACTCTGAGAATGGATCATGTGAAAGTCAGAATTCCAGCGATCCGGATTACATAACCCAACAAGAAATCGCCGCCGAATTAGCAACTTGGACTATGATCATCACAGTACTAAGCTTCCTTCCGGTGTCTGTTTTGGCTCCCATCTACGGAGTATTGTGTGACCGCTTCGGACGAAAACTTAATTTTGCTTTACCACTCCTAGCGCTTATTGTATACAATGTGATGATGTTACTCACTGTGTATCTTCATCTACCATTGGCTGTCATAGCATTGGCCAATCTCATACAAGGATTTGGCGGATTTGTTTGCTTCTTCACAGCAGGCTGCTCCGCATATATCTCCGATATCTGTACAGAAAAAGCCAGATTAGTCAGACTAGCTATTGTGCACATGCTTTTTATCCTCTCTATAGGGACTGTTCAACTACCGGCTAGCTATCTCCTTGATCATGTCTCAATGGCCGCGCCGTTCTGGTTATCGGTTATCTCCGCTTTAGTGGCATTTCTCTACGTCATAATTCCAAGATTCCTGTTAGAAACGGTAACTATCGATAGTACTAGAAGCACTGTCAGTTTCAGAGAGGTCATCCGAACTGTCCATGATTTATTTGCTGTTAATACGCAAGGAAGAACAACTCGTCTGATACTTCTGTTAATAATTTACTTTTCACCGGCATAATTCAGCTAGCACAGAGTGCGACGGTTATTTACAGTTTGTATGGATTAGGTCCGCCATTTTGTTGGTCGTCCAACACTCTCGCCTATTTCAATCTAACCTATTTAGTGATTGGTGCTATTGGTAAGTATCCGTATGTCATACTCCTATAGGCAATAATTCTTTTAAAGTTCATGATATTTATGATCATTCGGTGTAAAGTACACTGGCACCGCACTTAAGGTATTCACGCAGCAGTGGCGTAGCTGGGATTTTTTTCAGGGGGGGCAAGATTTCTGAAATTTTCATAAAAGGTTGCCCCAATTTTTTTCCCAGTCACAAACTCGTGAATTTCACGTAAGTGGGGGGGGGGGGGGGGGGGGGGGGGGGGGGGGGGGGGGGGGGGGGGGGGGGGGTTGAGGTTCAAAAAAATTCGCACGGTCAAAAAAAATCGCACAGTACATGTACTATTTTGCCTTATTTGACTATTTGGGCTGAATATACCCACACATAACCCGCCCGCCATCTCGGTCTTTTATCATTATTTTCCTATTTTATTTTTTTTCCTCCTTTTTTTATTTTTCTTTTTCGAGGGGCTGGGGGGCGGGGGCACAAATGGGTTTTTTCCGTCAGGGGGGCATTTGCCCCCCCCCCCCTGAATATCCTAGATTAGTAGCGAAGTTGCATGTGTGCTTTATATAGTTCTTCTTTCGTAAATTCATGTTTGTGGCATGTAATGATCATCATATTTCATACAAACTCGATATATCGAGACAATCTTGAAATTCATCTCCAACAAATCATCAGTTTTACATTTCTTTACAAAATGCAAGCAAATATATTTATTATGCCAGGTAGTTTCAATATTCATTAATGCCAACAAAAATAGGCTCATGTTTTGAAAATGTCACTGGAATTTTCCAGAAATGCTGATAATTCCAGACAAAACTTTATTGGTTGTAGAAGGAAACCTGTCGAGAACTGGTAACCAGCAAAATGTTCTTACTAAAACTTACAGCAGCATTTACAATTTTATAAACAGGGCCAGGGGTATCTATATAAATGGGTAGTTGGCTAAGAATTATTTTTAAATTAAGTATAATGCCATTTAACAATGATCTTAATGATGTTAGCAACATATATTATTTATTGACATGTAATGATGTAGGCCTAAAATAAATCTTACAAAATGTTGTAATAATTGGTAAATTTATATACTTGGGTCTTTCTTGCGCTAAGGTCTTCAATACAGCACCTGTTCAGGAATACTGTTGGTGGAGGCGGGATGTACAAAGAAAGTCGTACACTCTTTTATGTCCTATACAGTTGACTATCAAATACGTTTTGACCAAACAGGCTAAATAGACATTTG